>CM035413.1:26908942-27226442 GCA_020310875.1 Ceratopteris richardii | reverse complement strand
GGAAAAGGTAAATGGAGCTCATCTACTAGTAAGTAGGAATCTGATAATGAAGCACAATCAAAGAAGGAAGAAAATATGACAAGAAGCTATAAAATTAGAAATAGTTTTGTAAGTATTGCAAGGGAAATGATAATTTCATAAAGGCTTCCTAGACAAGTTGCAAAGGAGTTAAGGAAGAAAGAGGCTTGAATGGTTTTTGCCAAGGCCTCTACACCTAAAACATAGTCTGCTAATCCTGTTCCAATGAAGAATGGGGATTTACTACTATTTGCAGCTATGAATCATCTTCTCATGATCAATGTCTATTTGTAGTAGATTTGGATGTTCGGTACTTTGATAGTGGTGCAACCAAACATATTACCTTGCAGCATAGTTTCTTCACTTCACTGCTTGAGCCTGCTCCTATAGGGAATATTATTGCGTGTGTTAACAAATCCTCGTATCTTGTGATGGGAGGTTGAAAGATCATTCTGACTATTGTTGATGGAAGTTCTTTCACATTGTCAGATGCCTTATATATGCCACATATCAAGAAGAATATGCTATCAATTTCAACATCATCCAACATTTTCTTGGTTGTCGAAATTGTTGATGACAAATGTACAGTTCATGATCTAGTAAATGGTGATGTTATGGTTGCTTACCACATTTTATGTTGGGGGTTGTATAAGCTTATAAAATATGCAAATAGGTGAATGATTCAGCATTTGTGGTTCATGATTCTCAAGCGATCTTGTATACAAAGCTTTGGCATGCATGCTTGGTCATCTAAATTTTGTTAGCTTGCTATGCTCAAAGAAATATGAAATGGTTTCCTCTTTGCCCAAACTTGAGGCACCTTCTAAAGTGAAGGTTTTCTTCCCAAAATATGTTTAAGTTAGAGCTGCTCATAATTTGTAGCTTGTTCATAGTGATGTATGTGGTCCTATGCAGGCACCTTCATTTGGGGACTACATATATCGTGAATTTAATAGATGAATTTTCTAGGCATGCATGGGTTTAATTGAAAGCAAAGTCCGAAGTGTTTATGTGCCTTATATAGTTCCTAGCTATGGTTGAAAATCTATCAACATGTAAATTGGGCTCTCTCCATTCTCATCGAGGGGGGGGGAGAGGGGATATGTGTCTCCTAATTTTAATGAATTTCTATTTGAGTGTGGGATAAAACATTTTTGTATAGTGCCATATACATCTGAACAAAACGGAGTTGTTGAAAGGAACAATAGTTCTCTCATGTGTATGGTCAAAACTCAAGCTTTACCACATAGCTTCTAGCTTGAGGTTGTTATGTGTGCAACATATGTTCTTAATAGGTGTCCCACCAAAGCATTGCACTCCATCACTCCATATGAGTCTTGGAAAGGTCGTAAGCCATATGTTGCTTGTTTTAGTGTACTTGGTTGTATGGTATATGCAGTAGTGCTTGAACAACAATGCAAAAAACGAGATGATAAAGTAATGAAATGTATTTTTGTTGGGTACAGTTCTGAAAGCAAAGGCTATCGCTATATCATCCACATATTAAACATATTTGGTTAGTCGTGATGTTCTTTTTGTGGAAGATGCAATTCATCCTTTATTTTCATGTATCAAGGAGATATAAGTTAGCTCAAAGGATGTGTATGAAAGTTTTCCACCTCCTTTTATAGGTGGACGCTCAAGTGCTATCCAAATCAAGCAATTTCTTATCCTTAACAAGTTCCAAATGATGATGTAGATCATTCTATGTCTAATCTAGATTTACATGATGCACTTGTTGATGAGAGGGTCGACATAGAAGATGCAAAAACTAAGCCTAAATGGCTAGTGCAAACTTTGAGAGATAGCAAAATAGATGCACCTTTGTCATATTGTACTCATTTATCTCTTATAGTGCTTTCTTTGCATCCGATTGTCATACAATGTCTATCTCTAGTCTTTGTGATCAGAATCAGCCTCTTTCTTTTGATGAAGCACAAAATTCAAAAAATTGGATGGCTGCTATGCAATCAGACTATGATGCTATTATGAAGAATGGTACTATTTTTTATGTGATTTTCATCCAAAAAAAAAGCCATTGGCACTAAATGGGTATACAAGTTGAAACCTAATCATGATGGAACAATTGATAAGTATATGGTTAGGCTTGCTGTCGAAGGTTATATTCAAGAGAGAGGCATTGATTTTGATGAGATCATTTGTGCACTTTCAACTCATCACAATTGGAATGTACATTAGATGGAAATCAAAACTATATTTATGGTGTCATGAAGAAGTGTATGTATTTCAACCCTGTGGTTTTGTGTAGAAAGAGCATGAAAAAAAAGTGTTTAGTTTGAAAAAGGCATTATTTGGTTTGAAGCAAGCATCAAATGCTTGGTATGAGAAGATACATGCCTACTTGCTAGCACATGGATTTGAGAATAGTCCAACTAAGAGCACCTTATATGTTAAGCATGCAAATGATGTAGTTATGATTGGTATGTTGATGATATGCTGATCATTGGTCCTAATGAGAAGCATATTGCCGAATTTAAGGATGGTTTGCATGCCTCTTTTGAGATGCCAAATTTGGGGAATTTACATAATTATTTGGACATTCAATTTATGCAAGTTGATGGTTTTGTGTAAAAAACAATACATTTGACACATTATTGCAATGTTTTGGCCTTGAAGATTGAAAACTTATTGCCACTCCCATGAAAACTGGTTTACGATTGAGTCTTCATGATGTTGGAGATGCATTTGATGTTGTTCTCTATCAACAAGTTGTTGGATGCTTGATTTATTTATGCATAACGTAGCGTAATATTTAGTTTGTTGTCTCTCATATATGTAGGTTTGTGCATTGCCTAGGTGTCAAGCATTTGTAGGTGGCTAAGCACATCTTTCACTACTTGAGTGGTACCTAGCTACTTGGATTGCTTTAGCCCAAGAGGGGATCATTACCACCAAATTTACATGCTTTTTCTTACTCAGATTGGGTTGGTTGTCATGTTATTCATGTGTCCAATAGTGGTTTTTGCTTCATGCTTGGTATCTCATGCATATTTTGGTTGATCAAGAAGTAGCCCATAGTGCCCAACTCTAGTTGTGAGGCTGAGTATAGGGAAACTTTCACAATGAGTGTAGAGTGTGTGTGTGGCTCATATGCATTTTGGCTGATTTGAGTGTTGGTTAGTCTTTTTCCACCATCATTTTCACTAACAATCATAGTGCAATTGCAATTGCTAGTGTTGGTGCAAATGAGTCTAAGCCTACATACTTGGACAATTAGTATTCACTTCATATAGTCACTTAAAGACACATATGACTATTCTCTCGTAAAAGGCATTTACTTTTATCCTTGTAAAAGTGCATAACACTTAATCTCACGTGGAGTTAGGAGGAATCAAATCACGAATCATTTGTTAGGTGATTGATGAGAAAACAAGTCCTAAAATTTAGTATTCCTTTATGGTAAGAGTTTGAATTTGACTCAAACAATGGCTCCAACTTTAAGCTATAAAAATATATCAAAATCTTGTGTGATGCTGAGCCTGATTTGGATATCATTTTTTAGAGGGGTCTTTAGTGTTTAGTGAGCTGATCCTATAGCTCCATCACTACCCTCACATTGTGCAATTATACATTGCCAATATCTTTGTAACTCTATGTGATTTAATACATATTCATTGATCACATCTCTACTTCATTTCTCTGTTATGTTCATCTCAAAGTAGTGAACTTCTTAGACTTGGTTCTCAGTGCATACTTCATCATTTGATGTGATTTAAAGTGGTATAGATTCAGCATACTGTCTATTTTGCTGCTATAAAATTTCATTATCATCACTTTACTCAATCTTGAGATATCTTTGAAACTTTGCTCATTGGTCTGCATACTGTGGAAGCCAAAAAAATATCGAGATGGTCATTCAACTTGCTAAGCATAATTCGCAGTGTACAATTGATCTTTCTTAGTGAGATAACTTGTGATTGGTAGCTATCTAAGTCAATTAGATACTCCCAAAAGGAATTTGGTCAGATGAGTAGTTGACCAACTTGGGAGCATTGGAGAAGAAATAGAAGAGGAGCAGATAGTAAGGCAGATACATCCAAGATGAAGGATGTAGTTGACCAACTTGGGAGCATTGGAGAAGAAATAGAAGAGGAGGAGATAGTAAGGCAGATCATAAATGGCATCAAGGCTGGTGATAAATGGGAGTACTGCACCACAACAATGGACCTATACATGGACATGCAGATACCTGACCTCAACACATTAATGGGACAACTATCCACACATGAGACAAAGCTCAACAAAAATGGAGAGAACTCTAGAGGTAATCAATCTTTTGGCCTTTACGTAGGTAGAAATAAGAGTAAAGATAAAGGCAAAGGTAAAAAGAATGAAGAAGAGACAAGTATCTCTCAAGTGAACTTCACAAGTAGAGGAAGAGGTACTAGAGGTGAACTTCACAAGTAGAGGAAGAGGTACTAGAGGTGAACTTCACAAGTATCTCTCAAGTGAACTTCACTTGTTTCAAGAAGTGTTTGACATTGGTTGATAATCAAACAGATAGAAGCTTGAAGAGGCTCAGTTCTGATGGGGGTGATGAGTATTTCTCACATGAATTTGACTCCTTCTTACAGGACAGAGGCATAAAGACAAAGATTACAACAAAGTACACTCTTGAACAGAATGGAATGGAAGAGAGAAGAAATAGACTAATAGTAGAGGCTGCAAGATCAATGTTGAATGAAAAGAAACTTCCAAATTATTTGTGGGCAGAGGATGTTTCCACAGCCACATACTTAATTAATAGGCTTCCATCCAATTCCTTGGATGGAATGACACCTTATGAGGCATGGAATGGCAATAGACCTTCCCTAGACCATTGTAAAATCTTTGGGTGCATTGCTTATGCACATATACCCTCATAGATTAGAGGAAAGCTTGATCCAAAGTTGAAAGGTGTATATTCATTGGCTATGACCAAAATTAGAAAGGATATAGGTTGTATAATCCCACTAACAAAGGATTTATAGCTAGTAGAGATGTGGTGTTTGATGAAAATAACTCTCGGTTTGAAGATGATTGTAGGAAAATAAAGCTACCCTATGAGTTGGAAAGTGATTTTCCAACTCTGAATCAAGAAGAACCACAAATATCAGAAGATATCAACTCAAAAGATGAAGAAAAGATTGACTTCAAAGCTTGGAAGTCCAAGGGTCATCCTATCAAGCACTTAGAAGATCTCAAAGGGAGTCATCCTATCAAGCACTTAGAAGATCTCAAAGGGAGAGTAAGAAACCCATAAGGTATGGCTATGACACACCATTAGTCACCAAGCATACTATATACACGGCTAAAGATTCTATGTCAGAAGAGCCTTCTTCATTTGAAGAAGCCAATAAGAATGAAGAATGGAGAGAAGCTATGTAGGAGGAAATTGAAGCACTTCAAGAGAACAATACTTGGGATTTGGTCCCCAAGAAGCCAAGCATGAAGGTAATAGGATCCACGTGGATTTACAAAGTAAAGAAGAATTCAGATGGTTCAATCAACAGGTATAAAGTAAGGTTAGTAGCAAAGGGGTTTGCTCAAACCCATGGAGTGAATTATGAGGAGACCTTCTCACCTATGGCTAAGATGCCAACAATCAGAATTTTAGTAAGTATTGCTGCTTCAAAGAATTGGAACTTGTATCAGTTAGATGTTAAAAATGCATTCTTGAATGGATGGATCTTTGAAGAGGTCTATATGAAAAAACCACCAGGATATGAAGACAAGGTCAAAGCAAATTATGTATGCAAATTAAGGAAAGAACTTTATGGTTTAAAACAAGCTCCTAGAGCTTGGAACCAAAAACTAGTCACATATTTGCAGGACCAAGGTTTTGTTGCTAGCAAAGCAGATTCTTCTTTGTTCATAAAGAAGACTAAGCCAGAAGTTATGTATCTACGTGTTTATGTGGATGACATTATAATTACACGGAATAATGCCAATGGCATCAAGCAAATCAAAGCTTAGATGATGGAAGAGTTTAAAATAATTGACCTTGGTTTATTTACTTATTTTCTTGGATTAGAACTTTTATATTCAGATTTTGGTGTCTTTATTACTCAGAGGAAGTACATTCATGATATGTTGGCTAAATTCAAGATGGAGAGCACTAAAGTTGCAGGTACACCCCTGGAACTCAATCACAAACTCACTTCTCATGAGGGAGAACTACTTGAAGATATTATAGGTTATCAAAGGCTTGTTGGAAGTCTCAATTATGCAACCCTAACAAGAGTGGACATATGCTATGGAGTAAGTACATTAAGTCAATTTATGCATACACCAAGAAAACCTCACATGGAAGCTACCAAAAGGATCTTAAAGTATGTAAAGGGTACCATAAATGAATATAGGAGGAGCACTTCTGGCTACTTATCTTTTGCAGGTTCAAAGTTGATTTCATGGTCATAAAAAAAAACAACCAACTGTGGCATTATCATCAACTGAAGCTGAATATAGAGGCCTAGAAAATGCAACACAAGAAGCAATGTGGTTAAAGCTACTCTACTCAAAATTGGGGATACACACCTACAATCCTATGATTTTTGGAGATAACACTAGCTCACTTCATTTAGTTGCTAATCTTGTATATCATGCAAGGACTAAGCACATTGAAGTGCACTATCATTATGTGAGAGAGAAGCTACTTAGCAAGGACATCCAATTGTCCTATGTATCAACCAATTTGCAATGTGCAGATATGCTAACCAAATCTTTGGATGGAACTAAGATGAAGAGATTCAAGATGATGATTGGATTGCAAGAAATCAAGGAGAAATGAAGACCAAGCATGTTAGGCTTGAGGGGGAGCTGTTGTTGCAAATGAGTCCAAGCCTACATACTTGGACAATTAGTATTCACTTCATATAGTCACTTAAAGTCACATATGACTATTCTCCAGTATGAGAAAACAAGTCCTAAAGTTTAGGATTCACTTTATGGTAAGAGTTTGAATTTGAATTAAAACAATGGCTCCAACTTTAAGCTATAAAAATAGATCAAAATCTTGCTTGATGCTGAGCCCAATTTGGAGATCATTTTTGAGAGGGATCTTTAGTGTTTAGTGAGATCATCCTTCACTACCCTCACATTGTGCAATTATACATTGCCAATGTCTTTGTAACTCTATGTGATGTAATACATATACATTGATCACATCTCTACTTCATTTCTCTATTATGTTCATCTCAAAACAGTGAACTTCTCAGTGCATACTTCATCATTTGATGTGATTTAAAGTGGTATAGATTTATCATATGTCTATTTTGATGCTATAAAATTTCATTGTCATTGCTTTACTCAATCTTGAGATATCTTTGAAACTTTGTGCACTAGTCTGCATACTGTGGAACCCAAAAATATCGGGATGGTCATTCAACTTGCTAATAATAATTCTCACTATACACTTGATTTTTTTTATTGAAATAACTTGTGATTGCTAGCTATCTAAGTCAATTAGATACTCCCAAAAAGGAATTTGATCAATTGCTAGTAGGTTGTAGGGACCAAAATAGCAAGTCTTGGGTCATAGTTGAATCTCATGCTCATCTGTTTTGATCCATTGATTAGAGGATCATAATCCAAAGCACTTAGGTGATTATTTGTGATTCTTGGGAAGCTCACACTCCTCAACTTGTTCTTGGCTGGTGTGAAGCAGGGATTTGCAGAGCCACTTCATTTTTGGAATCTATCCACCATCTTCTCCAATAGCGAGGAACCCTATGTTCCATGCTTGCACAAAGCACATTGAGGTGCACTACCATTATGTTAGGGACAGGTTATGTTATATGGAGCATCATAATTGAGAGGTGAGAACCTCCTCTTATCATGGTTAAGCTTGAAACTCACATAAGTGCCAAGTGGCACTCATATGAGATATGTAGAGCTTGCCGTTTATGGGTAGAGAGAGAGGGAGAATTAATATAGAACTATCACGCGGCTGGGCGGCAGAGACTTGGACTCGATCTTCGTGTGCGCATAGACGCTGATAGGTGTTCTCGAAACAAGTGCAAAGATGATGGTAAAATTGGGGGATTCATTTGAGCTCTATAGTGGTATCCGAGCGGTTAACTGTCAACTTTTTAACGAAGGCGCACGCATGTGAAAGCGAAAGGTGACGGAGCCAAGAGCGGGATTATCCTTACATACAGGCATCCGCCATCTCACGAGGGAGCTTTGCTCCTCCTACCCCACTCTAGGATGAAATAAAGTACCTCATATTCTTGGTTTTATAGGCAACTTATCTGGGTGCGCACCTCTATATGGGATAACAGGGTCAGTCGGCAGACATTCCAACTTTTTTTTTTCGAAGGGACAGAGAGCTCAAACTGGAATTGGAAAAATTCAAATTTTTTTTTAGAACTTTGGAGTTGTTGGAGTTAGACGTCTGCGGAAGCACGCGAACAGCACAAGGAAGAAGAAGAAGCTTGGAGCACAACACACAAGACTGAATGTATTACTAGAGAATGTACAAAGATAAGTAGCCCATTAGGGCAATAGGCGTATATACAAGCCGGGGGAAAAAAACCTCCTAAAGAGGGAAAAAAGTGCCCCGGCAGTCCTAGAGTGTTCACACACATCACTACCTAAATATATCAACAAATCCCCCCTGGGAGTGATGCGGTGAACAAGGAGCTGGCACTCATGTATAAGGAAGTGCCAAGCTATGTGGAAATCACTCCACAAAAGGAAGTAAGCCCAAAGCTTTGCGGAAAGCTTCAAACTTCTCCCTAGGCAGAGCCTTCGTGAAAAGGTCTGCAATGTTCTCCTGCGTGGGCACATATGCCAAGCTGATCTCCCCAGCAGAGAACCTCTCCCTGACATAGTGATAATGCACCTCAATGTGCTTAGTGCGAGCATGGAACACAGGGTTCCTCGCAACTGCCAATGCGCTCTGACTGTCAGTGAAGATGGTGGTGGCAGAAGACTGGCCAACACCCAAATCAGCCATAAGGCGTCTGAGCCACACACACTCAACAGTCGCTGTGAAAGCTGCCCTATACTCAGCCTCACAACTGGAAGTGGCCACAGTAGGCTGCTTCTTGCTCAACCAAGATATACATGAGCTACCAAGCATGAAGCAAAAACCACTGGTGGACACACGAGTGTCATAGCAACCAGCCCAATCTGAGTCAGAAAAAGCATGCAAATCTGGCGGTAGTGATCCCCCCTTGGGATAAAACAACCCAAGTAGCCGAGTACCACTCAAGTAGCGAAAGATGCGCTTAACCGCTTTCCAATGCGTGACTCCTGGACAATGCATGAACCTGCTCATCTGTGAGACAGCAAACTGAATATCTGGCCGAGTAATGCATAAGTAAATCAAGCATCCAACAGCCTGCTGATAGAGAACAGCATCAAATGCATCTCCAGCATCATGAAGACTCAATCGTAAACCTGTCTCCATAGGAGTGGCAATAGGCTTACAGTCTTCAAGGCCAAAACGCTGCAATAATGTGTCAATATATTTCGTTTGACACAAAGCCATTCCACCATCAACGTGCATAAACTGAATGCCCAAATAGTGATGCAAATGTCCCAAATCAGACATCTCAAATGAGGCATGCAAATCAGCCTTAAAATCAGCAATATGTGTCTCAATAGGACCAGTGAGTAGCATGTCATCAACATAGACAACAATGATCAGAAGCACATCATTAGCACGCTTAACATATAAGGTGCTTTCAGTTGGACTGTTCTCAAAACCATGTGCAATTAGATAGGCATGTATTTTCTCATACCAAGCACGTGGTGCTTGCTTTGAACCATATAACGCCTTCTTTAACCTGCACACCTGGTTTTCATGCCCTTTCTGCACAAAGCCACGGGGCTGAAAAACATACACTTCTTCATGCAAGTCACCATTCAGAAATGCTGTTTTAATGTCCAACTGATGTACATTCCAACCATGATGGGCTGCAAGTGCACAAATGCTCCGAACAGTAGTCATACGGCATGTAGGTGCAAAGGTCTCATCAAAATCAATGCCTCTTTCCTGCGCATAACCCTTTGCAACAAGCCTAGCCTTATACCTGTCAACTGTACCATCAGGTTTACGCTTCAGCTTGTATACCCACTTAGTGCCAATGGCCTTCTTGCCAGGAGGCAAGTCACATAAAGACCATGTACCATTCTTCATTATAGCATCATATTCAGATTGCATAGCAGCCATCCAATTTTCTGAATTTTGTGCTTCATCAAAAGAAACAGGCTCATTCTCATCACAGAGACTAGATGCAGCCATAGCATAGCAATCTGATGCAAAGGAGGTACTATGAGAGCCTGAACGAGTACGATATGACAAAGGTGCATCTAATTTGCTGTCACGCAAAGTCTGCACCAACCATTTTGGCATAGTTTTTGCCTGCTCAATATCAGCTCTCTCATCAATAAGTGCATCATGTAAATCTGCATCAGAAATGGAATGATCTGTATCATCATATGAAATCTGCAAAGGCTGAGAAGTTGCCTCATTAGGACCAGCACTAGCCTGTCCACCTGTAAAAAGAGGCATCAAAGTATCATACATGTCTTTGGAGCTAACAGATGTCTCCTTAGTACATGAAAGCAATGGCTGAATAGCATCTTCCACAAAGACAACATCGCGGCTAACCAGAATGCGTTTAGTCTGTGGATGATACAGACGATAGCCTTTACTTTCAGAACTGTACCCAACAAAAATACATTTTACTGCCTTATCATCCAATTTTCTGCGATGTTGTTCAGGCACTAATGCATATGCCAAACAACCAAAAACACGCAGATGAGCAACAGATGGCTTACGGTCATGCCAAGCCTCATATGGAGTGATAGACTGCAATGCTTTGGTGGGACACCTGTTCAGTACATATGCTGCACACATGACAGCCTCAAGCCAGAAACTATGTGGTAAAGCCTGACTTTTGACCATGCACCTCGCCATCTCCATGAGTGACCTGTTCTTTCGTTCAGCAACTCCATTCTGTTGAGGTGTATACGGCACTGTACACTGGTGTTTTATCCCACGTTCAGCCAGAAATGCATTAAAATCTGAAGACATATATTCCCCCCCTCGATCAGAACGGAGGGTGCCCATTTTACATGCTGACAGATTTTCAGCCAAAACCAAAAACTGTTTGAAGCACATGAACACTTCGGACTTTGCTTTGAGTGGATATACCCATGCATGCCTGGAAAAATCATCAATGAAAGTCACGAAGTAAAGGTAATTTCCAAAAGAGGGTGTCTGCATAGGACCACAGACATCACTATGTACAAGCTGCAATTTCTGCATAGCCCGAACTGAACCATCTTTTGGAAAGGAAGAACGCTGCATTTTGCCCAAAATACAGCCTTCACAAACATGTTTTCCAGGTGCCTCAAGTTTGGGCAAAGAGGACACCATTTCAGATTTCTGCAGGCGTAACAAACTAGCAAAATTCAGATGACCAAAGCGTGCATGCCAAAGCTTTGCATCTGACATAGCCTGAGAATCATGAACTGCACATGCCGAATCATTCACAGATCTTTCATAGTCTATGAGCTTATACAGCCCACGACATAAAATGCCAGAAGCAATAATCACATCGCCATTTGAGAGATCATGGACTGTACACCTGTCATCAACAAATTTCACAACCAAGCCAATCTTGGCTAATGCAGAAACTGATAACAGATTCTTTTTGATCCCTGGCACAAATAAAGCATCTGACAAAGTGAAAGAACTACCATCAGCAGTAGTCAGAATGATCTTACCAACTCCCATAACAGGATAAGAGGAGTTATTGGCGCATGTGACAGTATTCCCTGTAGGGGCAGGCTCGAGTGAAGAGAAGAAACTGCACTGCGAGGTAATATGTTTGGTCGCCCCACTGTCAAAGTACAAAACATCTGAGTCTACTGCAGACATGCACTGATCATGAGAAGATGGGTCAAAACTGCAGACAGTAGTAAACGCCCATTCTTCTTCCTGCACAAGATTTGCAGACTCTGTTTTTGGTGTAGAGGCCTCTGCAACAACCATTCCAACCTCTTTCTTCTTTGCCTCTTTAGCAGCCAGTTTTGGACAGTTCTTTATAATATGATCATTTCCTTTACAGTACTTGCAGAACAATTTCTGCTTTTCTGATTTCTTCTCATCTTTATCCTGGTTCTTCGATTGTGCAGCATTTGCAGATTTCTGCTTACTAGTAGAAGAGCTCCATTTTCCTTTGCCCTTCTGACTAGCCAGGAAAGCTTGATCTGCAATACGCATAATGGACCTGTTCTGCCTGGACTGATCTTCCTGCAACAGAACAGAGACTAATTCCTCAAATGACATTCGGATTGCCTTTCATCATCAACCGAAGAGTAGAGGCAAAACTCTGATATGAATCAGGAAGACCATTCAGAACGGTCTGCACAAGTGAGCTATCTGGTATAACTTCATCAACAGAAATCAATTGTTCCTTCAGGTCTTTGATCTTTGTAAGAAAACTGTCCATAGAATCACCTTCATTCATGTGCTCACTCTCCAACTGTTTTCGGAGGTAAGCAACACGAGCCTCATTCCTAGCCTGGTACAAAGTGGTAAGCGTATCCCAAGCATCCTTTGCTGTTCTGCAAGAGCGAATGTGAGGAATAATGGCACGTTTGACAGACAAAGCTATCAATGCATGTGCCTGGGCATCTCTGCCATCCCAACGAATATGCTCTGCAGTAGGTGCAACAGAAACAGCAGCACGAACAGGAATCTGCGGAATATCATCTTCGACACCATCTTCATCAGCTCCAACACCTGTATTTGCAGTACCTGTCGTTACAGGTGTAACAGGACGTCTTTCAACACCCTGCACAATGTTCCACAATCCTTTTGCAACCAGTACATGTCGCATCATATAAGCCCATAATGGGTAGTTGGTACCATCCAACTTATCCTCAACAGCCAACATACGGAATACATCACTGCTTTCAGCCATGGCCGGTGACTAAAATACCTTGATGCAGAAAATTGACTGTATCTCAAAAAGTTGAACAGAACTGCCCAGACGAGTTCTGCTAGACCTGTAGCAGACTTCGAGACGCTTAAACTGGCGAACAGAAACTGGTATATACCTTTGGCACAAAAGGACGAAATAGCCTGCACAAGCACTGCGATAGTGCGTTCGGAGGCCGAAACGAGCTCAGATCGCGATTTCGGCACCACAGAGCGAAGCAGTTTTGATCTCGGAAACACCCTGAGTATGCTCACCAAATTTTGTGCGAATCTGAGACTGCAAACGGAGGAGTGTCGACGGCGCCCTAGAAGAAGCAACGACCTGCTCTGATACCAATTGTTGGAGTTAGACGTCTGCGGAAGCACGCGAACAGCACAAGGAAGAAGAAGAAGCTTGGAGCACAACACACAAGACTGAATGTATTACTAGAGAATGTACAAAGATAAGTAGCCCATTAGGGCAATAGGCGTATATACAAGCCGGGGGAAAAAAACCTCCTAAAGAGGGAAAAAAGTGCCCCGGCAGTCCTAGAGTGTTCACACACATCACTACCTAAATATATCAACAAAAGTTAGAGCTAAAAGGCTAATTATATCTCTATTCCAAGGTATGTAAGGGACATTGCTTGGCCGATGTTGAGGAATTGAAGGGAACTATTTGAAGAGATATACTAGGGATCTTAGGGTTATTCCATGCATACATTCAAAGGTTTTAGCAAGGAACAATGTCCTTGAGTCATTGCCATCTAGGGACATCATTGGTGAAACAAGGAGAATCGAGCCATTGAGTGAGCATTAGGGTTAGGAAAGCACTGTCAAAGCAAGTATCATTTAAGAATGCTATGATGAGTGAGAAATTCAAGTCTACATAATGAATTTTCTCTGAACCACTATCTACTAACGACATTGCTTAAGGGATTTGCATTTCTTGGATTAGTTGTGAGAGAATCAACATCATAATTACTTGTAAGAGGTATCAAGGAAGAGCTCTATGTGTCTATACGTATAAAGAAAACATAGAATCCAAGTGGAGAAACCAAAGAATATCTCTAGCAATTGCTAGGTAAAGTCATCACCCTACCAAATTAGGGAGACCTAGAATCAAGTGGAGAGATAATTGTTGGAGTTCGAGGTCCGCGGAAGCACACAAACAACACAAGGAAGAAGAAGAAGCTTGGAGCACAACACAAAATAGAATGTATTTCCAAGTGAATGTACAAAGAAAAAGATAAGTGACCCATTAGAGCTATAGGTGTATATACAAGCCTAGGAAAAGACCTCCTAAAAGTGCCCTAATGGTCCTAAGTGTGTTTACACACATCTGAGCTCGTTTCGGCCTCCGAACGCACTATCGCAGCGCTTGTGCAGGCTATTTCGTCCTTTTGTGCCAAAGGTATATACCAGTTTCTGTTCGCCAGTTTAAGCATCTCGAAGTCTGCTACAGGTCTAGCAGAACTCGTTTGGGCAGTTTCGTTCAACTTTTTTAGATACAGTCAATTTTCTGCATCAAGGTATTTTAGTCACCGGCCATGGCTGAAAGCAGTGATGTATTCCGTATGTTGGCTGTTGAGGATAAGTTGGATGGTACCAACTACCCATTATGGGCTTATATGATGCGACATGTACTGGTTGCAAAAGGATTGTGGAACATTGTGCAGGGTGTTGAAAGACGTCCTGTTACACCTGTAACGACAGGTACTGCAAATACAGGTGTTGGAGCTGATGAAGATGGTGTCGAAGATGATATTCCGCAGATTCCTGTTCGTGCTGCTGTTTCTGTTGCACCTACTGTAGAGCAGATTCGTTGGGATGGCAGAGATGCCCAGGCACATGCATTGATAGCTTTGTCTGTCAAACGTGCCATTATTCCTCACATTCGCTCTTGCAGAACAGCAAAGGATGCTTGGGATACACTTACCACTTTGTACCAGGCTAGGAATGAGGCTCGTGTTGCTTACCTCCGAAAACAGTTGGAGAGTGAGCACATGAATGAAGGTGATTCGATGGACAGTTTTCTTACAAAGATCAAAGACCTGAAGGAACAATTGATTTCTGCTGATGAGGTTATACCAGATAGCTCACTTGTGCAGACCGTTCTGAATGGCCTTCCTGATTCATATCAGAGTTTTGCCTCTACTCTTCGATTGATGATGAAAGGCAATCCGAATGCCTTGTCATTTGAGGAATTAGTCTCTGTTCTGTTGCAGGAAGATCAGTCCAGGCAGAACAGGTCCATTATGCGTGTTGCAGATCAAGCTTTCCTGGCTAGTCAGAAGGGCAAAGGAAAATGGAGCTCTTCTACTTGTAAGCCGAAATCTGCAAATGCTGCACAATCGAAGAACCAGGATAAAGATGAGAGGAAATCAGAAAAGCAGAAATTGTTCTGCAAGTACTGTAAAGGAAATGATCATATTATAAAGAACTGTCCAAAACTGGCTGCTAAAGAGGCAAAGAAGAAAGAGGCTGGAATGGTTGTTGCAGAGGCCTCTACACCAAAAACAGAGTCTGCAAATCTTGTGCAGGAAGAAGAATGGGCGTTTACTACTGTCTGCAGTTTTGACCCATCTTCTCATGATCAGTGCATGTCTGCAGTAGACTCAGATGTTTGGTACTTTGACAGTGGGGCGACCAAACATATTACCTCGCAGCGCAGTTTCTTCTCTTCACTCGAGCCTGCCCCTACAGGGAATACTGTCACATGCGCCAATAACTCCTCTTATCCTGTTATGGGAGTTGGTAAGATCATTCTGACTACTGCTGATGGTAGTTCTTTCACTTTGTCAGATGCTTTATTTATGCCAGGGATCAAAAAGAACTTGTTATCAGTTTCTGCATTAGCCAAGATTGGCTTGGTTGTGAAATTCGTTGATGACAGGTGTACAGTCCATGATCTCTCAAATGGCGATGTGATTATTGCTTCTGGCATTTTATGTCGTGGGCTGTATAAGCTCATAGACTATGAAAGATCTGTGAATGATTCGGCATGTGCAGTTCATGATTCTCAGGCTATGTCAGATGCAAAGCTTTGGCATGCACGCTTTGGTCATCTGAATTTTGCTAGTTTGTTACGCCTGCAGAAATCTGAAATGGTGTCCTCTTTGCCCAAACTTGAGGCACCTGGAAAACATGTTTGTGAAGGCTGTATTTTGGGCAAAATGCAGCGTTCTTCCTTCCCAAAAGATGGTTCAGTTCGGGCTATGCAGAAATTGCAGCTTGTACATAGTGATGTCTGTGGTCCTATGCAGACACCCTCTTTTGGAAATTACCTTTACTTCGTGACTTTCATTGATGATTTTTCCAGGCATGCATGGGTATATCCACTCAAAGCAAAGTCCGAAGTGTTCATGTGCTTCAAACAGTTTTTGGTTTTGGCTGAAAATCTGTCAGCATGTAAAATGGGCACCCTCCATTCTGATCGAGGGGGGGAATATATGTCTTCAGATTTTAATGCATTTCTGGCTGAACGTGGGATAAAACACCAGTGTACAGTGCCGTATACACCTCAACAGAATGGAGTTGCTGAACGAAAGAACAGGTCACTCATGGAGATGGCGAGGTGCATGGTCAAAAGTCAGGCTTTACCACATAGTTTCTGGCTTGAGGCTGTCATGTGTGCAGCATATGTACTGAACAGGTGTCCCACCAAAGCGTTGCAGTCTATCACTCCATATGAGGCTTGGCATGACCGCATGCCATCTGTTGCTCATCTGCGTGTTTTTGGTTGTTTGGCATATGCATTAGTGCCTGAACAACATCGCAGAAAATTGGATGATAAGGCAGTAAAATGTATTTTTGTTGGGTACAGTTCTGAAAGTAAAGGCTATCGTCTGTATCATCCACAGACTAAACGCATTCTAGTTAGCCGTGATGTTGTCTTTGTGGAAGATGCTATTCAGCCATTGCTTTCATGTACTAAGGAGACATCTGTTAGCTCCAAAGACATGTATGATACTTTGATGCCTCTTTTTACAGGTGGACAGGCTAACGCTGGTCCTAATGAGGCAACTTCTCAGCCTTTGCAGGTTTCATATGATGATGCAAATCATTCCATTTCTGATGCAGATTTACATGATGCACTTGTTGATGAGAGAGCTGATATTGAACAGGCAAAAACTATGCCAAAATGGCTGGTGCAGACTTTGCGTGACAGCAAATTAGATGCACCTTTGTCATATCGTACTCGTTCAGGCTCTCATAGTACCTCCTTTGCATCAGATTGCTATGCTATGGCTGCATCTAGTCTCTGTGATGAGAATGAGCCTGTTTCTTTTGATGAAGCACAAAATTCAGAAAATTGGATGGCTGCTATGCAATCTGAATATGATGCTATAATGAAGAATGGTACATGGTCTTTATGTGACTTGCCTCCTGGCAAGAAGGCCATTGGCACTAAGTGGGTATACAAGCTGAAGCGTAAACCTGATGGTACAGTTGACAGGTATAAGGCTAGGCTTGTTGCAAAGGGTTATGCGCAGGAAAGAGGCATTGATTTTGATGAGACCTTTGCACCTACATGCCGTATGACTACTGTTCGGAGCATTTGTGCACTTGCAGCCCATCATGGTTGGAATGTACATCAGTTGGACATTAAAACAGCATTTCTGAATGGTGACTTGCATGAAGAAGTGTATGTTTTTCAGCCCCGTGGCTTTGTGCAGAAAGGGCATGAAAACCAGGTGTGCAGGTTAAAGAAGGCGTTATATGGTTTAAAGCAAGCACCACGTGCTTGGTATGAGAAAATACATGCCTATCTAATTGCACATGGTTTTGAGAACAGTCCAACTGAAAGCACCTTATATGTTAAGCGTGCTAATGCTGTGCTTCTGATCATTGTTGTCTATGTAGACGACATGCTGCTCACTGGTCCTCTTGAGAAGCATATTGCTGATTTCAAGGCTGATTTGCATGCCTCATTTGAGATTTCTGATTTGGGGCATTTGCATCACTATTTGGGCATTCAGTTTATGCAAGTTGATGGTGGAATGGCTTTGTGTCAAACGAAATATATTGACACATTATTGCAGCGTTTTGGCCTTGAAGACTGTAAGCCTATTGCCACTCCTATGGAGACAGGTTTACGATTGAGTCTTCATGATGCTGGAGATGCATTTGATGCTGTTCTCTATCAGCAGGCTGTTGGATGCTTGATTTACTTATGCATTACTCGGCCAGATATTCAGTTTGCTGTCTCACAGATGAGCAGGTTCATGCATTGCCCAGGAGTCACGCATTGGAAAGCGGTTAAGCGCATCTTTCGCTACTTGAGTGGTACTCGGCTACTTGGGTTGTTTTATCCCAAGGGGGGATCACTACCGCCAGATTTGCATGCTTTTTCTGACTCAGATTGGGCTGGTTGCTATGACACTCGTGTGTCCACCATTGGTTTTTGCTTCATGCTTGGTAGCTCATGTATATCTTGGTTGAACAAGAAGCAGCCTACTGTGGCCACTTCCAGTTGTGAGGCTGAGTATAGGGCAGCTTTCACAGCGACTGTTGAGTGTGTGTGGCTCAGACGCCTTATGGCTGATTTGGGTGTTGGCCAGTCTTCTGCCACCACCATCTTCACTGACAGTCAGAGCGCATTGGCAGTTGCGAGGAACCCTGTGTTCCATGCTCGCACTAAGCACATTGAGGTGCATTATCACTATGTCAGGGAGAGGTTCTCTGCTGGGGAGATCAGCTTGGCATATGTGCCCACGCAGGAGAACATTGCAGACCTTTTCACGAAGGCTCTGCCTAGGGAGAAGTTTGAAGCTTTCCGCAAAGCTTTGGGCTTACTTCCTTTTGTGGAGTGATTTCCACATAGCTTGGCACTTCCTTATACATGAGTGCCAGATCCTTGTTCACCGCATCACTCCCAGGGGGGATTTGTTGATATATTTAGGTAGTGATGTGTGTGAACACTCTAGGACTGCCGGGGCACTTTTTTCCCTCTTTAGGAGGTTTTTTTCCCCCGGCTTGTATATACGCCTATTGCCCTAATGGGCTATTTATCTTTGTACATTCTCTAGTAATACATTCAGTCTTGTGTGTTGTGCTCCAAGCTTCTTCTTCTTCCTTGTGCTGTTCGCGTGCTTCCGCAGACGTCTAACTCCAACAACTTTTCCATTTATTCCAACTTATAATGGTCTAGGCAAGCACGTTTTCACTTGGTTCCACCCCTAACATGCAATTTCTTGAATTGGATAAGATATCTTCATAGAACAATGTCTCTAGGAGACAATGACACCCAAGGATATTATTTATTTTGTAGACTATTAGCACTTCCCTTGTCATTCTCCCTACCTCTTTCCTCAATCAACTGTCCATTTTTTTCTTTTTTGTAACTAAACAATGTCTCTATGACATGTGACTATAGGGACATTGTGTGATAATTTTTTTGTACTTTTGGTCGATTATCTTGAATTCTTTCAACTTACCTCAATTTACCCTTTGACCACCTATTTTCTATAGTCAAGAATTTGCCTCAATTTACTACCTATCTCTGAAAACCTCTCTATATGGAACTCACTCCAAGGACATCATTCCTTCCAAAACTAGGGATTTAATGGCTTTTCAATTCACTCTTTGGTTGTATATTTTTCTTAAGTCTCACTTCAAACCTGGTCCTAAAGTAATACACAAAGCTTTTTAAATAAGTGAATGATGTCTCTATAGGGACATCCTTGATCGTGCCGATTCTCAAGGTGTCCTTCTCCTTCTTCTTTCTTTATGCTTGATGTAGAATTAATTCCTTAATTTCTCTATCTTGACTTGAAAACATTCAGTGCATTTGGTTAAGAAGATCTCCTTCAATGATGTCCCTTGCTAAGAGTTTTGGAGGGACGGTATCGTTCACTCAGCCAGACTTCAAGATTCCCTTTCTAGCCTCTCTTGTGGTATCTCTTGAATTATATTTCTACCTTCTCATTTCTAGAACTTGGTTATGTGTTCTCAAAGCCCTCAAATGAGATGGTCACCCCAGTGGTGTCTTTGGTTAGGACTTCTGTAGAGACACTTTTCCATCACTTTTCTTGTACTTTATGTTTATACTATTGCTTGTTCTCCACTTAATTAGACTTATCTCCTCACACTTTACTTCAAATGCTCGTGAAACCACTAAATCCACAATATTATCCCGAATGATGTCTCTACCCAATGCTCTACATAGACATCCTCTAGAGAGAAAAATGTACAACTTGCCACTTAAGTCATTTTCTATGTTTCACTTGAAGAATTGGTGAGCATAACTCTTCTTGACCTTGTATTCGCAAGCTTGGTAGCACTTGATGCCCCCTACACCACACAAGGATGTCTCTACAATTCAAGTTTCTAGAGATATTATTGTCATGGAAATTCATGGAGCTTTGATCCCCCTCACTTTTCCTATATCCACTCAACTTCTATACTTCCTTGTGTTCCCCAAATATTCCTAGTGTGATTATGTTTCCACAAAATCTCCAATTAGGGAGATGAGATATCGTATCCTTGGTACATGAAAGTAGGGGCTAAATTGCATCTTCCATAAAAAAGGTCAAAATTAACCAAAATGCATTTAGTAAATGGGTGAAAAAAAAATTACTTGCTTTCAGAACTATACCTAATAAAAACACATTCCACAACCTTATCATCCAATCTTCTATGTTGTTGTTTAGGAACTAATGCATATGCCATCTAACCAAAAACAACCTACTAAGTACATATGTTGCATACATAACTTTTGAGAGTCCCATCATGTTTTCATATCTATTATTTCTTTCTCCTTAGCTTGGTAGGATGATATCTAATAGTAGAGTAGGAATAGTCTTTTTCATTTCAACATGGTATCGTAGCATAGGCTGTTTTGTTTTTACATAGAGTTAAGTTTTGTTTTTCATTCCCTCCTTCCCTTCCCATGATTTTGCTTCATTCCTGCACTCTTCTTCACGTTCAATTCAATTCTAGTAGATCTTGAACACCTATTTTCTTTCCTATTTGAGTATTTCATTAGTGTTTTCTGCTAGGTTTTCATTATTACTTTAAGTTTTTATCTTAAAACTTGGTAATGGTGCTTTAAGCACTAGGTTTGCAATAAAATATTTCTTAGAATCACTATCAATAAGTTTTAGGGCTTCATTATGGGGCTCACTCAACATATAAAGACCAACAAGCATGCTATTACAACTCATGTCAAACGCTATTGAAACCGATTTCTTGAACTCAATAAGATATCTTCATAGATTAATGTCTCTAGGAGACAACGAAACCAAAGGATATTATTGATTTTTTAGAATTAGGTTCTTAACTATTATAATTTCTCTTGGTCATGTCCTGAATCCACAAATACAAGACAAGATTGTTGCTGTTGAGAAAGCCAACAAGGACAAAAATGGTCCAAAAGATTGTGTAAAGCAGACCTAAAGTGTGGCTCTAAAGTTCGCAAAGGCTCTTTTCATGTGTTCGATTTATGCGAGGAAGGAGCGGAAAGTCCTCTACAGCAACAGGGCAGAGTGCCATCTCCTTGTGGAAGATTCAGAAGTTGCCATTAGCAATGATCACATATATGGACGTCTTGAGCCCGTGCACAAGGCGCAATGATCATAGATATGGATGTCTTCAGCCCATGATCATAGACATGGACGTCTTCAGCCCATGCACAAGGCATGAACCTTCTACAAACATGACACTACACTAACAGATGATGGTACACTATCTCATGGACAATGAGAGATTCCCAAAACTAATATAATGACTTAATGGGCTACACCAGAGCAATGGAAATGTCTCCATACATTTGAAGATGGAGAGGGTGATATTTGATCATTTTTGTTAGCAACACTCAAGGAGGTGTCATGAGATGAAGAGTATTGTTGTGTGGATTGTCGGCGATCATGATGCATGATCTCTTTGGATCAAGCCTGAGCACGACACTCAGAAGGCATGCATGGAGAACTAAACTTGATGTTACATGGAGAAGAGAAAGCCATTACTTGATCCTCATGAGACTCAGCTTATCAAAGGAATAGAAAAGGGAAACAAGAGTCCTTGAAAATGTAAGACAATTCAACCTTATAAGGATCCCATATGTCTTTAAATGTAAAAACATAATGGACTAAGTGATGCCATATGTCACTAGGTCCCCACATTACAAACAACATGGTCATCATATGGAGGGGCTATTGAAAGTTCCATGCTCCACCCTTTTGTCCAAGAGTACTTTCATTCTCATGCAAGCTTTTTGTCCCACATGAAATGTATTTTGTGCTCCACTCCATATAAGGAGGACCTCACTTCACTCTTCACAAGTTCATTCACTTTATCTCATTACAAAGAGTGTGCACTCTCTCCTCATGGTTTTTTCATGCTCATAGAGCATTCTTTGTAAGTTCTTTTCTATTTATTTATTTCATCATGATGTCAGATCTATTTCTTCCTCCTTATGTAGGATAGTGTTTAATAATAGAGTAGGATTAGTCTCTTTCATTTCAACATAACAACCTCAAGCTATATGCTAAATGGTACAATTTGACTCATGACCTACACCTTGCCATTTCCATGAGAGACTTGTTCTTTCTCTTAGAAAATCCATTTTTTGGGGATGTATACATCACTCTATACTAATGTTTTATTCCATGCTCAACTTGAAATGCATTTAACTTTAGAAGACATATACTCCGATCTCAATCAAAATGGAAAGTGCCCATTTTACATGCAGATATATTTTCAGCCATAACCAATAACTTTTTAAAGCACATAAATACTTCAGACTTCACTTTCAGCAGATAAACCCATAAATGTCGAGAAAATATATCAATCTTTCCACATCCTAGGGCATTCATTCCAAATTTTCGTTACCTTCTTTTTTGTGGACTATAGAACTTTGAGTTCCTTTGAGAAGTACATTTTTCTCTCGTTATCCCCCAAGGTTGTGAGAAAAAATCTACTCACCACTCGCCCAAAGACCTTTGACATGATTTTAAAACCATTATGTGGTGGCAAGGTTTGTGGAATCTAGGAGAGGTGGTGTCAGATTCACCACGAATGTCTGGCAAGAAGAGCTTGCCATAGTGTGCTCTCTTCCCAATAAATCACATAGATGATTATTGAGTACACATTAGATTATCTATCTTGAATTCTTACATGAAAAAACTTAAAATCAGATTTGTGACTTAGCCCCTGAGATTTGTGAATAAGCTCTGTCTCTGTAGCAGAATGGAAAGTATCAACGTGAGGAGATCCACCTCATAAATGTAAATCCGTGGAGACATGAGGACTAGTATGAAGACTATGAGCAAGTGAAGGCACAAGTACGTGAGTGAGAAGCACACAAGCATGCACACACATACACATGCGCACACAAGACAAGAACAAAGAGAGGAACAATGGAGTTCTTTGTATTAGTCAAAAAGTCTTTTACACAAGCTCAAATAACTAACAATCTCCCCCCAAAAACGAGCTCTCTAGCTCTTTTTATAGTTTTCTACTAGCTTTTGGCCCTATCCAGACCTATGTCCAACCTAGTTAAAAATTAGGGTCCAAGGCTTATTTGAGGGCCAAACGAAGTCTAAAAATTATTAAAATTGGTATGCAAGTACTTCTACTACTCCTCAAGCTCGAGGACTCCTCGGCTTGGACAAAATGGAGTCTATTCTACCAAAAATGGGACTTACAATGTATGTGTAGTGATGAAAATCACTTTTAATGGAAAATAAGTTATGAAAAAAATGATTGGCCCTCTTCTATGCCGGATTGGACTTGACTGTCCTATCTCTTCCTTGCTTGTAGGTCAACAAGCCCCTTTGATTGGATACACATCATAAGAATATGTAAATGGTGTGCCTCTTGAATAAGGAAGTCCAACCTTAGTCGAATTTTCATAATCTAAATGGTAAATAGCATGAGCAATGTGTGTGAGATCTCTATTTTCTTTGAAGTACTTCCAAATTTCATGTGCATGTGGACCATCTCCTTCTCTAATTTTGCATCATCGAATACACAAACTTTTGAAAGACCATAATCTATTAATTCTTCATTGTTGATTCCTTACACCATGAATAATTCATGTCCTTCCTTATCTTGACACTCTGTGAAGATTTGTTCCTTAACCACCACATCTATAGAAAGCAAGGATTTGCGCCCAATCATATGGCTCAAAGTCTGCATCTAGATATATCATGAGCATATATGTAGGATCCTCTAATGGTATTTTGAATTTGGAATCCTTCCATTCTACAATTTCATTTTTTTTCTCTCTTCTTAAAAAAAAAAAAAAAAAAAGAGGAAGTTTGGCCAAAGTCTTATCTCCCTTGATTGAATTGATTGAAAGAATGATTGTACAAGTGAACGATCACAATACCCATGGGACCCCTCATATCCCACAAAGGAGGGGTTCGACTACCTGAAGGCAACACTTGGAAAGGATTGCCCAAAGGCAATTGGTTTAATTCTTCATGATTTCAATACATTAGCCTAGGGCCAACAACTGTCTTGCCGTAGCGAGGGGTTGAACCCTCACCCCCACCTCAAGAGGCAAAAGGCACAACAAAACAACCTAACATGCATGGACTTGTCTCTCTTCTTCTCATTGGGTAACTTTGCACATTCATAAATGCATGTCCTTATGCATCCTATCTTTTTCATTGGGTTCAAATTCATTTGAGGACTCTTCTTTGGCATAATCATCAGCATTTTGGTGGATGGCCATTGGAGTGGTGGCACATCTTTATATGAGTTTGAGATTATATCAATTCTCATTGTAGTGCCCTAATGTTGTAGATAGATTTCATTCCCTCTATAATTTTGAACTACCTTTAATTGTCTTAAGAATGGTTATTTGAGGAGTAGTTCATAGTAGTTTGCCTTCCCAAAATCACAAAATGTAACAGTGTGCTTGAACTGTACACCACAAATGACCCCCTCTGGTAGATCTAAATGTTTTTCCATATGATTGTTTGCTAGCTTAAGTTTCATTTTTGTTGGACTTAATGTCATATTTTCCCACTTGATCAACAAGGACTTGGTAACCATGGCTACACGAGCCCTTGCGTGAATGATGCTTTAGTAGTGTGATTATTAAAAGTGATGGATATACAGGTGTTACCCTCATCATCTTCATTGTATTCACCTACTTTTTTTAGGTTCATGTGTTTGACATGAATTTCGTGCTTGGTAGTTTTGGGATCTACCCCTACTTGTTTGGAAATATTACAATGAGAGTGCACTTTAATTTTCCTTTTCTTAGCTCTTGCAGAATTCCTAATGAACCCTTTGGTTTATGATTCTTTGACCTCACTAGGGTGGTCATTTTGCATTATGACATGTCTTTGCATTGCCCTAAATACCTTGGAAGGGTATTGAGGCTATCATTCTCAGAAGAAAACAATTTCTCACTAACATTGAGGATACTATGGACATCCATATTTGTCATTGTGTGCAATGTCCATTCCTCTACTTCTTCAAAGGGAGGTTTAGGCCTAACTAATTCTGATTTGTGCCATTTCTCTTCAAGCATTCACACGTTGCCATGCCAATAAGAGAGCACATCCTATTGTATACATGTGTTCTCTCCTTCTTAACTTTGTAAGGGTGCTTGTGTAGAAGAAACCTTAGGAGGATACATATGGTATGAACAAATATTCAACATGAGGCCCTGGTTGCGTGGACATAGGTCATAGGCAATGGAATCTTGGTTCTAATTGGGTTTGGTTGACGACTATAGTCAACATAGAATGATTGTCCCTAAGGTATAGGAGTATAAGAACTTGAATTGGGTACCTTTTCTAACAATTATAGAGCCACTTCTATCATTCTCCTACACATGTCCAATCTTTCTTTCTCAAAATATGATCTTGGATAACACCTATCATGTTGTTCTAGATATGTTCCAATGACTATTATAACTTGAAATCTTGGAAAAGCGTTTTCAAGTCCTCATGCATTGGATTTACCAATTCTCAACCCGCTCTTTGTCTCTCTTGTTGGAGACTTTCTTTTTCCCATTCTTCTAATCTAACTTTAAGCTCAAACTTTCGATTTTGAATCCTTGAGTTAGATAGATAGATAGATAGATAGATAGATAGATAGATAGATAGATAGATAGATAGATAGATAGATAGATAGATAGATAGATAGATAGATAGATAGATAGATAGATAGATAGACATATAGATAGATAGATAGATAGGTAGGTAGGTAGATAGCTAGATATATTGATTGATATATAGATAGATAGATAGATAGACAGACAGACAGACAGACAGACAGGCAGACAGACAGACAGACAGAGAGACAGACAGATACATACATACATACATACATACATACATACATACATACATACATACATACATATATACATACATACATACATACATACATACATACATACAGACACACACACACACATACATACATACATACATACATACATACATAGACGGATAGATAGATAGATAGATAGATAGATATTGAGAAAGAAGGAGCAGGCTTAGAGGATTATTTGGATATTTCAAAAATGAACCAAGGCTTGGATAATAAAAAATACATGACTCCTTATCCATTAGAAGAGAAGGGAAACACCAAAGGACTCACAAAGGGCTGTAAGATCAAGAAGAGCTAATGGAAACCCAAGAAATAAGCAAAGGGTAGGTGAAGAGCCACATATTCACCTATACATTATGGAAGGGCACATTTTCAAGGCTAACCAATGAAGTGAAGGACCTAACAAGTGCCTAGGGACCATAGGAGCATATCAAAGTAGTATCAACCCCTTCTGATCTTTGTAGAAAATCTTTTATATAAGTTTCATGCAGTAGACCTTTTCTCTGTAGTGTATTTTGTCGAACATAGTCAACTTGTAACAATTGTTTCTCTCTGTGTATACATCCTCTTGTAGGAATATTACACTTGAATGAAATCATCTCTCATATTTTATTTGTGCCAAATATCTTGGTCTGATCATTTTGTTGCTATGAGTTATTGCTAAATCTCTATGGCCTAAATTTCTACATAGGTTGACAAACATGTAGTCTATCTTAGAAGAGAGAGTTGTGTGCCCTATTCTCACTCAAATTGAGTGATTGTTGTCTCAGTTGAAAGTTAACATAGTCTACTAGCGTGGAAAAAATCTTGGAATCATTGGATTTCAAGAAGGTGATTAAATTGATTGATCTAGGTTAGCCAATTTTGGGAAGTAGGCTAGGAGACCTGCTTGGGCTCATTGTGGTGTTGTTGCACACATAGAGCTCACAATTGGTATCAAAGCTTTGGATCTTGATGTAGGACCGAGATGCTACAAGGAAGTAAACTTAGAGGAGAAGGTGCTTCATCAAAAGAAGAAGTAACAACATCACAAAATTGCTTGAAAAGGTAACCACTATATCACATTCTCTTTTCAATGGCAGATTTGGGACAAAAGGTGGAGTTATTGGACAAGGAAAAATACAAGTCTTGGAGGTTCAGAGTTACAGATTACCTAATGTGCAAACGATTATGGGCCATACTCAATGGAGAAGAAGAAAGACCTAATGTAGACCTTGAAGACATAGCCACTACCAATGCACAAAGGAAGGAGCTCAAGAAGTGGGAAGAGAGGAATAGGAAAGAAATGTTCCTCATCTCTTAGGAGATCTCTTACACCATGGTTGTACATTTATAGAAGTTTGAAAATGCAAAGGATGTATGAGATGCCTTGGAAAAGGATTATGCGGCCTCTCTTAGATATGCTCAATGCCTCACCCTTATATAGCACCACCATTGTTTGTAACACTCTATTTTGTAAGGCCCCCATTATGAGGAGAAGCCATGTGAGAGTGTTGGACATTGGTAGGTTCCTGACTTTGAGGTCAGAAGAGGTCAAGAGTAGACCGTAGATGATAGTTAGGAAGGTTACTTCTAAGCCATTGGATTTGGGATTGATCCAATGTGAGGATCAACCTAAATCAAGGCCTAAAAACAAAAGTTGCTTTCTTAACTTAGGGAAGGGTCTATTTGATGTGGGCCATTGGATCTAGACTTGATCCTAAGTGTGGATTAAGTAAGAACAAGGGCTGTAAACAACTGGTTGTTGATCCTACCTTTCTACCATTGGATTTACCCCATAGATCAATGGTGGAGATTATTTTGGGCATGGCTCAAGCTACCACGACCCTAGAACATGGGTAGGCCGACTTAGGCTTGGAGGACCTGATAAGGATGGTCCCCTTCCCATGTAGGATCATAGTTTGTGGTGTTTGGAACCATTAGGGTATCCATCTTAGTACCCATTGTGTTGGCATATAGCCCTTCACCTAGCTTCTATTTGGATCACCATCTAAGCTCCATATAGGGAGTGCATGTATGGATAGAACCATCTATATATTGTGTAGTGTTTGAGTTCCATTGTATTAGAGTTATGAGTTTTAGTTGAATTGAGTTGAGTTCATCTTCTATTCATCTTGAGTCCAATTTCCATTACCACCATATCTCTTCTGTTATTCCCATGAGTAGCAATATCTCTCTTTCTATCTAACCTTGATCTTATATGTGTGTTGTGGTCACCTCTACACGGCATTAGAGTTACACCACTAGCCCACCACTTAGTCATTATTCATTTCATTTTGTTTTTCTTACACGGTATCAGAGCTCAGGAAGGTATAGAAGATTGAAAAGATCGTAGAGGCCAAGGAATCAACTCTTGCATTTGTGGAAGTAATGCTTCAACAATCAAGCTTGTGAGAGATAAATGTTTTAACTCCAAAGTTTGTGGCAGGTAAAGGCTTAAAAATTGGAGTTCTTGGGAGGAAAAGGCTTCAACACTATAGCTTGTGCAAGGCAAAGGCTTCAACACTAGAGTTGTTGGGAGGGAAAGGCTTCAATGCTAGAGTTCCTAGGAGGCAAAGGCTTCAAAGCTTCAAGTTCATGGGACAAGCCCTAAGATCATTGTATGAGCAGATAGACATTGGGAGCTACATGAAGGTCTTTGGTAGTCTTATCTACTTATGGAGTACCATACAAGATATCAGTTTTCTAGTCAGACTTTTGAGAAGGCTTGGGAATAGACCTCGTGAAGGACATTCAAGAGTTGGCAAGCACATACACTTGAGAAGGATGGTGGAAATAGTCTTCTATGCAATCATGAAGAATGCAACGAGTATCCTCACCAAAGTGCTTACGAAGGATCTACTTCAGATACATCTTCAAAGACTTGGCATTGGGCCAAGGAGGTAGTTCACCTTTGGGTGGACATTGAGGGGGGGTGTTAGACATGGTTAATGCTCCACCCTCATGGAAGACTTGGCATCAAGCCAAGAAGGTAGTTCACCTTTGGGTGGACATTGAGGGGGGGTGTTATATATGCTCAATTCCTCACCCTTATGTAGCACCACCATTGTTTGTAACACTCTATTTTTTAAGGCCCCCATTATGAGGAGAAGCCATGTGAGAGTGTTGGACATTGGTAGGTTCTTGACTTTGAGGTCAGATGAGGTCTAAAGTAGACCGTAGATGATAGTTAGGAAGGTTACTTCTAAGCCATTGGATTTGGGATTGATCCAATGTGAGGATCAACCTGAATCAAGGGCTAGAAACAAAAGTAGCTTTCTTAACTTAGGGAAGGGTCTATTTGATGTGGGACATTGGATCTAGACTTGATCCTAAGTGTGGATTAAGCAAGACCAAGGGTTGTAAACAAATGGTTGTTGATCCTACCTTTCTACCATTGGATTTACCCCATAGATCAATGGTGGAGATTATTTTGGGCATGGCTCAAGCTACCACGACCCTAGAACATGGGTAGGCCAACTTAGGCTTGGAGGACCTTATAAGGATGGTCCCCTTCCCATGTAGGATCATAGTTTGTGGTGTTTGGAACCATTAGGGTATCCATCTTAGTACTCATTGTGTTGGCCTATAGCCCTTCACCTAGCTTCTATCTGGATCACCATCTAAGCTCCATATAGGGAGTGCATGTGTGGATAGAACCATCTATATATTGTGTAGTGTTTGAGTTCCATTGTATTAGAGTTATGAGTTTTAGTTGAATTGAGTTGAGTTCATCTTCTATTCATCTTGAGTCCACTTTCCATTACCACCATATCTCTTGTGTTATTCCCATGAGTAGCAATATCTCTCTTTCTATCTAACCTTGATCTTATATGTGTGTTGTAGTCACCTCTACATGGCATTAGAGTTACATCACTAGCCCACCACTTAGTCATTATTCATTTCATTTTAATTTTCTTACATGGTATCAGAGCTCAGGAAGGTATAGAAGATTGAAAAGATTGTGGAGGCCAAGGAATCAACTCTCGCATTTTTGGAAGGAATGTTTCAACAATCAAGCTTGCGAGAGGTAGATGTTTCAACTCCAAAGTTTGTGGCAAGTAAAGGCCTAAAAAATGGAGTTCTTGGGAGGAAAAGGTTGCAACACTATAGCTTGTGCAAGGCAAAGGCTTCAACACTAGAGTTCTTGGGAGGCAAAGGCTTCAATGCTAGAGTTCCTAGGAGGCAAAGGCTTCAAGGCTTCAAGTTCATGGGACACAAAGGTTTCAAGACTATGGAGCTTTTAGCATCTAAGAGTGGAATTGGAAGTGGAGTTGGTGCAATGGATTTGGAAATGCAAACAATATGGGTTCATCCACCAACCTTAGTGAAGGCAAGTTAGATGGTACGAAGTATTTTCTTTGGAAGTTCAAGATTACAGTTATCCTTGATTCTTATGATCTTTTGGAGATGGTGATGGGAAGTGAACAAGAACCATAGCCTACCTTTGACCCATTGGATTCGAGTAAGGTGATTCTCCCATATGCAAAGCTTCTACAAGCTTGGAAGATAAGGAATGCAAATGCACTATATTACAAAGTGAACAATTGTGTGGAGTCTATTCTACCTCTTATTCAACATACATCCAAGGCAAGTGAGGCATGGAGTATATTGAGGAGTCACTATGAGGTAAGAAATCAAACATGCATTCAAAATTTAGAAAATCAATTGGAAGCAGAGAAGTTTGTAGAAGGAAAGAAGGTCAAGGCATCCACTACCCAGATCAAGAAGCCATGTGATGGAAAGGCTTTTGAAGGGATAGAGAACACTAGCAAGGGTCTAGCTCAAAGGTGTGTCCAAAATTCTCCACCAAAGTATGATGGAAGGGTAACTACTCTCAACCACTCAGGTGAGACATCAAGCTTTGACATTTGAGGAGTTCCATTCAATACCAATGGAAGAGGATTTGTAGCTTAAAGCCCAAGTAAGAAGTATTCAAGGAGATGCCATATTCTCCATCAATGCATCAGGTAAAGGTGGTTCCTCAAGCAAAGGTAAGAATGCAAAGAGGAGGAGGAGTAAGAAGAAGATTCAAGGACAATGCTTCCATTGCAAAAGGAAGGGACATGCAATTGTAGATTGTCATGTCAAGAGGATAGATGAAGTGAAGGAGGAGACAATACATGGAGCCAAGGCAAAGGTGGTATGCTCCTCAACACAAGAAGAATCAATTGTGGATTCATGGGTACTAGATAGTGGTGCATCTCATCAAATGACCAATGATATAGGTCAATCTAGTTATATGCAGTCTCAGCAAGAACCCATCATGGTGATAGGGACAGAATGGAAGGAGATGCAAAAGAAAGGTAATGTTATTCATCACTTACCTACAATGAATTGAATGAAGGAACCTTATAGAGCTTGTATGATGGGCAAGCCACATAGAGAGACATTCCCACGTCAATGGCTCCTCTAGTGTTGGTATATGATAACTTGTGTGGTAAGATGTCTATACAGGCCTTGGGAGGATCTTCCTACATTGTGATCGTCGACGACTATAGCAGGAAGATGTGGATGTACTTTCTTTGTGATAAGGCTCAAGCTTTTGGTAAGATTAAAGAACAACCACAACTTGTTGAAAATGAACCAGAGAAAAGTGTGAAGAAGCTTGGAATAGGAGGTGGTGGTGAGCTCAACTCAGAGGAGTTGGAAGGCCTTTGAAAGTGCAAAGGTATAAAGTGTCAATCAGTGACACCTCACACATCACAGCATGATGGCATTATGGAATGCAAGAGTCACACCATTGTTGAGATAGCAATGTGTATGAGGGAAGGCATGGGTTTTCCTTATCAAATCAGAAAGATTCATCATGAAGCTTACATTGGTAAGAATCCATCAATCTCACACTTTAGAATTTTTTAGAGTGTGCGTTATGCTCTTGTCCCAGGTCAAAGGAAGAACAAGTTGGAACCAAAAATCAAGAGATGCACTTTCTGAGGTCATAATGAAAAGCAAATGGCTTTCATATTGTATGACCCAGAGGCAAAGAAGATCAAAGGGAGTCGCGATGTGGTGTCTATAGAGCAGCCACATGCAGTGGAGAAAAAGAAAGGAGCTTCCACTTTATCATCAAGCGAAGGAGTAATTCACTGTGTACCTAGCCCAAGAGTCATCCCTACCTATGAACATGAGGAAGCATCATCATTAGATGGTGAGAAGAGAGTTTACCAACCAAAAGTCACCCAAACAGATTGGTTGTCACTGCAATGGGTGAAGAAGAAGCTCTATGGTCACAGTAATCCTATGCCAACAACTATTGAAGAGAAAGTAGAAGGACCAAGGAGATCACAGAGAATAGAGGAGCACAAGAGGGCTTCTACTCGCATAGTCACTATAGCCATGATGGTTGTGATTATGAAGGAAGTAATGAAGCCAATAATTGAAGATGAAGCACATGTAGATCCAGCATGGAAGGAGGTTATGCAAGCCAATTGTGACAACTTAATGAAGAATGAAGCATGGGAGTTCAATAGCACCAAGTGGATCTGGCAGGTGAATTACATGATACCTGGAATCTTGAAATGCTATCAAGACACATTGTTAGCACAAGAACTTTCACTAAAAAAGGGTTTTGATTTTCTCTTTTGCTCTAATGACCACTATTTGCATCGTTCTAATGCTAGCAGCTCAGATGAAGTGGCAAGTTTATGTGTTAGATGTCAAATCAAAACTTTTGAAAGTTCACCTCATAGAGGAGGTACATGTGTCTCAACCATCAAGTTTTGAGGCTCCACATTCAAAGAGCGCATTATGTAAATTGAAGAAGGCAATCTATGTGATGAGACAAGCCCTAAGACCATTGTATGAGTAGATAGACATTGGGATCTACATGAAGGTCTTTGGTAGTCTTATCTACTTATGGAGTACCATACAAGATATCAGTTTTCTAGTCAGACTTTTGAGAAGGCTTGGGAATAGACCTTGTGAAGGACATTCAAGAGTTGGCAAGCACATACACTTGAGAAGGATGGTGGAAATAGTCTACTATGCAACCATGAAAAATGCAACCTCTATCCTCACCAAAGTGCTTACGAAGGATCTACTTCAGATACATCTTCGAAAACTTGGCATTGGGCCAACGAGGTAGTTCACCTGTGGGTGGACATTGAGGGGGGGTGTTAGACATGGTTAATGCTCCACCCTGATGGAAGACTTGGCATCACGCCAAGAAGGTGGTTCACTTTTGGGTGGACATTGAGGGGGGTGTTAGATATGCTCAATTATGTAGCACCACCATTGTTTGTAACACTCTATTTTTAAGGCCCCCATTATGAGGAGAAGCCATGTGAGAGTGTTGGACATTGGTAGGTTCCTGACTTTGAGGTCAGATGAGGTCTAGAGTAGACCGTAGATGATAGTTAGGAAGGTTACTTCTAAGCCATTGGATTTGGGATTGATCCAATGTGAGGATCAACCTAAATTAAGGGCTAGAAACAAAAGTAGCTTTCTTAACTTAGGGAAGGGTCTATTTGATGTGGGCCATTGGATCTAGACTTAATCCTAACTGTGGATTAAGCAAGATCAAGGGCTGTAAACAAATGGTTGTTGATCCTACCTTTCTACCATTGGATTTACCCCATAGATCAATGGTGGAGATTATTTTGGGCATGGATCAAGCTACCACGACCCTAAAACATGGGTAGGCCAACTTAGGCTTGGAGGACCTTATAAGGATGGTCCCCTTCCCATGTAGGATCATAGTTTGTGGTGTTTGGAACCATTAGGGTATCCATCTTAGTACCCATTGTGTTGGCCTATAGCCCTTCACCTAGCTTCTATCTGGATCACCATCTAAGCTCCATATAGGGAGTGCATGTGTGGATAGAACCATCTATATATTGTGTAGTGTTTGAGTTCCATTGTATTAGAGTTATAAGTTTTAGTTGAATTGAGTTGAGTTCATCTTCGATTTATCTTGAGTCCACTTTCCATTACCACCATATCTCTTGTGTTATTCCCATGAGTAGCAATCTCCTTCTTTCTATCTAACCTTGATCTTATATGTGTGTTGTGGTCACCTCTACATGGCATTAGAGTTACACGACTAGCCCACCACTTAGTCATTATTCATTTCATTTTGTTTTTTCTTACAGCCTCCAGAAGAGCTAGGAAGATGCACCTCAAGAATGAGCTCAATCTCATGAAGAACGGAAGTCACAAAAGTGTGGTTGAGTACACACTCAAAATCAAAGACCTAAGGGATCAATTAGCATTAGTGTGATGAAAGATTGATGATGAAGAGTTAGTGGAGATCACCTTAAATGGATTTAGAGGAGAAGACAAGTGGAAGACTCTCATAACAACTATCCTCTATAGGGATCCACTTCTATGCTTAGAAGACATCATTACTCACTTTGGTAGAGGAGGCTTCATTTGGAGATTCATGTAGAAGCAAGGACACTTATGGATAGGTCATATACTCTTCAAGAGGCAAAGAGAGAAGTGGAACAAGAGGAAGAGGGAGAGGCTACAACAATCAAGGCAACTACCAAAGCAAAGAAGAAAGAAAAAGCTCAAGTGATTCTACATCCCAATCAAAGGGAAGAGGTAGAGGCAAAGGAAGAGGTAGAGGCAAAGGAAGAGGAGGCTAAAAACCCCACAAAGGTATGGTTTGTTATAATTGTGGTAAACTAAATCATATAGGTTCAAATTGTAGATATAAGGATGGTAAATACACTCAAAGAAGGCAAGGGAACTATGCAAATGCTTCAAACAAGGACAAGGGTAATGATCAATTGCTTGGTATGTGACATGGTTGTTCAAAGAAAGCTAATTTTGATACCAAATGGTACATAGACTCACAGTGCAACAATCATATGGCTTGTGAGGGTGGTATATTTACCAATTTTCAGGTTTCAAAGACCAAAGGTTGTGTAGAGATAGATAATAATAATGAGCATACCATAGAGCACATTGGAGATGTGATAGTTGGAAATGAAAAATTATCGAAGGTATTACATATGTCTTGAGAAGGTATTGCATGTTCCATCTTTTACTAAGAACCTAATTTTAGTAAGGAAAATTGGCGGGGAATCGAACTCACAACCTCTTGGTTAGGAGTGCGATGGGCTCACCACTTGCCCCAAAAGCCATGGTTGAGGATTACTTGCTAATCCTCTCTTAGAGCGTGGTTCAACCATCTCCTACTAGGATTATGTGACATTCCTCCCCCCTTAGACTGAGCATTGCCCTCAATGCTCACTTGTGGACCCTCCTAACTCTCTTGGACCCACTTTCCATGCATGAGCGCTTCCACCAACCTCAAATTCCAGCACATGGACCTATTTTGGACCTATCCCACCCCCCTCTATGGGTGCCCAAATGCCCATGCACCTTCATCTAAGACTAGTTTCACACTCACCACAGATAAGCGCTTCTTCCAAGTGCCCATGGGTGTACCCTATCTAGATGTACCCTGCCAGGATGTACCCTGACAGGATGTACCCTAAGACGCGCCGTGTCGCGTCGCCGTCTACCAAGCCCAATCTCTCAACTAGGCTCTGATACCAATGTCAAGGAATCGAACTCACAACCTCCCAGTTAGGAGTGCGATGAGCTAACCACTTGCCCCAAAAGCCATGGTTGAAGATTACTTGCTAATCCTCTCTCTTAGAGCATGGTTCAACCATCTCCTACTAGGATTATGTGACAAAAATGGTAGAGAAGCGTTTGTAGGTTATATTCAATGATAAAAAATGCTTTATAAGGAACCCTAAGGATGGAAATAGGTTGGTTGCTCAAGGAAGAAAGGAAGGAAGAATGTTCACCTTGGATGTGTCTCCAAATGCAAGCAAGGTATGCTATGTTATGATAGGTAATCAAAGGATTGTTGAACTTGACATTTGGCACAAAAGAATAGGGCATGTCAAAATTCCAAAGTTGAGGAATATCAGCAAGGAAGAGCTTGTAAGAGGGCTACCTAGGTTTGAGAACAAATAACTCCATGAGTTTTGTGATGCTTGTCAACTTAATAAGCAAGCTAGACAACCATTCCAAAGGAGCACACATACGGCTGTAAATCTCTTGGATCTCATCCACATTGATATATGGGGACCTTCCAAAGAATCATCCATAGGAGACTCCAGGTATTTTGTCACATTCATTGATGATTACTCTAGGAAAGTGTGGATATACATCATGAAAGATAAATCAGATTTGTTCTCTATGTTCAAGAGATCCAAGCAAGAGGTTGAGAAGGAGACACGTAATCATGTGAAAGCCCTAAGGTCTGATGTAGGGGGAGAGTATTTATCCAAAGAATTCACTTTATTTATATCAAAATTGTATAAAAAGGAAATTTACATGCAGGTATACCCCCCAACAAAATGGGGTGGCAAAAAGAAGTAACAAGCACATAGTGGAGATAGCAAGGTGTATGACTAATGAAGCATACATGCTTGTCTTTTATTGGGCTAAGATTGTTAATACATAAGTTTATTAATTAAACTTCAAGGAAAATCTAAAAATTGTGTATTAATGGGATATTTTATTGAGAAAAATAATTACAAGTGTTATAACCCTTACACCAAGAAGGTATATGTGTCAAGAGATGTGGTCTTTAATGAATTGAAACATTGGTTTGTGGACAAGGAAAAAAAAGGTAATACATGATGACTTGGATGATATATCAGTTTGTGGCAAAGGTGATATGCAGGTTCAATCAACACAAATGAGTGGGCTTGATGCTTCATATTCAAGATCAGCTACCCAAGGACACATGGGAGCAAAGTAGAGGCCTATTAGAATCACAAAAATCCAAGTACAAGTCTCTTAGTGCCTCTCCTTATGATCGTGAAGGTAATAGTGACTCACAAAATGAAGAAGACTATGAAGAGCTGGTCACACCATAGGTAAATCTATCAAGGTTGAGGAAGAAATTCCCTAAAGGGATTGAAAGGATATGCTCAAGGCTCAAGATGCCAATACAAAGGTGAAACTATGACTCTTTCATTGCCAAGAAATATGCCTATATGATGCAAGTTGTAGGAGAAAATGATCTAGAAATGTACAAGGAATCATCAACAAAGGAGGAATGGAAGAGAGCTATGGATGAAGAGATCAAAGCACTCAAGGAAAATGAGCTTGAGGACTAGTGCCCAAGACCTCAAGTATGAAAGTGGTTCAAAATAAATGGGTGTACAAGACTAAAACGAATGTAGATGGTTTACTAGCTAGAGACAAAGCTAGGTTGGTGGCCAAGGGGTTCACACTAACTTTTGGAGTGGACTATGAAGAGACCTTAAGCCTGTGGCTAACAGAACAATAATACATACTTTAATAGTTGTATCTGCAAGTAGAAGATGGCATATATATCAGCTTGATATAAAGAATCCATTCTTCAATGGTGAGCTAAAGGAAGAGGTATACATGGCACAACCAACAGGTTATGAGGATGTAGAACATCCTAATTTTGTTTGTAGGTTGAAGATGGCCTTGTGTGGGCTTAAGCAAGCACCAAGGGCCTAGGATCAAAGGCTTGTTGGCTACCTTGACAAGTGTGGATACACACAAAGCAAATCAGACCCCTCATTCTATGTGAAAAAGAAAGGGAGTAAGGCAGTATTCATATGTATCTATGTGGATGATCTAGATATAAAAGATAGTGATCATACAAGAATTAAAAACATCAAGAGGAAACTTGGAAAGGATTTCAAGGTATCAAATTTGGGTGAGTTGAAGTACTTTTTAGGTATTGAAACTGTATATGCAATGGATGGCATATATCTTTTGCAAAGAAATATCCATTGGATGTACACTACAAGTATGGCATGGCAGAATGTAAGGTACTCACTCAGCCTATAAATGCAAACACAAGGTAAGCATGATGAATGGTAAAGGGCTTGAAGACTAAACATTTTATAGAAGCTTGATTGGTACTTTGATCTATGCAACAATGAATAGACTTAACCTATCTTATGTGGTAGGTTCTTTCTCAATTTATGCATGCAGCCACTCAAGAGCACTTAAATGTAGCCAAGAGAGTGCTTAGATATGTGAAGTATACAATCAATCAAGGATTGTTTTACAAGTATGGACAAGAGATAACACTTAGATGCTAGAGTGATGTTGATTTGGTAGGTTCTATTGATGATGGAAGATTAACTTCATGGTATGTATTCATTCTAGGAACAAAGACTATCTCATGGATGTCAAAGAAGCAATCCACAATTGCATTGTCTTCAACAAAGGCTGAATATAGAGCATTGGCTCTAATCACTTATGAAGCTATGTGGCTTAAGAAGCTTCTAATTGATCTATATGTGCAGGTTGGAACAATGTCCCTTTATGGAGATAACATTTCATCTACACATTTGGCTAATGACCGAGTGCAAAATGCTAGGATTAAGCACATTGAGGTGCATGACCATTTTATGAGATAAAGTCATTAAGCATGAAGTGGATGTTCATTTTGTGACTACAAAAGAGTAGGTAGATCTATTCACCAAGAGATTGGATGCATCAAAGCTAAGTAATCTCAAGAACATGATGAGCTTGATGGACATAGACACTTCCTACCTAAGCTTGAGGGGGAGTATTGGAAAAGAAAGGGCAAAACTTAGAGGATTATGTGGATATTTAAAAATTGAACCAAGAATTGGATAATGCAAAATCCATGACTCCTTATCCATTAGAAGATAAAGGAAATGCCAAAGGACTCATAAGGGAACTAAAAGATCAAGAAGAGCTAATGTAAAGCCAAGCATCAAGCAAAGGGTAGGTGAAGAGTCACATATTCACCTATACATGAAGGAAGTGTGCACTTTTGGGGCTAACCAATGAAGTGAAGGACCTAGAAAGTGCTCAAGGACCATAGGAGCATCCCCAAGTAGTACTAGCCCCTTCTTATTTCTATAGATAAGCTTCTTTATAAGTTTCATGCAATAGACCCTCTCTCTAGTGTATTCTATCAAACATAATCAATGTGTAATAGTTGTTTCTCTCTGTGTACACATACTTGTTGGTAGCCTAATAAGCATTCGAGGTGGTCTAACACAACAAGGAAGTTTAAGACAAACGAGTCAAAGGGAGCATAGGTAGAGAGAAGGCCAAGCAAGATTGAGTAGACAAGGGAGCCAACGTAGATCATGTAAATAGGCCAAGTATTCCTTTTTCGAATCAAACATTTATCAATAGTGATTCACTACACTACATTATAAATTAATACAAACTCCATTTTGTCCAAGCCAAGGAGTTCTTGAGCTTGAGGACTGGTAGATCTACCCATGTACCAATTTTTCATAATTTTCATGTCTCATTTGGGCCCCCAAGTTAGTTAAGGAACCTAATTTTTAACTTGGCCGGATACTAGGTCTGGATAGAGCAAAACTAGTAAAAAAACTATAAAAAGAGCTAGACAACTCATTTTTGAGGCTAGATTGTTGGAGATTGAAGCAAACTAAGAAGACTGTACACTTTCTTTTGATGAATTAAAGACTCCATTGCTCCATCTCTTTGTTTTTCAGTGTGTGTGTGTATGTTAATGTGCTTCTCACTCACACACTTGTGTACTCATTAGCTCATGGTCATCATACCTCCCTCATGTCTCCTTGGATTGACAATTATGAGGCGGATCTCCTCATGTTCATACTCATCATTGTGCTAGAGTGACACCAAATTTGGAATCCTTACCAAGGATCGAGCTTTGAGGACCACCGTGTGATGGTAAGACATAGAGAGGTGACATTAGAGTTGTAGGTATATGTTTGTTTTTTTAATTTTCTATCTCTCTTTCATCATCGTCCCTACCATCCCTACTCTCCCCCTACTTCCATTTCCACCTACGCAAAAAATTCACCATTTTGGGTCATAATCCCACCTTCCGTTCATTTTTCTCATTTCATTAGCAGTAGCTATAGTAGGTACAAAATCTTTGTTGATGCACCCCAAGGTGAAGGTCTCTATCAATCATGGCAGACAGTAGAAGCGACTATTTGGTAAAATAGAGTGCATTACAGTAGAGTAGAGAACTTGCACATCACAAATATCTAAAAATTTCTTTAAAAATCCTGTTTCTTGTGTCAATAGCGACAAAAACTTGCCCATCACGATAGACATTTCCAATCACAACGTATAGATTCCAACGGACACGTTGTCAATCATGGTAGATAGACCCTGACTAAAAAGTTATCAATCATGATTGACATCACCCTGCCAGAGATAGGTATCCATTAAGCAACAAACACTGTTCATTATGAAAATTTAGTCAAACACGACAAACACTTCCCATGATAAACACAATCCATCGTTGACCTCTCTCCATCGTGTTAGATAGGTATCCATCGTGACAAACATTGTCCATTGCGATGGACAGCCATGATGGATAGCCTATCCATCGCGATAGAGAGCCTCTGTCAATCATGATGGAGAACCATTTTCAGCCAAAATTTAGGGTTTTCAAATTTTTGGAGTTTTGAGCTAAGATTTGACATTTGTGCAGGAAGTTGGGGCTTCATGGCAAGGCAAAAGCTAGGTAGCATATGGAGCACATTTGGAGAGTATGCTTCTTAGGCATTGGAGCAACTATCAAGGCTTCCAATTCAAGGTTGGAAATCTACTAGACCCTCTTAGTCTATTTCCTAGCATAGGCTAAGAGCAAATTGATCTTTGGATTAACATGGGGGTTATGATAGGAATGAAAGAAGTCTAGATCAGATAAATTCTCTTAAGTGATCCTTATGATGTTACATTAAGATAAGAAAACACCTTCATATAAACCTAAAAGGAACATGCGCTTGGTACAAAAGAATCTACAATGCGATTGTACTTAGGAAATTTGGGTTAGTCATGGGCTTAGCAGCTTAATGACTATCGCTACGTCCTAAGTTCTGAGACGAGTGATTTGGAAATGTCATTTAGTATGGCAAGAAGTGCAAGTAGTTCAAGAGTAGCCTATTTACAAACGCCAGAAGGTCCTTAAAAGACTTAGTTAGAATATATTCAAACCAACCGATTAGGTGCCCACATCTATGAGGACGGTTTGAGAAGATGAGTGATCCAACTCAAAAACCTTGATCAACAATAAACATTAGAGTAACTGATGGGGGATATATCTCAACCCCAATGCAATGATGAAGTGGGATTACCTCCACAAGTAGACTTCTCAACACCTCTGCAACTCGAAATGCCTATTTCTCAAAGTTTTTGCAAATAATTATAATGAGATTTTACAAAATTTAATTAGACTAAAGGAGCTTTCCAAAAAATAGATTCCACACAAAATTGTTGCCTATACTAAAATATATATATATATCTGCAATATAGGCTAGTTGAATGTATGTAAGAGCTAATCACACAATAACCACAACACTCTAGCAAGATTTTCTCCAAAATAATGTGAGAATGAAGCTCAAACTTGACCCCATTTTATAGTACTATACTCACTACCGAAAGACATAGTAATCGTAAAAAATGGATAAATATAGAAGTAGAATGAGTGCTTACAACTCTAAGCTAAATAGTTCTACTAAAGTCATCACACAGAGAGAGACATGAATCACCACACTTCACTATTTTCCACTTTTCTCAGTGACTACTCGAAGAATGATTCCAAGACTCGGTGACCACAAAATAGACTATATTAGCTATCCAAGAAGCCAAAATTACATAAAATATATTACTAATGAAGTAGAATCAATGTTCAAAACTCACAGGTAGAGATTTCCAACACTCCCTGTGCACACAAGGAGGTATGCCTACTCAAAACCAACAAAACAACAAGCAAGAGGCTAGCTTAACCAAGGGGCTTGGTTGCTAACACTCCATCACACTAAGGACTTCTAAAATCTATAAAACATGGGAGATTGCTCATTTGGATCTGAAATCATATATATATATATATATATATATATATATATATATATATATATATAAGTTAAAAAGGGAGATGCTCTTTTTGTAAAAACCAAGAATCACACTTAAGTGTGATTGGAAATAGATGAGATGAATGAGGGGGGTTAGAACAATGTTTTGGTGAAGGAATCTTGTGGAATTCATTTTTCTTTAGTGTTCGAGCTATGGCCAATGAGATTTATCCAAAGACCTCTACTTGTAACCAATGAAATTACTCCAAAATGATCCTAAGATTGGAGCTTGATTTTCAACACTTCCCTCAAGTTCAACTGCTTCATCCAAGCTCTATCATTCTGATGCTTTATTTGAACCTGGTAAGATTTGTAAAATACAATGGTTTAGTGAACATATCATCACATTGGTCTTTGATACTAATATAATGTATTTTTACTTCTTTATCTTACACCTTGTCCCTCACAAAATGATATGAACTTCAATGTGTTTGCTCCTAGCATGAAACATGGGTATCTCCTTGACATGCATATTTAAATCTTCAAATAGATAGGTATCTCCTTGACCTCCATATTTAAATCTTCAAATAGATAGGTATCTCCTTGACCTACATATTTAAATCTTCAAATAGCTTTTTTAACGACATGACTTCACATGTAACTTGAGCCGAAGCTCTATACTCAACTTCAATTGATGAAAAAGCAACTACGGGTTGTTTCTTTGAGCTCCACAAGATGAGCTTCTTCCCTAGCATGACTACATAGCCACTTGTGCTTCTATAATTGTTCGAACTAGACCTATCAACATCAAAGAATCCTTTAACCTGCAAATCACTCTTATACCCACATATTGACTATCACGTGCATACCTTTAATCTTGAATTTAAGGGTCAAATCATTTCTTTGTCTGCAAGGCATGGTTCCCAACCATTTCCATTGATTAGTCATACTCAACTAAAACATGCATTTAGGAAAGGTTAAAATTCATGCATTGTTTTTGTAGATTTCATAAATGATTATACTCATACCCTTTCAGATGCACATAAACCTTTTATGATTGCTTATAAGGATTGTTTTGTGTCTAATTATCCTTCTAAACTATTACCACGAGGATCCTTTGACCAGTATAGATCTCATTCTTGGTAGTTCTCCTCCTCATAAAGCACCTTATAGGCATGGCCCTCTTCCCCAAATGGAAATAGAAAATCAAGTTATAGATTTGCTTCAAAAAGAACTTATCAAGCCTAATTCTTCCCCATTCGGAGCACCTATTCTCTTACTAGACAAAAAGAATAAAACATGTAGGATGTGCATTGATTATAGAGCCCTCAACAAGATCACAATTAAGAACAGATACCCTATTCCTTGGATAGATGACTTGCTAGATAAACTATGAGGATCCCATATCTTTAGTGAGATTGATCTTAAATTGGATTACCATCAGATATGTATGACACAAACTGATGTTTAGAAGACTACTATTAGGAATCAAACTGGCCATTATGAGTTTATGATAATGCCATTTGGACTTACAAATGCCCCTCCTACATTTGTACATAATGATGAATAACATTTTCTTTCATTATCAAGCTTTCGTTTTAGTTTTCTTCGATGATATACTTGTTTATAGTAAGAATGGAAATGAGCACGAGAAGCATTTAGAAATAGTTTTTATTTTGTTATGACAAAACACACTCTTTGCTTATCCTAAAAAGAGTTACTTTTTGTAAAGTAAACTAGAATATTTAGGACATAATATTTCTAGTGAGAGAGTGCATGTAGATCTGAAGAATATTAAACTGCTACAATTTCTAAATAGCTCGAATGGAACCATCTTTTGGGAACGAGGAACGCTATTTTTTGCCCAAAATATTGCCTTCAAGAGATGTTTACCGGATGCCTCAAGTTTGGGCAAAGAGGACACCATTTCAGATTTCTGCAGGCATAGCAAATTAGCAAAATTCAAATGACCAAAGCGTGCATGCCAAAGCTTTGCATCTTACAAAGCCTAAGAATCATGTATTGCACATGTTGAATCATTCACAGATTTTTCATAGTCTATGAGCTTATATAGCCCACAACATAAAATGTCAGAAGCAATAATGACATACCATTTGATAGATCATGAATTGTACATCTATCAACAAATTTCACAATCAAGTCAATCTTGGCTAAAGCTAAAACTGATAACAGATTCTTCTTCATCATTGGCACAAATAAAGCACCCGAAAATGTAAAAGAACTACCATCAACAACAATCATAATGATCTTACCAAGTCCCATGACAGGGTAAGAGGAGTTATTGGCGCATATGATATTACTCTTTGTAGGGGTAGGCTCAAGTGAAGTAAAGAAACTGTGTTGCGAGGTAATATGTTTGATCACCCCACTATCAAACATTTGAGTCTACTAGAGACATATACCATTCATGAGAAGATTGGTCATCATTGCCAACAGTGGTACATGCCTATTCTTCATTCTGCATAAGATTAATAAGACTCTATTTTGGATGTAGAGGCCTCTGCAACAACCATTCCAACCTCTTTCTTACTTGCCTCTTTAGCAACCAATTTTGGACAACTCTTTATGACATGATCATTTCCTTTACAGTATTTGCAAAACAATTTCTACTTTTAACTCGACCTAATATTCAATTTGTTATCTTTGAGATGAGCAAATTTATGCATTGCCCAAGTGTCAAGCATTGGTAGGCTGTCAAGTGCATCTTTTGCTACTTGAGTGTTACCCAACTACTTGGATTATTTTATCCCAAGGAGGGCTCATTACCATCATATTTACATGCTTTTTCTGACTCAAATTGGACTAGTTATAATGACACTCATGTGTACACCAGTGGTTTTTGCTTCATCACTCGTGCTTGGTAGCTCATCATATTTTGGTTGAGCAAAAGTATCCAATTGTGATTAGTTCTAGTTGTGAGGCTGAGTAGAGGGTAGCTTTCATAACAGTTGTTGAATGTGTGTGGCTCACATGCCTTTTGGCTTATTTGGGTGTTGTTGAGTCTTCTACCACCACCATCTTTATTGGTGGTCAGAGTGCATTGGCAATTGCGAGAAACCTTGTGTTCTATGCTTGCACAAAGCACATTGAGATGTACTATAATTATATCATGGACAGGTTCTTTGTTGTAGAGATTAGTTTGGCTTACGTACCCACGCAAGATAATGTTGTTGACCTTTTAACAAAGGCTCTACATAGGGAGAAGTTTGAAGCTTTCTGGAAAGATTTGGGCTTAATTCCTGTAGTGGATTGATTTCTTTCCACAACTTGGAACTTCCTTATACATTAGAGTCAGCTCCTTGTTCACCACATCACTCCTAATGGGTATTTGTGGATATATTTTAGTGATGTGTGTGAACACACTTAGGATGTTGGGCCACTTTTTTTCCTCTTTATGAGGTTTTTTCCCCTAGCTTATATATATGCCTATAACCCTAATGGCTCACATATCTTTGTACATTCACTTGGTACATCTCTCTGGCAAAGTGTAGGAAGATGGTTGTCAAGCAGTCCCAATATCTCCTTTACAAGGCTCAAAAGGAGATTATGAACATTCGACGTGAAAGAAGGGAAAATATTTGTCGTCATAGTCACCAAATTCTTCATAAGTTTATAAGTTGATAAAGGAAAAGTAAAGTGTAAAAGGATGCTTGAACATGCTAAGAATCAAGAAAGTATTTTAGAAATTAAAGCTATGATTTGTTCTTCAGCTTCCACATACTAGGGGCTAGATTTCCGATCGAGAACATAGCGTGGCTCATCAACATTCGAATGATCTTGTATGAAGCCTATTACAACGGAGTGCCTAAAGATTACTCAGCTTAAAAAGCAATATCCTGGGCAAAGTAAAAAAGGGATTCCCAGCTATGCCCACACATATCATACCCACCCAAAGCATGGGTTCCAGCCATATGCAAGTTTCATATACTCTTTGTATACAAATCCTGAGACACAATGCTTTTCTTTAGTTATCGATCTATCCCATGAAGCAATTTTTGAGTCAACCTCCTCTTTTAATTGCCTACCTGTCTGCTGCCTGCATGCCAGCAGCTTAATGCTGTGATTCCAGATCCCCTTGCGTGCTACAAAAAGTGGCAGCTCACACATGAGGATGCTCAGAGATATCCTGCTCTTTTAAAAAGGAAGCTGCAGTACCTTATGTTGGCACTCTCGTTATGAGCGGAAAGGAGTCAGCCACCCATACAAAAGAAAAGAAACAGAATCCACATTTGAATCATGTAGTTTCCAAAAAATAATATCCCAGTCCTGCATATTATTGTTTTCCAGCCGAATCTCTCTTTTGCACTTTGACCATAAGAAGTGCTAGAGATTTACTGATTCCAAAAAGAAGATTACATCAAAAGGTAACCTCTTCAGACACGTACCATATGAAAGCAAGTCAGCTTCAAAAGCATTGTGTGTAGTTTCGTTAGGGGCTCTTACCTTGCCTGTCATTAGCTATCCCATATCTAGTTAAAAGGAAGTTTGAAACAACCCATATGGATTGCCCAATGGAAAACGTGCAGAGAATGTGTCAAATTTGAACGGTTTCCACTCTATCAGTCCACCAGACGTATTATTTAAAATAAAAACTTCTTCCATAGACTATCCCAGCTACAATTGATGGGTTCCCTGTTAAGTCCAGCCTCTGCAACTATCCTGAAATAGTATCTGGACTTCAATCTGTCAAAGAATAAGGCTGCATCCATACACTGCTTGACATTGGCAATCTCCTTATTTGGCAGGTAATTAGAAGGTGATTCAAAGTTCAAGAAGGAGAGTGTAATAGAAGTCAAGGGTTCTCTTCTGCACCAAAATGTCCAAGGTTTTTTCGTTCCATCCCAATGCATGCTTGGGCAAACTGCCTCGAATTATGATATTGGCATCTACATGGTTAGTTGGTGCAAGGAAGAAAAGTTATTGCCATTTCCAATCTACCTTGAAAATACACCTCTTGTTCATTTACCACTTTTTCGTTCCATCCCAATGCATGCTTGGGCAAACTGCCTCGAATTATGATATTGGCATCTACATGGTTAGTTGGTGCAAGGAAGAAAAGTTATTGCCATTTCCAATCTACCTTGAAAATACACCTCTTGTTCATTTACCACCCAGGCAGATGCACTTCCAAATGTCTCCAGGTAAAACTTCCTAGGAATGAAACCAGCCCTCCTTGCTTGTGCCTGGCGTAATAAGCTGATGATCCTAAGATCACTATCCTTTTTCTGGCCAACATACATGTTTCTAAGCAGACAAATCAATTAATCTATTGGATAGAGTTCCTCCAAAAGAGGTTTTCTCTCCAGACCAATAACAATACATAGAACATCATGTATGGCTGTAATGTAGACTGCACAATTCTGAGACTAGTTGGCTCCTCAGCACTGACATCCAACCCCAAGAGACAACACAGGTGCCTTAATAAATTTCGTTTCCTTCCAGGGCAGTTTCTTAAATTCCTAGAAATAGATATCATGGGATCCAATTTATGCTCATTGCTTAAGAAATCAGATCCTATGCTGAATGCCCTCATATCTTTCAAAAGTTTATGAGCATTCCTCACATTTCCATGTAGCATTAGTGTCGTTTGAAAACATGCAGCAATCCTCTACTCATGGATGAATTCCTCAAATGTTACTGACATCAATCTGTCCCAACCATCTTGTAAATGGCATAGTGGGAAAGGCAAAAAGATTCTGGCTTAAAAGATAAAGGACATAATCGCCTAACTGATCAGTCGACAAGTCTGAGAAAACCTTCCCTGGTAAGCAACTAGATCATATAAGTCATCTTTATCCAAAATCACATATATTTCACCGTTTCTTAAATGTGATCGCATACCACTAGGTCGAATCATTTAGAAAAGTCTATCTACATAAAGATACGATTTTAGTTTGAAACAATTCCATGGTCAATAGCCATTTCCGTTATGAATATATTGTCGAAAATGGATCTCTTGGCGATCAAACATGATCGCACAGTGGAGTAAATCGTTCAATGTACTCTTACGCCTGATATCCCTGGTTTCAGCAAAAGAGTTATAGAGGATGTCTACCCTGAGAGCTCTGGGTTTAGCAAAGATTTTACAGAGAATGTCCATCATAGAAATAGGCTTCCAATCTGGAAATACTCTTAAGAATCTCTTCCTAAACAGAGCAACTTGATCCAGACTGCTTGCAAAGAGGCACACACCCCAGCACCCCAATCATATGGCAGCCCCTGATCATTTCAAAGAGGCAGACATCCCAGCACCGAGATCGTATCACAGGCCCTTGTAATTGACTCCTGTAATTTGCTCCAATAAACTAAAATAAAGATAGTTACACAATCAATCCCAAGAGTTTTTCGTTTGCTGGTCTCTTAAGACCATGAAGATTCCATTGTATGTCAACCTCCAATCTCTTGCTTGCATCTCTGTGCCTCCAACATCTTGCTGGTATCTTTATTAGTATACCATACATGTATCCACAGAGAGCTGCTTGATACCAAACAGTATGTTGCATACGTCCTTAACCAAGAATGAACTCCCTGTCATTGCAATCCCTTTTTAAATTGATATTTGCATATAATTTACTCCACAAAAACCAAGTTGGCAAAGCTGAGAGGATCCACAACTAAGAAAATAGGGGGTAAAAGCTGTTTAGCTTCAAAGGGATCACTCCTGTTAAAGTACTCAAATCTAGAAAATTTAGGTATAGCTTGCGAGTGCATTTTATATCAATGCATGTCCCAATGAGAGAATTTACCCTCATTTAGGCCTGTCACAGTCACATAACGATCCTTACTCCCTGACTTTCTGAGAGTAACCAGGAAGAAATAGTACGATCAGGAAAAGCAGCTTGGATATACCCAAAAAATGAGTAACTCCAACAACATTGTCTGTTAATGAAGTGGTCAGGAAAACCCACAGAAAAGTCCTTACTCCTTGACTTTCTACTATCTAAATGATGCACTAGTGAGAGGAATCACCTTACATGAGATTGGCACAGTCACATGGCAGCATTCCCTGGCTCCACCAGAAACCAGAAAGAAAAGTTGGATAGATCAGGAGAACGAACTTGGATAAATCCAAACAATGAACATACTCAACACCCGCTCTTAGCTTCTGGATGCAATACAATGACTGGGGGACCTGTGACCATCTGCTGAAGTGATCAGGGAGATGAATAAGTGTCACATGATATTCTTATTGGGTGTGAACCTCCTTTTGGAGAAGGATGCCACATGGCATCATATGGGAGTACACACCATATATAGTAGAAGAGCAAAAGGAGTCTGGGACAAGGGACTCACACATGAGGATGCCTCGACAGTGGTCGGGAGGAGGAACTTACAAAACTCTATGTGTGTGTGTGTGTGTGTGTGTGTGTGTGTGTGTGTGTGTGTGTGTGTGTGTGTGTGTGTGTGTGTGTGTGTGTGTGTGTGTGTGTGTGTGTGAGAGTGAGAGAGAGAGAGAGAGTGAGTGATGGCAGCTCACGAGAGCTCTATCCGAAGAGCCATGGCAAAAAGAGGGTTGGTGAAACCTTACACTCCTTAGGACATCTCCTTAGGACTGGGAGTTATCTTTCATAGTTTAGGGAAGATTTATTCTTCCAATAGAGAATGTGATAGGTGATTTTATCACGATTGGTATCACATACTCATTTTGTAGTTTTCAGGAAAGATAATTTCATTAATATGGATGGATCATATAGATCCATGCACAAAGGATGGTTAGCAGAGATAGTTTGTTTAGTATGGATACACAATTGCTTATTATAGTATCATATCATATCATTGTTGACCATTTTAGCAGCGGGCTTTCACCCTATCAAGGAATTTATTTTCTCCACTCTTCACCACATAAACGTTCATTCTATATGGGAGATTTATTCTCCATCTTCATAGGAATGTAGGTAATGAAGGATTATGCATTAGTTTTTGGAAGAGAGGAGCAAATGAATTCATAAAAATTCTCTTTTAAGGAAAGAAAAAAGTTGAAACTAGCTCTGAGATAGAGGGAGATCACACTTTAGCTCTTGTTCCTTGAAAGAGAAAAAGAAAAAGAAAACATAATTTCTTCATAGGAGAAGACTATAGTATGTTTTACACTAGAGAGAAGAGATGCTTAGAAAACATCTCTTAGTTTATTCACTTACTCTAATTTTCAGTGTGAGTTTTCCGTCATTTTGGTTGTCTAGACAAAAGTGGCACTCTTCTATCAAAGACAAGAGAGAGACCTGTTAATCATGATGGTTAGATTGAGTCCCACATGGAGACTCTAGAGAGAAGTAGCTATGCTTATTTCTAGTGATGGTCCTTGACTAGATGAGATCATAGTTAAAAAAAAACGCGTTTTTCCGCATTTTAAAAAACATTTAGGACGTCTGGATGTTCTGGACGTCCTAATCGTTTTTTCTTTTGGAAAAAATCTCTTCGATTTTAGGTTGAAGACTCCCGCGAGCTGCGCATATGTTTGAGTTTGGCCATCGCTTGAGTGTGTGGAGGAGGAGTCGTCTAAACTCTTTGATTTCAGCCCTCTAAGCTCTTTCAACTTTCAGCCCTCTACCATCTAAACTCTTTGATTTCAGCCCTCTAAGCTCCTTGATTTCAGCCCTCTAAGCTCTTTGATTTGAGCCCTCTAGAGTCTAAGCTCTTTCAACTTTAAGCCCTCTAAGTTCTTTCTCTTTGGGACACGTCACACATACAGAGAGATTTCAGCCCTTCATTATTTTGCAAGTTTCACCGTGGGTAGAGCCCCCGATGTCATCCGTAACCATGTGAAAATTCATAACTCCACCTCTTGGGAATGCAATTATTGCAAGGGCATTTATGGTGGCTCAGCATCCCGCATGAAAGCTCATCTCCTTGGGTTGAGAGGAAGAGGCATTGGAAAATGCACTTCCATACCTCAAAAAACCGTAGAGGAGTTGACTGCTCAACTCCAATTGAGACGAGGGGTGGGTAATTTGCCTATGCCTCCATCGTCTGAGAGCACTGTGGGTGTGGGTAATGAGCCTCTTCATGATGAGATCCTATCTCCTCAAGTTCATGATTACAGTGCAAGTAAAATGCCACGCACAGAGAGTATGAGTTTCATTGGTGCCAATGCCTCTCCCTCTTTTTCACGTCATCCATCACATTCAAAGATCCCTGATAGTAATATATTCATGAGAGGCAATATAAGGGCTGGAATGCAAAAGCAACATATGGAAGAGGCCACTAGAGAGTTGACCAAACTCTTCATTCGGTGTGGCATTCCATTTAATGTTGCTAGTACTCTTCCATGGAAGAGGGCAATGAAAGCCGTTAGTAGAATAGGTGTTGCTTGGGAGGGTCCTTCAGGACAAACCTTGCATACTATTGAGCTCTCAAGGCAAACAAAGCTGATAGAGACTGAAATGTTATGGGAGAAATATGGATGCTCTATTCTGTGCAATGGCTGACCGGACATTCGTAGAAGGAATGTTTATAACATCCTTGTGTCCTCTTGCAAGGGCACAATGTTTTTACATGCTATACCAGCCCATGCACAAGGCACAATAGTGACAGGTGAATTCACATTCTCACATGTTAAGAAAGCCATTGAGGATGTGGGAAGTGAGAATGTAGTGCAAGTCGTGACCGACAATGGGTCCAACTGTGTGTCGATGGGGCGTATGATTGAAGAGGCATACCCCAAGATTACATGGACACCATGTGCATCCCACAGTTTAGATTTGCTTATGGAAGACATTGGGGCACTTCCATGGGTGAAGTTGATCCTTGATAAAGCAAAATTCATTGTGAAATTTGTCACTACTAAGCCAAAAGTACTGAACATCTTTCGTGCCCACTCTACCTTGGATTTCCAGAAACCCTCTATGACACGGTTTTGTTACATGTATATAGTACTTGATAGAGTCCTTAGAGTAAGAAAAGGGCTTCTACGTACGATGGTGGCTGAGGATTGGTACAACATTCAGGAGGTCAGAGGAGGAGACACTCTCTTCACACAGTTCTCAGCGCTCGTTATGGGAGATGATGAGTTTTGGACGAAGGGAGATATGTTGGTAGCTTCCATTCAGCCAGTGTACAATGTTCTTTGCATCACAGATATGGAGGGTAGCACACTTGGTCTTTTATATGAGTACATTGATCGTATACAAGAAAGCATCCAGAAAGTTGTCGGACTCTCAGACATTGAGTAAGTTTTATCAATTGATCACTCATCATATGATGTAGTAATAGTAATTTATCATGATTCACATGTATGATGTTTATATCTTCATTGTTTATTATATAGGAAGACCACTTTATGTGATGCTGTGAGAAAAAGATGGGATTGGTTTCATAAACCAATCCATGCCGTTGCTCATATTCTCCATCCATTATGGAGAAGTGAGCAACAATTTACAGACATTGAGCTAGAGGATAGCTGGATTGACTACGTCATGCGATGGAGCGACGGTGATGTTGGTATTTTGTCACAGTTAGAGACTGAGATATTGCAGTTCCGTAGCATGGAGCGCTACTTTGGACAGCCCACTGCACGGCTACGCGAGAACCTAGTTGCTCCGGTCACATGGTGGGAGAAATATGGAGTGAGTACTCCACTATTGGTAAGTATTTTTACCATTTAGTCTTTCAAAATCCATTTGAATCTATTTTTTATGAATCATGATCCATTATTTTTTTCACGAATCATAGCGAAGATTAGCCTTGCGAATTCTTTCGCAAGATTGTAGCACACGTCCTGCAGAGAGGAACTGGAGTACATGGGCTCTATTCCATACGAAAAAAAAGAATAGATTGAGTCCTCAACAATTTGAGAGATTGGTTTATTGCCATTGTAAGCTCAAATTGTTAGAGACTAAAGGGATCAACATAGCCCCACTACAAGTTCGTTCTAATTTCTAAATTTGAAGTTTTATGAAAGCTTAAAGCTATTTACTAGAGTCTAGACTTAATTTTGATTAAAAAACTGAATTTTGCAGGTAAATATTGATCTAGTTGATATTGGTAAAGTCAAAGATATTCATCAAATCCCTCAGGAAGAGAGGGATATCTTTGCCATGCTTGCAGAGGAGTCTCGGATATTTGTACGTCAGACTCGTAGCCGCACTCGAAGGGGTAGGTAAATTGTAAATTTGTAATACTATTTAGTATTACGTAAACATTAACACGTTACACAAGTATGCCCATTGCTACGATTTTCTCTCATATATATGCATTGTTTATGTAGGTGATCCATCATTACCATCCACTAGCCGGCACACACAGAAGTATGTTTCAAGAAGGGATGGACGAGGTCGTGGAAGGGGTGGTGGATCCTCTACCACTCAAAGAGATCATCCAGTTGTTTGAGAGGATTGGGAGCAGGATTCAGCCTCATCTTCTAGTGGAGATGATGACTTGGGACGAGAGATTGCTGAGATTGAAGCTACATTTGGACATACAGACTCAGATAGTACATCTTCATGGGCTAGCACATTTGATGATGAGCCCATAGATGATGTCTCTATTGAGGACATTGCAGAGTCATCTTAGACTTGTCACTTTAGTTTGTATAGCTATTAGCATGCTTCATATATTTTGGACAGTGTGTGATAGTGATCAGTTGGATCATGGATGTATGATGACTCCTTATTTTTAGATTTGCCCTAAAAAGTATTACATAATAGCTAAGGAGGACATCTTTTTTGGTATTTAAATCCATAGTGTTGTACTACTCAAATCACTGAACATCCATCTTAATTTAATATAGTTAGTCAAATCTCTAATAGGCAAGAAAATAATATAGTTCTACCTAGAGAGCAAAGTGGTAATATATGATAGATTGCTAGCAAGCATAAGTATCACAATGATCAAATTTTAATTAATAAAAGAGATCTACCGTATGAAACTTATTTTTTTTGTTGAATAAAAATAGCCCATAACAATTTAAATTGCGAATGCGATTTTTATGATGTGGGAAACCGTGCGTGTGGTGTCTACTATGATCTATCTCCCATAGATACACAACTTCCAAACTATTAGTCCCTTTACAAATAACATCATCAAAATGACCTAAGTCCATATGATGTATCCTCTATGGACTCATGGAGCAACAGTATGCGAATTGAGTGTAAAGTTCCAAGCTTAATAGCTTGACCATACCATCATGGAGATAATAAACCATAGAATCCTTTGAAATATAGAACAAAGTCCCATAAAAAGTGATCAAACCCATCTAGGACTAAATGATAGATTTCCCCTCATACCACTCTAGGTCCTCCTAACCTTGAGTGTACAAATAATAGTTTAATCTAAACTACCTTGTGAACTATGCAAATCCATCATCCTAACTCACAAATAAGAATTTCTAGATAGTAAAATGAAATCTCAGCATTCCACTAACCAAAAAGTGTTTGGTTTTTCATCCATTTCTTTTGGATTTAGTTCTACTGGAAGAGGCACTAGTGCAAACTGTAAAATTTTCTTTTTTACTTTAGTTTGCCATATGAATGCAAAAGCATTCGTTTAGAGATTCCGATAATCCATAAGTATCCATCCTCCTAATTGATGTTCACACATCATCCTCATGATGGAACATTAACTAAGAGTTATAGTTCAGATATTTCCCTATTTCCTAGAATCCCTAAAGAGAAGAATCATAACTCTACTCCCAGTCTTACTAATGTCAATAGCTATATCATCTCATCCATAGTTCAAAGTGAGTTTTAAAAACGAGTTTTAAAAACCGGTTTTAAAACGTTTCGTACATAGGGTACTAAAAAAATGGAAATAAAAAACGAGTATTATATTTTGTCGCAACATTAATTTTTTTTTTCAAAAAAAACATGAATAATGCATGTCTAGCATTCATTTACATATCTAGTGGTGAAAACACATAAAAAACTTAATCTACAACCTTATAGAACTTAGAAGATAATGCTAGAGTAGAATGTATATATCAATGATGAACCGTGAATGTCAGAACTCATGAGTCATGACTCAAGTCTCATACAGAAATGGTAAAACCATATCATAAGTCTAAATCCAACAAGATACATCCATAGTTCAAAGTGAGTTTTAAAAACGAGTTTTAAAAACGGGTTTTAAAACATTTAGTACGTAGGGTACTAAAAAACTGGAAATAAAAAACGAGTATTATATTTTGTCGCAACATTAATTTTTTTTTCAAAAAAACCATGAATAATGCATGTCTAGTATTCATTTACATATCTAATGGTGAAAACACATAAAAAACTTAATCTACAACCTTATAGAACTTAGAAGACAATGCTAGAGTAGAATGTATATATCAATGATGAACCGTGAATGTCAAAACTCATGAGTCATGACTCCAGTCTCATACAAAAATGGTAAAACGATATCATAAGTCTAAATCCAACAAGATACATCCATGATCCAACTGATCACTATCACACACTGTCCAAAATATATGAAGCATGCTAATAGCTATACAAACTAAAGTGACAAGTCTAAGATGACTCTGCAATGTCATCGATAGAGACATCATCTATGGGCTCATCATCAAATGTGCTAGCCCATGAAGATGTACTATCTGAGTCTGTATGTCCAAATGTAGCTGCAATCTCAGCAATCTCTCGTCCCAAGTCATCATCTCCACCAGAAGATGAGGCTGAATCCTTCTCCCAATCCTCTCGAACAACTGGATGATCTCTCTGAGTGGTAGAGGATCCACCACCCCTTCCACGACCTCGTCCACCCCTTCTTGAAACATACTTCTGTGTGTGCCGGCTAGTGGATAGTAATGATGGATCACCTACATAAACAATGCATATATATGAGAGAAAATCGTAGCAATGGGCATACTTGTGTAATGTGTTAATGTTTACGTAATACTAAATAGTATTACAAATTTACAATTTACCTACCCCTTCGAGTGACGCTACGAGTCTGACGTACAAATCTCTGAGACTCCTCTGCAAGCATGGCAAAGATATCCCTCTCTTCCTAAGGGATTTGAGGAATATCTTTGACTTTACCAATATCAACTAGATCAATATTTACCTGCAAAATTCAGTTTTTTAATCAAAATTAAGTCTAGACTCTAGTAAATAGCTTTAAGCTTTCATAAAACTTCAAATTTAGAAATTAGAACTTACCTGTAGTGGGGCTATGTTGATCCCTTTAGTCTCTAACAACTTGAGGTTACAATGGCAATAAACCAATCTCTCAAGTTGTTGAGGACTCAATCTATTCCTTTTTTTCGTATGGAATAGAGCCCATGTACTCCAATTCCTCTGTGCAGGACCTGTGCTACAATCTTGCGAAAGAATTCGCAAGGCTAATCTTCGCTATGATTCGTGAAAAAAATAATAGATCATGATTCATAAAAAATAGATTCAAATGGATTTTGAAAGACTAAATGGTAAAAATACTTACCAATAGTGGAGTACTCACCCCATATTTCTCCCATCATGTGACCGAAGCAACCTGGTTCTCGCGTAGCCGTGTCCATGCTACGGAACTACAACCTCTCAGTCTCTAATTGTGACAAAATACCAACATCACCGCCGCTCCATCGCATGATGTAGTCAATCCAGCTATCCTCTAGCTCAATGTCTGTAAATTGTTGCTCACTTCTCCATAATGGATGAAGAATATGAGCAACGGCATGGATTGGTTTATGAAACCAATCCCATCTTTTTCTCACAGCATCACATAAAGTGGTCTTCCTATATAATAAACAATGAAGTTATAAACATCATACATGTGAATCATGATAAATTACCATTACTACATCATATGATGAGTGATCAATTGACAAAACTTACTCAATGTCCGAGAGTCCGACAACTTTCTGGATGCTTTCTTGTATACGATCAATGTACTCATATAAAAGACCAAGTGTGCTTCCCTCCATATCTGTGATGCGAAGAACACTGTACACTGGCCGAATGGCAGCTACCAACGTATCTCCCTTCGTCCAAAACTCATCATCTCCCATAACGAGCGCTGAGAACTGTGTGAAGAGAGTGTCTCCTCCTCTGACCTCCTGAATGTTGTACCAATCCTCAGCCACCACCGTACATAGAAGCCCTTTTCTTACTCTAAGGACTCTATCAAGTACTATATACATGTAACAAAACCGTGTCATAGAGGGTTTCTGGAAATCCAAGGTAGAGTGGGCACGAAAGATGTTCAGTACTTTTGTCTTAGTAGTGACAAATTTCACAATGAATTTTGCTTTATCAAGGATCGACTTCACCCATGGAAGTGCCCCAATGTCTTCCATAAGCAAATCTAAATTGTGGGATGCACATGGTGTCCATGTAATCTTGGGGTATGCCTCTTCAATCATACGCCCCATCAACACACAGTTGGACCCATTGTCGGTCACGACTTGCACTACATTCTCACTTCCCACATCCTCAATGGCTTTCTTAACATGTGAGAATATGAATTCACCTGTCACTACTGTGCCTTGTGCATGGGCTGGTATAGCACGTAAAAACATTGTGCCCTTGCAAGAGGACACAAGGATGTTATAAATATTCCTTCTACGAATGTCCGACCAGCCATCGCACAAAATAGAGCATCCATATTTCTCCCATAACATTTCAGTCTCTACCAGCTTTGTTTGCCTTGAGAGCTCAGTAGTGCGCAAGGTTTGTCCTCAAGGACCCTCCCAAGCAACACCTATTCTACTAACGGCTTTCATTGCCCTCTTCCATGGAAGAGTACTAGCAACATTAAATGGAATGCCACACCGAATGAAGAGTTTGGTCAACTCTCTAGTGGCCTCTTCCATATGTTGCTTTTGCATTCCAGCCCTTATATTGTCTCTCATGAATATATTACTATCAGGGATCTTTGAATGTGATCGATGACGTGAAAAAGAGGGAGAGGCATTGGCACCAATGAAACTCATACTCTCTGTGCGTGGCATTTTACTTGCACTGTAATCATGAACTTGAGGAGATAGGATTTCATCATGAAGAGACTCATTACCCACACCCACAGTGCTCTCAGACGATGGAGGCATAGGCAAATTACCCACCCCTCGGCTCAATTGGAGTTGAGCAGTCAACTCCTCTACGGTTTTTTGAGGTATGGAAGTGCATTTTCCAATGCCTCTTCCTCTCAACCCAAGGAGATGAGCTTTCATGCGGGATGCTGAGCCACCATAAATGCCCTTGCAATAATTGCATTCCCAAGAGGTGGAGTTATGAATTTTCACATGGTTACGGATGACATCGGGGGCTCTACCCATGGTGAAACTGGCAAAATAATGAAGGGCTGAAACTCTCTCTCTATGTGTGACGTGTCCCAAAGAGAAAGAACTTAGAGGGCTTAAAGTTGAAAGAGCTTAGACTCTAGAGGGCTCAAATCAAAGAGCTTAGAGGGCTGAAATCAAAGAGCTTAGAGGGTAGAGGGCTGAAAGTTGAAAGAGCTTAGAGGGCTGAAATAAAAGAGCTTAGACGACTCCTCCTCCACACACTCAAGCGATGGCCAAACTCAAACATATGCGCAGCTCGCGGGAGTCTTCAACCTAAAATCGAAGAGATTTTTTCCAAAAAAAAAAAAACGACCAAAAAAACGTATTAGGACGTCCGGACCATAGTAAAAAAAATCGCACGATTTTTTTAAAATAAAAATCGTAAAAATCGCATTCGCGATTTAAATCATTTTTAACGATTTTTTTATTCTTCTTTTTTTTTTTTTTTTTTTTTTTTAAGGTTTCATATGGTAGATCACTTTTTAAAATTAAAAATTTGATCACTATGATACCTATGCTTACTAATAGTCTATAATATATTACCACTTTGCTCTCTGGATAGAACTATTTTATTTTCTTGCCTATTAGAGATTTGACTAACTAAATTAAGTTAAAATCCATGCTCAAAGCCAAGTTCCTTCAATTGTATATGTACATTTTTTGGCATCAAAATAAGTCCCTATCCAGTATAAATCTATACCAACCTATAGCTGAATGACATTATAGAGTTTATGTGACTGCAATGTTATCATAAACTCTTTGTTGGCATCTCACATATGACTGAAGTACAAGAACTAACAAGCATCCAGGTCATATAAACTTTTCACTACTTTCACTATTGTCCAATATTGGAGCATATATGAGTTGAATAGGTATTGTGCATACCTTAGATACAAAAATAAAAATAAAAATCTCTTGATAAATAAAAACCCCGATTTTTATTTTTATTTTTAAAAATCTCTACGATTTAAACGATTTAAATCCCGATTTAAATCTACGATTTAAATCTCTACTTTGTACTATGATCCGGACGTCCTAAACGTTTTTTAAAATGCAAAAAAAACGCGTTGATTGTATTGTACTAAAGTCTAAAATTCACCTAACTAAAGCTACAAAGCCAAGTTCCTTCAGTTGTGTATGTGCATTTTTTGGCAACAAAATTAAGTCCTTTTCCAATATGAATCTCTACCAACCTGTATTTGGCATCAAATTAAGTCCTTTTTCCAATATGAATCTCTAACAACCTGTAGCTGAATATGACTGCAATGTTATCAAAAACTCTTTGGTTGCATCTCACATATGACTAAAGTAAAACAACTAACAAGCCTCCACCTCATATAAACTTTTCACTACTTTCACTACTGTCCAATATTGGAGTATATACGAGTTGAATGGGTATTGTGCATACCTTAGATACAAGAAAAAATAAAAATCTCTTAATGAATAAAAACCTCGATTTTTATTTTTATTTTTAAAAACCTCTACGATTTAAACGATTGGGAGTCTGAGCACTTTCTTCAATCATTATGGACATTTCATCTACATTTTCGAGGACGAAAAATGTTTTTAAGGAGAAAGAAATGTCACATGATATTCTTATTGGGTGTGAACCTCCTTTTGGAGAAGGATGCCACATGGCATCATATGGGAGTACACACCATATATAGTAGAAGAGCAAAAGGAGTCTGGGACAAGGGACTCACACATTAAGATGCCCCGGGCATGGTCGGGAGGAGGAACTTGCAGAACACTTTGTGTGTGTGTGTGTGTGTGTGTGTGTGTGTGTGTGTGTGTGTGTGTGTGTGTGTGTGTGTGTGTGTGTGTGTGTGACAGCAGCTCGCGAGAGTTCTATCCAAGGAGCCATGGCAAAAAGAGGGTTGGCGAAACCTTACAATATGAAACGGTGGACAGTGTATAATTCAGGAAAAGTAACTTGCATGAATACAAGCAGTGAAAATAACTCCAGCATCCCCTTCTCAGCTCTTAAATTCGATACAGTGACCAGGGAAGCTATACATATCTGCTGAAGTGATTCAGGAGATAAATATGGCTCCGGCAATTGCAAGTACAATATGAAGAAATTGTAGATCTCAGTAATTGGATCATGGTCTGCTCATTTTCTAATTATTAGGTGGGCAGACAATTCTTCAGCCTCCAAACAAAGCATCAAGTGAACTAGATTAGAAAATTCTATTAACTTGAAACTTGGATGTAGTTGTCATTTGATATACTTATAAGAAATACATTGTAATTTGTTAGGTCTTGTATTTCTGTTTGAACAATGATTAACAACAAGAGATACCAAGATAGTAGACAAGAGACAAAAACAAGCTGAGATGATTTGCTATTTGAATGAAAATGGTTATCTGCAATGGATCGGAATCCGACATGTATAATACTTCTGATCTGACACTATGGTTGACATGACATATGCAGTTAGTCTACAACAAAGTGAAATGTGAGTACTTGAATTGAAATCTTCCGTAATTTGACTGACAATTGATATAGATATGGCTGAAATAAGTATACTTGCTTGGTATGATGATTATAATAGCTCACAAAATTGAAGATGATCTGCTCATGTCAGATATCTCTGATTTGATTGACCTGAGGTACATAAGTTGACATATTGCTGTAGGAGATAATCTGATCGGACTGCTGTACATATTGACTTTGACTGCTGCTGTAGACCTACTGTACACAGTACAGCTAAGAGGTTCGACTGAGATAGGTTGAGCAAGGGGTTGGGCTGAGATAGCTGCAATGGCTCAGATGTAGGTTGATATGAAAGAGACTGAAGCTGATCTGAGATAAGAAGAGGACTCAGAAAGATGACTGAAGAAGAATATTCCTGCTGAAGAGATGGCAGCAGTTAAGGGCTGGAAGGATGATCATAAAGCTGAATTAAGACGATACTGAGGTCTGCTGAAACCCATGCTGTTGTGAACAGAGACACAAGCAAGAAACGAGAGAGATTAGCTTTTTTGGGTTGCATGAAGACTTTTAAGCCTTGGTTCTTCGTATTGAAATCTGTCAGATGTCACTGCTACAAATTTAACAGTACTTGTAAGGTGCTTTTAAGTGTAAAGCATGCCAAAAATGTACTCCTCTCTCTTTCCTTGTTATCCTTTTCTGTTTTAGGGTTAAATTACACCTGCATAGAAGAAAAATGGCTTGAAGTAAAATAAAGGGAACATTCCTACTTTATTGACATTATATCAAGTCAAGTGACAAGAAATCATCTTTGATGAGCAAAGTTCGGATAGTCTGAGCGTACCCAAAATTGATCAGAAAAAACAGATCAATGTACAAATGTTTGAACAAATACGAATCATTGACATACATGACAGCAATGTAAGAGTTGGAAGATAATACTATACCACATTTCTATAACCAACCAGAAACGGCCTTCAAAACTTGATGAGAGGCTTTAACAATTATCCATGATATTAGCTGGTCATACAGAAAGAAATATGCCGAAACCTGTTTACCTCATACAGGGACTACTGAATCATAATATTTGACAAGGTTTTTGATGCTTCACCATAAAATGAACAGAAGTTTAAATTGCATAAGCAACAACACGATGACATATACAGAAACATTGATCAAAATGTAAGGTTTATTATGTATGACAAAGATAGAATAATGTAAATAACCTGAATTAAATTATTTCAAGTGGAAAGGTGGTAATTAATCATCATTTTCAGCATGGTCAAGAAGAAGCTTTTTAATGTGGTGAGTGGCCATAGATGTTATATCCCAGCATAAGAGAAAGGTGTCAAGAACCTCATTATCTAATTACTGGATATTGTGTCTGGACACGATCTTTGTATCATTCAGTACAAATCCCCATAGATACTTATCTAAACAGAGGGTCTCATGCTTGGAGTAGTATTTAAACAAAAAAGTTAAAGTTTAACTTCAATCATGTAGTCAACATGAGCATACATGTCATATCTATGTTTAAGAATGAAATAGATCAGATGAAAAATCATGACACTACGCAGGCAATTAACGACAGTTTCATAGGTGAAGAGAAAACCATGTATCCTCAAAATCTGCTGCAGGGAAGTTTTGGTTCCTCATAGTTTCTCTCTCATATGAGATGACAGTAATTAAGAGAAATGCTGAATGTGAAACTTCAAACCGCCATATGTATTGCAAGTGCTCCTCAATCATGAGACCTGCAAAAATGAACCAAACAATGGGTAAGTCACGAACTCATAATAGTTGTGACTTGCTTTTGTTCCATCCTAGTCTTAGCCAGATACACAAATAATAGCACATACCAAAAAACATGCACATATGAACAAGAGAACAAGTGCACACAAAACACAAACACTAAAAAAAAAATACTATGTTCCAATTAATGATCATGTACAAGATAATGATATACTCCAAAGATGACATGAAGAAACATACAACTCACAAGCACCAAAGTAGCAAGAAAGGATAGGGAAGTGAAGCATAAAGAGGCTTAGGATGAATAAGGAACTCCAAAGCAACCTCTCACAAGTAAGGGAGTCCTCGTGTATAGGCATACACACCTCCAACTCCAACACCTCAAGAGTGTAAGCACACACTCCTTTTAACTCCTTCAAGCATGAACTCCTCCAAATGTATGTGTGAGAGCACTCCACTTTCTCAAAGAAATGTGTGAGACAAACTGCCACAAGGCTTGATTGATAATGTTAAGGTAATGGGCTTGAGTTTATATAGAAGTTTTGGCAAACTGCTTTTGGTAACAAAGCTTCCAAAAACACTTAATTAAAGCTGGCAAGGGACTGTCAATAAAAATAGTGAAAATCCTTTTATATTCTTGCATCGAAATTTGATGAGGTGTCCAAGTAGGTGATATAGCTAAAGAGCACATGCTGATGTGGCAGATTTAGGTGCAACTGCTGTACTTCTGACATGGGGTACTAATCATTGGTCAATCAACTTTGACTTTTCAATTGAGACCATTTCTGATTTTAGGGTTTGACCAGTAGATTAGGATTTAACTTTCAGTTATATTGCCCTCTTTAAGGGCTACATGAATATGTGATTAATTTCTCATGACCAAAATGACCATTTTTTACCATTTATTTGACCTAATTCTAAAATTGATATCTAATCAATATGTACATGAATATATACAATGAAGGTCATTTCCTAAGCTAACAACATATGATTTGAATTCATGAATGTCTGTTGGGAACAATGTCAAATGTGGCTCTAAACCCTAATTTCCAGCATATGCTAAAGTTTTTATGGGCACCATTCTGGCCAATGGAAATAGTCAACTATGGCCAACGATGATCAAAAAATATTATTACATATTCGGAAAGTACTCTTCAAGAGCTATCTGATTATATATGACATGTCACCATCTGAGACCTAAAACCCCTTCAAAATACAAACCTAATTTCTGATTTTCATGCTTTTCATAAACAAATGATCTCAAATCATTTATCACATTGTTTCAAATCCACAAAGCATGTTTTTATCAGAGCATTGGTTAAAAATGCCCATTGAAACCCTATTTCCACAAAACAAAAAGCTAAAATTAGTGAGATTAACCTAAAAAAATACGACAGAAGACTGGTTGGTTTTTTGCAAAAACTTACTTTAGGGGTGAAAAGCCTATAAAAAAAACTTTAAGGTGGGCACATACAACATGTTGTAGGAACAGTCTTTGCACAAGAGTTGGTGGTTGCTGCTGGCTTCTTCTTCTTTACACACACACTGTGTGTAATTGCTGCTGTACCAGATTTTCCAATCTACTACTTCAAGCAAGAAGTCAATTGTGGCTGCTTAAATCAGAGAAGATCCTATATTCTGTTAGGGTTACATACCTCATATCTCAGCACATAGGCTGTTTTCCTACAAACAGTCCTATATTTCTTCATATTCCAGCACACTACCTCTTTCTTTAACTCTTAGGCACACCTCTCTCTAATGTTTGTACCTAGATCCATCTACATTCAGCCTATTAACCAAATTTTGCATCTTACACACTTTGTATAGTTATTCTTTCATCAAGTGATTATTATTTAGAGTAGCCCTTTTGCTACTCATTGTTATATCTTGTCTCTTATCTATTTTTGTAATCATTCATCAATCTTATTTGGTTCAAGGTGTCTATGTGTGCAAGGTTTTTAAGTGTTGGACAGATCCTTTGATTCACATTGGGCTTACCTCACTTACAACATGTTCATTTGTCCTAAATCCTAACAATTCCCTCCCTAAATTCTAATTGTATGAGGTTTGAGATTCTCAAAATTTATATGTAGAAAAAAGAATTTGAAAACACTTTAGAAAGATGTCAGGTATCTTTCTAGTCTTCACTTTCTGACAAACTTTTGGTGCGTTCTGAAGTCCAAAGATAAAACCAAAGAATGAATCTTATGTTCCATTGATCCTGAGATTTATTCAGAAAATATTTCCTTCTGAACTCGATGAACATACTTCATTGACTCAAAGCTCAAATCGGATTGAACTTTGAAACATTCCAGGTGCAAGGTTTTTAAGTGTTGGACAGATCCTTTGATTCGCATTGGGCTTACCTCACTTACAACATGTTCATTTGTCCTAAATCCTAACAATTCCCTCCCTAAATTCTAATTGTATGAGGTTTGAGATTCTCAAAATTTATATGTAGAAAAAAGAATTTGAAAACACTTTAGAAAGATGTCAGGTATCTTTCTAGTCTTCTCTTTCTGACAAACTTTTGGTGCGTTCTGAAGTCCAAAGATAAAACCAAAGAATGAATCTTATGTTCCATTGATCCTGAGATTTATTCAGAAAATATTTCCTTCTGAACTCGATGAACATACTTCATTGACTCAAAGCTCAAATCGGATTGAACTTTGAAACATTCCAGATCTTATTCACAATCTTTTAGTTTCATATTATTAGATTTGTAAATGGACTTTATCCACCATCTTCTCAAGAAGATGTCAGTATGCCTTCCACACAAGATGAACTTGATGGAAGAAACTGGATATCTTTCAATAACTGAAATCCAATAGTCAGTTTCCTTTTCTTTTTCTCTCGTCAAATGTATGTGTCTTTTCATATAAAAGGCTCAAACAAATATCATTAATAGATATAATCAAAGATACATTCCTTCCTTTCATTCCGTGAAGAGGTTTGAATAGGAAACTAAGAGTTTGATCAACATTCCTTGACGAGGTTCGGATAGAAAACGAAGAGTTTGAGCAACAGAGGTACAAGGAGAAATAACAAGTGCAAGTGAATCATGTGAAACAATTTGGATACTACAAGATGTGTAAGAGCTCTATGAGGTCGAATCAGTTGAACTTGTAAGATCCACATTACAAACATTCACATGATGATCAAAAGAAAAATCACAAACAAGATTTATACATTTTCAACAAAGATTTTTCTTTTACACTGATGCATATTAAGGATAAATAAATTCTTACTAAGTCCTCCCAAAAACAACACTTCTCTATTTTTATTATATACACTAGAATGAATCCAAGTACACCCCAAATTCACCCTCAAACGGAAGTGCAACTATAAGCTCATGGAAGTCAACCACGATACAATATAGATTATAAGCTCCACTATGCATGGTATCGACTCAATACTATGACATACCCACTAACAACATCAGTGCCTAATAGTGGGAATAGAACTACGAATGAATACATGCTCACACACGCGCCCCACAACCATAGTAGATTTAAATAACGAGTTTTTGCTCCATAATAAAAACCTCTCACCCTTTAAATCTCTCCATACAATTTAAATCCATATAGGCACGATTTTTATTTCTTCCTCTCAACTTTTACAGATGATTTTTCCCGAGGACATTATTTCCATGTTTGTGCCTTTGTGACTTGCATTTTGTGACATTTTTGTTCACTAAATATCCATAGCTACATTGGGCTAAGTCTTTGGGTTAAGATTTGAAAGCTTCCAGGCAATCATTGTTGCGACCCTCTATACACAGTACCAAGAGCGAGTATGTATTTGGATATTATATATTGCCTCTAATTGAATATGATCCATGCAAATATGCATATATATCTATACTTCTTGTGAAGGAAAATAAAAATCTCTTTGAGTGGATAAAAACCTTGATTTTTTTTTGGGTCCGAACGATTTTAACAATTTAAACGATTAAATCTTGGTTAAAATCTTACGATTTAAATCTCTACGTCGTATTATGCCCACAACGTGCACACACCACGAGCATGAACTCACAAGACGCTCGATAAACTTCGCTTCTATCACTTTCGAAAGTGATGGGAAAACTTAGCCATAATCAAGCGATTCAAGCCTAACACAAAATGCAAATAGAAGATAGGAAAAATTACAAAAAATACATAGTTGATAGGGTATAGTAGTATACACACATATCAACTAGTCGAAACTCGACGAAGAGTCCGCAAGTGAAAAATGCATGTCCGCTAATACGACAATCATATATACTAGAATCAATCTAGGTAAGCCCCCACTTCACCCTCAAACAAAAGTGCAACTATAAGCTAATGATAGTCAACCACAAGACAATATAGCATATATGCTCCACTATGCATAGTATTGAGATTCGACTCAATACTATGACACCTTCACTAACGTCATCAATGCCCAATAGTAAATATAGAACTACGAATGAACAATGCCCAATAGTAAATATAGAACTACGAATGAACACATGCTCACACACGCACCCCACAATGCGCACACACCACGAGCATGAACTCACAAGAAGCTCTATGAATTGAGTTTCTATCACTTCGCGAAGTGATGGGCAAACTCAGCCATAATGAAGCCTAACACAAAATGCAAACAAAAGATAGGAAACAATTACACAAAATGCCTAGTTGATAGGGTATACATACCTAATAAGGAACTCCAAGCAACCTCTCACAAGAGTGAAAGAGTCCTCCGAGTGTATAAGCATAGACAACTCCAAATACTCGAACATCTCAAGAGTGTAAGCACACTCACTCTTACTCCTTCCAGCTGGAATTCCTCCAAGTGTATATGTGAGAGCATTCCACCTTCTCCAAGAGAGTGTGTGAGGAGAAACTCCCACAAGGCTAGATTGATCATGTGTGGTAATAGGCTTGAGTTTAGATAGAAGTTTTGGTAAACTACTTTTGGTAGTAACACCCTCGAAAACACTTAATTAAATTTGGTGTAGGAATTTTAATTAAAAAATAGCAAAAGTGCTTTTATGTTCTTGCTTGGAAATTTGGTGAGGTGTCCAAGTAGGTGATGTGACAAAAAAGCACATGCTGATGTGGAAGATTTAGGCACAATTGCTCTACTTTTGACATGTGCCATAGTCAATTTCATTTGTTCAATTCATTTTTGTGAATATTTGTGCTCCCATTTTACTTTTATCATTTTGCAAATATTAAGTTTATTTAAACTAACAACTAGCAAGGTGTTAGAATTTAGGACAAATAAACATCTTTGGATTCAAGTTGTATACTTGAAAGTTAGGAAATTATCTTTATTGTATATGTTCACGGACATATTGATTTTAAACCAATTTTAGGATTACGTCAAATAGATGGTGAAAAATGGTCATAAATTGGTAATGAGAAATGAATCACATATTCATGTAGTACTCAACGAGAGCAATCTAATGTATATAAAACATGCTCAAATTCCACAAAAATTTGGGCAATTTATGAGAAATGAACCACATATTTATGTAGTACTCAAAGAGAGCAATCTAATTGTATACAACACTTGCCCAAATTCCACAAAAAATTCTACCAAAATTCAAACCTTAGTTTGTCACTCAAACCTGTTTTTGTTGCATCCTAGCTAATTATAAATGTTGTAAATGATTATTGAGTTTATTTAAGAGCTTAGATAAACTTTATTTTCAATGCTATTCAAAATCCTTTCAAACCAATGTGTAGATGGTTCAAACTTGGATCCAAACAAGTATCGTCCCACAAAAGGATTTCTTCTCAATATCCTAAGGGATTGCAGACTCCAAAAAAGTAAAGTTCATAGCTAGCAAGATGTAGCCCTGTGATTCCGTAAGGGAAGTCTCAAGAGCCAAATTCAACTAGCCTAAGTTTAGAATCTCTAAAGAACAGCAGCAATACAAGATGGAGTGATCACGTGAATTGATTAGTTGAAGCATTCATGCACCACAAATTTTCATGGGATAAACTTACATATTGACATAAGTTGATTCTAGTGAAGATTATTTCTAAATTATCATACTTATATATACCACAATGTATCCATGCAAACTTCGGATTCACCCCCCAAAAAAGTGCAATCAAAAGCTCATGGTTGTTAACCAAAAGTATGTATGTATAACCATCAGCTCCATTATGCATAGCATTGACAAAATATGTTTCCATTATGCATAGCATTGACCAAATATATAAATAATAAAAGCCTCATTAAGATCTTTAAAAAACAAAAGTGGATGGGTATAGAACTAGAAAACAATATATGTTTAAACACACATACATGTAGAGAGCACACACGCAGAAGCAAAATGAAAACATAGTACAAGAAGAGCTTTGAATAGGAGATTTAAAACGAGATTTAAATTGTTTAAATCGTAGAGGTTTAGAAAATCCAAAATAAAAATCGGGGTTTTTATTCACTGTGAGAGATTTTTACTTTTTGAAACATAAATCTATGTATCAATGCATATTTAACACCTTTCTGATACAGTTGACATGAATAACATATAAAATCACCTAATAGTCTATAATCCCTACTGACCACAAAACTTTCTACCCATCTAGACTCTGTAAGGCAAGTGACAAGGGGCAAATAGTGTCAGAGTGAAGCTTTAAGAAAGGGGCAAACAGGCAAAGTTGAAGCAAAGGGAAAATAGAGAAGGCTAAATTCCAAAGCAACTTGCAATGGACTGATCGTGCTCTATTGTTGAGTGCTTTAATGCTCACCTTATGTTCTAACTTCTTCCTAATGCAAGCTCTCAAGATGAGTGTGTAAGAGAAGATCAAAAACTCTTCGCGAAGTTGAAAGCGAATTCAAAAATAGATGGCGCTAGATATTTTGCTAAAAAAAAAATTCCAAAAAAATCTTCATAAAAATCGTTTAAGTCGTTCCAACGATTTTAAAAACCGTCGATTTTTTTTACTATGAATGAAAAGAAGAGAGTAGTAAGTACTCACAAAAGAAAGACTCTGAGAAACTCAAAGTGAGTAGACCAAGAAATGGGTAAACTCACATGGATTAGAAATGAGCTTTCCAAGAGCATGGAGTAGGCTCCTCAAGCTTTTAACCAAGTACAAATGAGGGGAGAGGCCTTCCTTATATAGATTTGGGAGAGGCTCTTCAAAGTACATCTCATGTGGGATAATTCCCCTCAAAGGAGAATGAATACAATGGTAGAAGCAAATGGCAAGGTACCCAAATACAAAAGAGATACAATATAAAATGGAAATAAACTAGAAATGGAAAGCTTCCTCGACACAAAATGGAGATGCACTTATATAGATACAAATATAGATGATGTAGGAGCAATCATGTCATCAACACCCCTCTGCAGTCCCATTTTGGACATACTGACTGCCACGTTCTCCCGAGAGGTACACTACTCCAGAGTAATCTCTTGAGATACAAGCTTCTCGTGGATGAAATGTTATTGGATCTCAATGTGCTTCGTTTGACCATGGAACACTCGATTCTTGGCGATGGCCAAGCCGCCAAGGATGACTGGCTGTCCATACGAATGCATGTCGGAGTAACCTTCAAAATACCAATGTCAGGTAATAATCATTGAAGCCAAATGGCCTCACATGCTGCGAAGCTTGATGCTCGGTACTTGGCCTCGATGGATGAGAGAGTAACTGTAGGCTACTTCTAACTTGCCCAAGGGATAGATCCTCATCCAAGCAAGAATATGTACCCAGAAGTAGACCATCGAGAATCTGGATCACCACCCCAATCTGAGTAAGAATATCCGACGAGTTCGATGCCCCCCCTTACCAAAGACCATGATGTTGGGTGAGGGCAAGGTATCGAAGGAGTCTCTGTGAAGCATCCCAATGTTCTAACGAGATTGATGTGCAAACTGACCGAGAATACCAACTTTATAGGCAATATCTAGTCCAGTGTTAGTGAGGTAGAGTAATGAGCCAACAAGTTGTCGATAAGTATGCACATACACAAGTGATGATGAATCCTTCAGTATGAGCTTGATGTTTGGATCGAGTGGTGTAGAAACGGAGTGACACTGGTCCACGTTATATCTGGAAAGAAGATCATAGCATTACTTCTTTTGTGATAGGAATATGCCTTCTTTTGTTTGCCAAACTTCCATACCTAAGAAGTAGTGAAGTAGACCAAGATCTGTCATAGAGTACTCAAGGTGAAGTTGTGTGATGTCGAATTGGATGCATTCTTCATTTGAACCTGTCAAGATCAAGTCATGTACAAAGAGGATGATGATGGCCACTAAGGACTCTTTCTGAAAGATGTATAAGTTTGCATTGGCACTGCTTCTATGAAATCCTTTGTCTTCAAAGAACTTGTGAATCTTTTCATACACATCGAGTTGGTAGATAGGCAACTAGAAATGTGCACTTAGTGCTAGAATCCTTCTTATAGTGGTAAACCTTGCTCTAGGAGCAAAGGTTTCTTCATAATCAATGTCATGTTCTTATATCCATTAGCTACAAGTCGTGCTTTGTACTTATCCAATGTGCCATCTGATTTGTACTTGACTTTATAGAGCCACTTAACTCATATGACTTGATGATTTGTGGGCTTAGGAACAAGTGTCCAAGTATTGTTCTTCTCGATTGCATCCATTTCAACTTGCATAGCTTCTTCCCACTCAAGTTGTCCTTGAGCTTCTTTGTAGTTAGAAGGCTCTGGAATTTGTTGGATCTGATGCATCAATGCATAATTTACATAATGACTTTGTTCTCGCTGCTTCTTTTCAATGAGCCTTTGTGATCTTCTTAGTTGATTTGAAGTACTTTCTTCTTACGTGTGTTTTGAAAAGATTGTTCCCCCCTCTGAAGTGTAGATGGATGGACTAAAACTTATACTTGGATCTTTGGTTTAGTATCTTGAAGCTTCGTTAAAGATTACATCTATTGAGATTGTGATTTTTTGAAGATGGTCAATGCAATTAGAAGGGCATGTCCTTTCAAGCCGCCTCTATATCAAAATTTGGACACAAAACAGTTACATATTGAGGTTAGATCCATTGAAAATGAACTTGCAAGATTGCGGGAAAAATGGAAAGCTTATGGATGTACCATTGTATCTGATGGTTGGTCTTGGTCTGACCAATCATCAATGTCATGGTTTGTTGCATTTATGGAACCATGTTCTTGAGATATATGGACTTCTTGTGAGTAAAAAATAAAGAGAATACATATTTGGTATATTGATGTTATACTAGATGTGGATCCTTAAAATATTGTACAAGTGTGCATGGATAATGCCATAAATTGCATAAAGGTTGGTAGCCTAGTGGAGGTTGAATGGCCTCGTATATTTTTTTACTTGTTGCACATGCCCTTGTCTTGATTTTCTTTTAGACATCGGCAACAATGTGTTAACAATGTGTTAACAATGTGTTAACAATGTGTTTGATTCAAGAAATGATAGGCACGAGATCGTTCAACCACAAGATTGAGAACAAGGGTTCAAGGCACCAAGGTTGAGAACAAGAAGGTTCAAGAGATTGTGCAATGGTGAGGACATCAATTCAAGGGGAGATTAGGGGCTGATCATTGAGGACAATGATGTCTGAAAGGGGAAGAAAGTGTTAGACTCAAGAAATGATAGGAAGGAAGGAGATGATTGAACCACACCCTAAAAGGAAAGACAGATGGAACATGATGCACTCCCCACTCCATGGTGCTTGATATATAGTTCTAAGGCAAACATGTATAATTTGCAAAAACTTTCTATACATGTGCTCTCACAAGGAACATATGCTTCTCCTTTTGAGAGAAATTGCACATCACTTGCACATACAGAAGAGGGTTCTAGCATTGCAACAGAGAGCCCTACACATGATCATCGATGATGATGATGATGATGATGATGGTGAGAAGGAAGAGTATTAGAGGAAGATGATAGCTGATCATACATGATTATGTGTGTTTTGTGACATGATTTTGCACTCATATTTATAGACTTTTGGTCTTTCATCATATCATATATGAGAATTTCAGCTTCATACTCTATGTTTTTTGAATTTATGTTTAATTGGTATTGATTTATGTTTCTTATCTCATTTGGAGTATCTATCATAATTTTTGAACCAGTCAAAGTATGAAGTCTCATTCGTCTTAATCCAGTCGAAATCAATTATGGTTATGGTGTTGCAACTTGTAAATTACGGAGTCAAGGGTCATGGTTATGGATTTATGGTTATTATGGTAATGGATTTATGGTTAAACTCGCGCGTGATATGGTCATCAAGGTTATGGCATTGAAAGTTATGGTCATGGAGTTATTGTTATAGTTAAGGTTATGATTAAGGTAATTACAATTTTTTGTTCTTTTTAGGAACGTGCCATGAATTGGAAAGACACAAACACACCTGACCTCGTAAGGTAGAGGCACCCATCTTAGGGAACTCATGGATATGTCTAGCCAAGATTTGAGCTCAAGACTTCCTCTTGCAGATTCATAAGCATCAGCTACTAAGCTATGAAAGGTGGCTCCCACGTAGAGGTGGCACCCAAGTAGAGGTGTCATGCTTAGAGAAGTCATCCTCATTATGGACCAAGTGGCCCTATACTCTCCTAATGATAAGTTGCCATGATGATGTATTGAAAATGTCTCTCTTGGAGGTTCAATGATTAAGGACCATAATCTCCCTCTAGCTCCCAAAGCCGCCCATGATGATATACATGATCGCCTTGGATTGGTATTGTGGTTGCCCTTGGCCAAGGGCCGCCAACGATGAGGTTTGGGTCTCCTTGGGCTTGGGGTCACACATAATGATTCTGGTTGTTCATAGAGGAGTATAAGTCTCCTTTAGTGCCTATAGTGGATGTAGCCTCCTTAAGGAGATTTTGTAACCAAGGGCCCATAGTGGATGAAGTTGCCATGAGGAGATTTCCTAATGAGTTTCCATAGCTCTTGAGGTCCCCTAGGGCAAGTATTGGCCCAACTCCCATTTGGGCGAGTGGTGGCAAGATGGTTATTGCTAAAGTCAAGATGGTTATGTTTATAATCATGATACTTATGGATATCGTTATGATCATGTTGGTAAGGTTATGGAGTTATGATCATGGAAATGGACTTCAATATTACTTACACACATTCTTTCTTACTCACATGTTTACAATGAATTAAGGTTCTATAATGATTCAATGTTCTTTGTATGCGAAAATACTTCTTTCTTTTAGTGTATACATGTAAAACTTGCTTCAAAGAATCTGAAATTGTTATTATGTAGGTTTTACGAATAGAATCTAGTTCACTAAGATGCATTATGCATAATTCTTATGATTCAAACAAGTTAAACCATAAAATGCATTTGCGAGTTGAATCTTTATGTTTATCTAGTAAGCAAATCAAGCTTTGTTTTGCTTCATAATGAAACATAAAAATGGACGCTTATTACAAAGGCTCTTTTACAACATCAATGGAAGAGAGTTATGCAAAGAGAGCTTACGACAGGTTGCAACAAAAAATAAGAGAACGTGAGAATCTATTAGCCTCTCTAGAAAGAGAAAAACTACTTATGAAGTGGATGTTCAAGAAAAAGGAAAGAAGTTGTCCTACTCTTGAATAATTGCAAGGACGGGCTTGGAAGACAGTTTTTACTAAAAATAAATGTTTTGATTCTGATAATGCATATTGCATTAACTTCTCAATTGACCAATGCTCTTACATCTTGACATCGAACCCTTCATGACATGTTAACTCTCTCTCTCTCTCTCTCTCTCTCTCTCTCTCTCTCTCTCTCTCTCTCTCTCTCTCTCTCTCTCTCTCTCTCTCTCTCTCTCTCTCTCTCTCTCTCTCTCTCTCTCTCTCTCTCTCTCTCTCTCTCTCTCTCCAACACACACACACACAATTACACGAGGGCATTACTTGGTAAGGCCGAGCCGCTGACTAGTAGAAAGTTTGAGGTTAGGAAGAATCTGCATGGCAGTGGGAAGGGTCTTGGTGGAAGACGAAGGCGGAGGCGGGGGAGCCGCTGCAGCAGCTCGCTTCTTCGCTTCCGCGAGCTCTTCTTTGTCCTCCGCGTCGAGCTCGATCCTCGTGGGCTTTCGCTTCAACATCCTCGAGTGAGACCCTTTTGTTGCAGTAATTTGTTTCTTTTAAGTAGACGAAGTAACGTTATTTCGATTGACCCGGGAATGAAGAAATATGAAATTATATCTCGTAACTCGAATCCATTCACGAACGAAGAAATTTGAAGTTATATATATCGCCGTAATTGAAATTAATGGGAAATGTGGCATTTGTCAAGAGGGTGACAGTTGTCATTGGCTTAGTGGCTAAAAGATTTGAGAAGACACAAAGAAGGACATGAAGACACCAAGACTGAAAAGATGGACATCATGAAAGCTTAACACCAAGATTGAAAAGATTGACACCATGAAAGATTGAAAAGATTGACCATGAAAGAGGATTTTGAACAATGACTTGCCTAGATATGCACAAAGCTGAAGAATGGCTTGCCTCAACAAGCACAAAGAGGATGGATTAAGTTTGGTCTATTGAGGAGAACCATAAACTAATTATGAGCCATTTGCTTGTCTAGGTTCTAAAAACCAAGCAAAGAAAAGATGGCCATGATCCCATGGGTTATTGAGAAGATAGTCCCCTCAATATTGAAGAGGCTATTGATAAACCTCTTCCAATTCGAAAAACCCAGGAGTTATCAATTGCTTGGCTTGTGGTAAAAATTTAAGCCTTGATGGCTTCCTTGCCTAGAGATACTGTTGAACGTGGTAGGTATGGCCATGGTATCTTTGATCCTTTTTCTATTCTCCCCTATCAAAGAAGACCAAGATAATCTCTCTAAAATTTATTCACTTAGTGTAGAGACCTTTAATGGTTTCTAGATCTCCGATACTTTTTGGGAATTATACTACCCCCTAAAGACAAAGGTAGATTACACATCCTAAATGTCACAAGAATGGAAGACAAACTCGTGGTGAAATGGATGGTGAAAATTTGGTTGGAATCACATGATCTTTGGGCCAACTTATATATAAAAATGAACATTTTTGTTGATATATTTTGGTAATGATGTGTGGACAGACTAGGACCGTCGGGGCACTTTTTTCCCTCTTTAGGAGGTTATTTTCCCCAGCTTGTATATATGCCTATATCCCTAACAGGTAACATATCTTTGTACATTCTAGTGGTAATACATTCAATATTGTGTGTTTTGCTCCAAGTTCTTTCTTCTTCTTTGTGTTGTTTGTGTGCTTCCACAGAGCTTGAACTCCAACAATTGGTATCAGAGCAAGTCGCCGCTTCATCTAGGGTGTCAACACCTCTCTGGTCATAGTGTCAGAATCGCACAAAAATTGGCGAGCATACTCAGGGTGATTTGTGGATCAAAACGGCTTCACTTTGTTGTGCTGAAATTGTGATCTAAGATCGTTTAGGCCTCCGAACACACTATCACAGTGCTTGTGCAGTCTATTTCATCCTTTTGTGCCAAAGATATATACAGGTTTCTATTTGCCAGTATTTCTGCTACAAGTTTAGCGAAACTCGTTAGGGTAGTTCTGTTCAACTTTTTCAGATATAGTCATTTTTTTGCATCAAGGTATTTTAGTTAGTGGCCATGGCTGAAAGCAGTGATGTATTTTGTATGTTGGTTGTTGAGGATAAGTTGGATGTTATGAATTACCCATTGTGGGCTTATACGATGCATCATGTATTGGTCGCAAAAGGAATGTGGAACATTGTGCAAGGTGTTGAAAAACGTCCTATTACATCTACAAATATAGGTACTGAAGTTAATGCAGGCATCGAAGATGGTGATATTATGTAGATTCTTGTTCGTGCTTCAGTTCCTATTGCACCTACTGTAGAGAAAATTTGTTGGGATGGAAGAGATGCTCAAGCACATGCATTGATAGCCTTGTCTGTCAAACGTGTCATTATTCCTCACATTCGCTCTTGCAGAACAGCTAAGGATGCTTGGGATACACTTACCACATTGTACTAGGCAAGGAATGAGGCTCGTGTTGCTTACCTCCGATAACAGTTGGAGAGTGAGCACATGAATGAAGGTGATTCTATGGTTAGTTTTCTGACAAAGATCAAGACTTGAAGGAACGATTGATTTCTGCTGATGAAGTTATACCAGATAGCTCATTTGTGTAGACCATTCTGAATGGTCTTCCTTATTCATATTAGATTTTTGCTTCTACTCTTTGTTTGATGATGAAAGGCAATCCAAATGCCTTGTCATTTGAGGAGCTAGTCTTTGTTCTATTGTAAGAAGATCAATCTAGGCAGAACAAGTCCATTATGCGTGTTGTAGATCAAGCTTTTGCACATTCGAAGAAGGAAGAAAAAGATGAGAAGAAATCAAAAAAGTAGAAATTCTTTTGAAAGTAAAGGAAGCAACCACATCATAAAGAACTGTCCAAAACTGGCTGCAAAAAAGAGGCAAAAAAAAAAGAGGCTCGAATGGTTGTTGCAGAGGTCTCTACACCAAAAACAGAGTCTGCTAATCTTGTGCAAAATGAAGAATGGGTGTTTACTACTATTTGCAGTTTTGACCCATCTTCTCCTGAACAGTGTATGTCTATAGTAGACTCAGATGTTTGGTACTTTGATAGTAGGGCAATCAAATATATTACCTCGTAGTGTAGTTTCTTCACTTCACTCAAGCTTGCCCCTACAGGGAATATTGTCACATGTGCCAACAACTCCTCTTATCTGGTCATGGGAGTTGGTACAATCATTCTGACTACTGCTGATGGTAGTTCTTTTACATTGTCAGATGTTTTATTTGTGTCAGGGATCAAGAAAAATATGTTATCAATTTTTTCAGCAGCCAAGATTAGCTTGGTTGTGAAATTTGTTGCTGACGGATGTACAGTTCATGATCTGCCAAATGGCGACGTGATTATTGCTTCTAGCATCTTATGCCATGGTCTGTATAAGCTCATAGACTATGAAACATCCGTGAATGATTCAACATGTGCAGTACATGATTCTGAGGCTATGTCAGATGAAAAGCTTTGGCATGCACGCTTTGGTCATCTGAATTTTGCTAGTTTGCTATGCCTGTGGAAATCTGAAATGGTATCCTCTTTGCCCAAACTTGAGGCACCCGGAAAACATGTATGTGAAGGCTATAGTTTGGGCAGAATGAAGCATTCCTCCTTTCCAGAAGATGGTTCAGTTTGAGCTACTCCGAAATTGCAGCTTGTTCACAGTGATGTCTATGGTCCTATGCAGACACCCTCTTTTAGAAACTATCTTTACTTCGTGACTTTCATTGATAAGTTTTCAAGGCATGCATGGGTGTATCCACTCAAAGCAAAGTCCAAAGTGTTTATGTGCTTCAAACAATTTTTTGTTTTGGCTGAAAATATATCAACATGTAAAATGGGCACCCTCTGTTCTGATCGAGGGGAAATATATGTCTTTTGAATTTAATGCATTTCTAGTTGAACGTGGGATAAAACATCATGTATCGTGTTGTATACACCTCAACAGAATGGAGTTGTTGAACGCAAGAATAGGCCAGCTATTCAATTTGTTGTCTCACATATGAGCAAGTTTATGCATTGCCTAGGAATCAAGCATTGGCAAGCGGTTAAGCGCATCTTTCGCTACTTGAATGGTACCCGGCTACTTGGATTGTTTTGTCCCAAGGGGGGATCACTACTGCCATATTTACATGCTTTTCTAACTCTGACTAGGCTGGTTGCTATGACACTCGTGTGTCCACTAGTGGTTTTTGCTTCATGCTTGGTAGCTCATGCATATCTTGGTTGAGCAAGAAGCAGTCTACTTTGGCCACTTCCAGTTGTGAGGTTGAGTATAGGGAAGCTTTCATAGTGATTGTTAATTGTGTGTGGCTCAGACGCCTTATGGATGATTTGGGTATTGGTCAGTCTTCTGCCACCACCATCTTCACTGATAGTCAGAGTGCATTGGCAGTTGCGAGGAACCCTGTGTTCCATGCTCGCACTAAGAACATTGAGGTGCATTATCATTATGTCAAGGAGAGGTTCTCTATTGGAGAGATTAGCTTAGCATATGTGCCCACATAGGAGAACATTGCAGACCTTTTCACGAAGGCTCTACCTAGGGAGAAGTTTGAAGCTTTCTGCAAAGCATTGGGCTTACTTCTTTTTGTGTATTGATTCCACATAGCTTGGCACTTCCTTATACATGAGTGCCAACTCTTTGTTCACTGCATCACTCCCAAGGGGAATTTGTTGATATATTTCAGTAGTGTGTGTGAACACACTAGGACCGTTGGGGTAGTTTTTTCCCTCTTTAGGAGGTTTCTTCCCCCGGATTGTATATATGTCTATAGCCCTAACGGGTAACATATCTTTGTATATCTAGTGGTAATACGTTGAGTATTGTGTGTTGTGCTCCAAGCTTCTTCTTCTTCCTTGTGTTGTTTATGTGCTTCTACAGACCTCAAACTCCAACAATTTCTATTTTCTTTGATCCTCTAGATGGTGGGGTCATAACCTTCTACCCTTTAATTTTTCACTCTATAAATTGAACCCCAACGACTTAGAGCTTTACCATATCTTTTAGATAACCCATAACCAAAGTTGAGAACACTAAATAATAAAAAAATATAAAAAAAAAGTTAAAGAGAAACAATAAAAAGGCTCTATATGGTTCTCCATATCAAGAATATATTTGATCCTTAAAGTTATTGAAGTATGGGGACCAAGAATTCACAAAAAGAACATGAGGAAGAAGAAAAAGTTTAAGCACACAACGAAGAGTGTATGATCAAGTTTAGAATATACAAAGATAAGTAGCCCTTTAAGGCTATAAGCATACATGCAAGCTGTGGGGGGGGGGAGGGTAAAAACCTCCTACAAATGGAAAAAAGTGCCCGAATGATCCTACATGTGTTCACACACATCAATATTGAAAGATACTAACAAATCCCCCTTGAGAGTGATGCATTAAACAAGGGTTTGAGACTCATGTATAAGGAAGTGTCAACCGATATATACTAAGGTCAATACACAAAAAGGAGTAAGATGAAAGCTTTGTGTAAAACTTGAAACTTCTCACGAGGCGAAGCCTTTGTATGAAGGTCTACAACATTTTCCTATGTGGGCACATACACTAAAATAAAATCTCAAGCAGAGAGTTTCTCCCTAACGTAATGATAGTGCATCTCAATATGCTTAGTAAAAACATGTGCCATTGCTATTGTCGCAACTTCCAATGCGATTTGATTATTAGTAAATATGGTGATGGTAGAAGTTTGACAAACACCCAAGCCATCCATCATGTTTCTTAGCTACACATACTCAAAAATGACTATGAAAGTTTTCCCATACTCTGTCTCACAACTAGAAGTGGCCATTGTAGACTACTTCTTAATCAACTAAGATATGCGTAATCTACCAAGCATGAAGCAAAAACCACTTATGGACACACGAGTGTCATAAATTCCATACCAATTTCAAGAAAAAAAAACATGTTAATTTGGTGGCATTGATCACCCCTTTGGATAAAACAACCCAAATTGTTGGGTACTAGATGAGTAGAAAAAGATACACTTAACTTTTGTCAATGTTGAATTCATGGGATGTGCACAAATCTCCTCATACGTGAAACAATAAATTAAACATCAAGCTAAGTGAGGCATAAATAAGGAGACCAACATCAATGCATCATGAAGACTCAATCGTAAATTTGTTTCCATGAGAGTCAGAATAGTTTTACTATCCTCAAGTCTAAAGAATTGTGATAAAGTGCCAATATATTGAGTTTGACACAAATGAAGGCCATTATCGACTTGTATAAATTGAATGCCCAAATAATGATGTAGATGCCCCAAAATTTACATTTCAAAAGAGGAACATAAATTATCCTTAAAATAAAAGATATGCTTCTTATTAGGAAAAATGAGCAACATGTCATCTACATAAACAACAACAATGAGAAGTACATCATCTACACACTTTACATACAAGGCGTTTTTTTGTTGGATTGTTCTAAAATCCATGTTTTAAGAAGTAGGCGTGTATCTTTTCAAATAGAGCATGTGTTACTTTTTTTAGTACATACAATGACTTCTCTAACCTACAAACTTTTCTTTAATATCTTGTTTGCACAAAACCATGGGGATGAAAAACATATACTTCTTCATGCAAGGCCATTCTATAGCTCCCAAGCCTTGAGCATAATCTCCACCTTGTGAGAGTGAGAGTACATATCCACCTTTCCAATTCCACACATATAAATACCTCTATCCCAAGGCTTCTAGTCCTTCCATATGTCCAAAGCATATGTTTCCCAAGAAGGGTTCTTCACATGGGTTTCTAAGTCAAGCAATCACATGGGCTCACATGGAATCACATGGGATCACTTGAAAATCACATGGTTTTAAGCTTTAGCCTTGTACTTACACCATAGTCAAAGGGCCTTGACTTCAATTATTCAATTAATAGAGTTACACACCTTAGGATAAAAATCATTAGCTTCAAACCATTCAATTCCCAAGGGTTCATAAATAAAACCCAAGGATTCTCCAAAGGTTTCCCAAGGATTTCTCTAGGAAACCCAAGGGTCTTAGCCCTTGGAACCCATGCAATTAACCCTAGTAATAAAACTTACTTCCCCCCTTTAACTTTTTTGGTCCTTGGAAACGTGTGTAGATATGATATGTGGAGTATTCCCCCATGCGCCATGATCAATCTCGTCGAACATGTGCTCACTTTCAAAGATTTTCCCCATTTCTAACTTAAATTGGAAAAGAAGGAAATCCTTTGTTGATGGAACTTGATCGTTCTCCAGTGGCGCTTTCTTTTGTGCCACCCTTCGATTTAACTAGGCACTTTTTTATAAATGATTCCTTGTCTTTTTATCTCAAGTGTGTAGTATTTTCTCTGTTCATGAGGGATGTTTTGAAGTGATATAGGTTGGACTATTGTATTTTGAGATACAAAATTGTCTTGTTCAGCCAATTTTTTTTTAGTACACTAACATGGAATACTAGGTGAAGTAAAAAATTATCTAGAAGTTCCAACTCTTACTCCAAATTCCCAACCTTTCTAAGAATCTTGAAAGAGCCACAAAATCTTAGAGATAGTTTAGGACATGGTCCTGTCTTTAAAATTTCATATTTATTGGGAACTTTCAAATAGACTTGTTCTCCAATGTGAAAGGAAATATTTTGCCTCTTACATTAGCTCTATTCTTGGGTTTCTTTAGGTTTTCTTTAGCTACTTTCAACTTAAAGTTCATATCTTCCAAGAAATCTTTAGCTGCTTGTACTTTCTCATTTTGTAATCCAATTGCATATGGTGCCCTTGTCTGGAACCTATACATTAATAGAAAGGGACTATATTCAATTTATGTATGCTTAGAACTATTTTAAACAAACTCAACTAAAGGTAAATAGTCTTCCCAATTGATTCGGTTTGGAGACATGTAGGCTCGTAACATATCTTCAAGTATTTGATTGACCCTTTTTGTTTGCCCATCCGTCTATGGATGTTTGATTGTACTCGTATCTAACTTTGTTTCTAGCTTACTAAAAATATCTTGCCAGAAATGACTGGTGAATTTTCTATCTATGTTAGACACACTGTCTTGTGGTAGACCATAGGGTCGGTAGAGATGTTCCACAAACATTTAAGCTGATTCTAGAGTTTTGAGTATTGTTCTAGTAGGAATGAAATGAGCCATTTTGGCAATGATTAACTATGACTCAAATGGCATCATGTCCTTTTTGGGTTTGAGGCAAGCCCGTAATAGAGTCCATAGAAATACTTTCCAATTTTCCACTGGGAATTTCCAAAGGATGTAACAAAGCTTTCTAACTTGAAGTTCTCTGCTTTATTTACTTGACATTTGTACATCTAAGTACATAGTCTTGTACATCTTTATGTATACTAAGCCAATAAAACTATATTTTGACCAATTCATAAATTTTGTTGATTCTTGGATGACTGGCACTTGGGCATTCAAACAAAAATTTCCTTCTAACTTCTTGATCACAAGGTACACTTACCTTTCCTTTATATAATAGATATTCATCTTGAATATTGTAATGTTTAAACTTATCTTTAGATAATGAGTGTGTACCTTGATTTAAAGCCTTCTTCCATGCTTCGTTAAAAATTGTATCTTCTTGATACTTGCATTTCATCAACTCTAATAGGTCATTTGATATTCATATGAAACTCAAAGAATTCAACATAGGCATACGACTCAAAGCATGTGTAATTACATTGAATTTCCCTCTTCAATATCTGGGTTCATAGTCAAATTCTTGGAGTATCTCAACCTCTTTAGCCTTTCTACCTTAACTCAGAATGGTTTGCAAACCACTTAATACTTGGTCTGCTCAAACACTAGTCACTTTGGTGCGAAATTGTCACTCTAGCACAATGGTACCAAAGTGAGGAGATCCACCTCATAATTTTCAATCCTACGTGAGGACTAGTATGAAGACTATGAGCAAGTGAAGGCACAAGTGCGTGAGTGAGAAGCACACAAACATGCACACACACACATGCACACAAGGCAAGAACAAAGAGAGGAACAATGGAGTTCTTTGCATTAGTCAAAAAGTCTCACATAAGCTCAAATCACTAACAATCTAACCCCAAAAATGAGCTTTCTAGCTCTTTTTATAGTTTTTTGACTAGCTTTGGTTTTGTCCAGACCTAGTGTCCGGCCTAGTTAAAAATTAGGTTCTAGAGCTTATTTGAGGGCTCAAACAGAGTCTAAAAATTATGAAAATTGGTATGTAGCTAATTCTAGTACTCCTCAAGCTCTAGGACTCCTCAGCTTGAACAAAATGGAGTCTATTCTACCAAAAATGGGATTTGCAATGTGTGGGTAGTGATGAAAATCACTTGAGTTGGAAATGGTTTATGGAAAAAATGATTGGGCCTTGTTGCCGTATTGTGCATAACTGTTCCTTTGTGCCTATATGCTCTTCTTATGACTTGTATGCCAACAGTGCCCCCTTCCTAGCATCTGTCACCCCTGATAGACCTCTGTTCTGTAGGGTGGTCAATATAGTATTGGATAACGTTGGTGGCTAACTCGTGTTTTCCTATCCATAGTCCTCTTGCTAGATCAGCTTGTAGTGCATCCCAATTTATTGCACCTGGGACATCTGGTTGCGATGTCATGTAGTACTCGGAGTACATGGCTTATTCACATGCAAAGAGATGAAGCAGGTGTGTGGGCTTAGGTGCAAAGACCTCCGAGTGATACTCCCAGAAACTTGTTCTGAACATGTCTTTGAATGTTTGCTTGTAACATGTGGGGAGATATTTGATGCGTGCATGCCAAGCATAAGCCACATGAATCTGGGGGTGGTGCTCATGTCATACACCAAATTGTAATTTCCATTGGTAAACCCTGGTAGACGTACCTGTGGTGCTGCTTCATTTCTAAAGATTTTGAGTACAATCTGCATCATATCCAAAATTTCAAGCATCATTTGACCAACGACATCTGGCATCAGTTTCAATCGAGGGATCCAATGTCGAATTGTTGCCATCATGTAGGCTGTTGAGGGTGGCCCCTGCGGTGGCACTATGTACGGATAATTGAGCCACTCCTTACATTGATCATTATTTTGTACCTTTATGTTGAATGCTTTCCATGATCTACATTGTGGAACGGGGCCATAGCATGGATTGTAAAGTAGATGTAAAGGCGCGTTGTTCCATGTGTGTAGCATTTTAGGATATGTCTGGAGAAGTTTCTGCCGCCATGTCGGTTGATGGATTTTGCCTTTCTGCACCTCTGGAGGAAGGTCTTCCGGTTGAAACTGGGTAGCGAAGGAAGGAATCTTACCCGTGACTCTCTGTATTTCTGCATTGTAATCTACTAGAATAACATAGTAAGGCCTGTATTGGAGTTCTGATGAGAGGATGAGATGTCTAGATGACAAGTTCTTGAAGTAATTGGATTGTAATACAGTTTCTTCTATTACTCTCTTGGCCTGATTTTGCATTACTGTGCGCTTTTCATGAGAACTCCCCATTTCTTCCACTTGTCGTAGCCATGGGGGTCGTGGTGCTTCGAAAGTATCATGATCTTCTTTTGTTTGTCGTCCCCCTGGGACGTCTAGATGACAAGTTCTTGAAGTAACTGGATTGTAATACAATTTCTTCTATTACTCTCAGGGCCTGATTTTGCATTACTGTGCGCTCTTCATGAGAACTCCCCATTTCTTCCACTTGTCATAGCCATGGGGGTTGTGGTGCTTCGAAAGTATCATGATCTTCTTCCGTTTGTCGTCCCCCTGGGAAGGGTTGCGGATCATATTCCTCTTCAAATGTTTGTTCCACAGGAAAGGAGATTGTTTCTTCATCTGTGGGCGCCTCAGGTGGGGATGGTGGTCTTTCGTATTGTAGTAGACGTGCCTGCAATTCTGTGACTTGTTTTTGAAGTTCTTGTAGGGCCTCCGAGTTAGTGACAAGTGAAGCAGTTGAGGCAGTGGCTTGGGGGTCCGTTGTCGTTTCTTTTTGTCGTGTCTGCTTAAGTTGACCCAGTTCTTCTGATAACTGGTCATGTGCATCGAGTAAAGTGGCATAATCTTCAAGAATGATTTTGATGCTTTTCGGGGTGACAACTTGAAATTTGGAGGGGCTAATGGGTGCCCGGGGTGTGCTTTCGATGGCTGCCTCTAAGTTTTCCTGGTTCTGTAGTTGGAGATGTCTATTTTCCTCGTGTGCTTCTACCAGGTGTCATTTGCGCAGTGCCATATTGCGCTCAAGTTTTGAATTTCGTTCCAGTTGTATTTGTAAATGGCTTTCCAACCCTTGGATCACTTATTGATCTACATTATGAAATTCTGTCTCCAACATGCCATGAGCCTCTTGTAAGGTTTGAAATTGAGTTTGGAGGCTGGCTCTGTCCTCTTCAAGTGCATTGAGGCATTGTTGTAATGCTTCAGAGTGTTCTTGTAATCTTTGGTTATGTGCTTGCAGCTGATTGTATTCTATCCTTAACTGTGACATACAAGCAATCATGGTGTTAAATGCATTGCCTATAGATGAAGGTGTGGTTTGTACAATGGAAGATGCAAGGGAAGGGAATTGGGGAATGGGAAGTGTGAATGATGTGTCTACAGGAGATGTGTGTGCGGGTGAAATTGGTGGAGGGGGAATGGGAGAAGGTGGGAGTGTGGGGGGAGGTAGAGGTGCCGTCGGTGGTGAAATGTCCATACCCTCAGGGGTGGATGTGAGTGTAGTGTCTACCATGTATACCGGAATGGTAGGTGGTGTGTGTGATCGTGGTGAATAAGCGTGGTGTGGATGTTGGGAATGGGCTTGACGAGAGGGGTTGGGTGGTGGCTTGAAACATTCTACAAAAGTATTCATGGGCGGGTTGAAGGACTGGTGGTATGGGGGTGGGAAGTGAGAGACCGGAGGCGGGAAGGTCATGAAAGGGAGCATGGTGGCAAGGAATCCAAAGAATATGGATCTAGTGTCAGGATGGCCTATGACCGAGGGCATGGGGGCTAATTGTCCTATGGCAGGCTCTATGGAGGATTCTATTATGACAGTGGTGGTATTATATAAAGGGTTTTCAAAAGACGAAAACAGGGTGGAACTAGAGGTTGGACTACAAATGGTGGTATTGGCTCAGTTGATTCATCATGGGTGACTGGGAGCTCTTGGCCAGAGGTTACTGTTGCTTGGGAGGTTGTCTAAATGGGTTCAGATGTAATAATAGGTCCTTCCATTGTAGTAATGGGAATCTGGATGTTTTTACCAGACCGTGGTCGTGCTTGGAATCTTCGCGGATCATATTGAATAGGAGGCCTCTGGATCGTTGATCGAACTACTTCCACTACCCCATACATTTCTGCCACCAATAGTAGGCCTTCGCTATATTCGGACTCAACTCCAACTTCTTCCAATAGCTCAGCCATGAGCATCCTACTGCTCTATTCGGTGAGCAATTGTTGCAACCGTACTCGTTCCATGATTTGATACAGCCTTCGAAGTTCTGCTGTATATATTGGGGTTCCGGTGGTTTCCTCTGCTTTTGCTTCTTCTCCTTCCTCTTCTTCTCCCTCTGAGTGTTCTAGTTGTTGAGATAAAATTCTCTGATCATCATCATCCCAATGTACATGACGACTGTCTGTGGATTTCCTCCATCTTTGGTAAGAGGTGCCCTATTCTTCTCTGTCCGAAAAGAATTCTACATCAGAGAGTTGGGTATTCTGCAAGAATGATTTGAAGTCGAAGGTGCTCATCCCTTCAACGTCTCCAGCCGTAGGAAATTCAAATTCAGGAGGGATAGGAGGAGCCGATGGGGCAGCTTGTGATGTGCCTTTAGATCCAGATCTGGGTATGCAAATGGTAAAGGGAGGCACGGTGGCAACCCCTCGTGGTGAGACTTCTAGAGTCATGCGAAATTCACGTGTCTGGAAACAAGGAATTGAGCCCCTCATGTGCTTGGATTGATGTGTGGCAGTTTTGAGTCTTTTAAACATCTGTAACTGTGACCAGGTTAAAGCTCGTTCAAGGGGTACATCATATGCTAAGCACTTGTAGATGATGTGTGTGATTGCACAACAACCATTCACCACTAGCTTCCTAGATGACCTTTTATTGGCTTCATATACCTGCTCCATAATCCATACATGAAGGTTAATCGATAATGCACTTGTCTCTGCCAAGTAAAGAGCGAAACAGATCCATTTGTGGGGTTGAGTGAATCGATCTTGACCAAGAAATGCAAAATGTTGCATGCACATACGAAGAGGAATGGAGACATTTGCTGTGAGTGCCGCCATATCTTTCAACTTTTGTAGCTTTCGATTCTTCATGTTAGTGGGAATAAGAGCATCCTTCTCAGAGGGCACATGCGTGTCGTGCATGTTCAAAGCAGAGCTCACCAATTCCAATATGAGTTCGAACCTTTTCAACTCATTGTTGCCCAATAAAGAAGGAAGGACAAATGTTCCGAGTTTATCTGTTTCTTCATTCGCCTGTAATGTTGAGACCAAGTAGTAACATCGTAGGAGATCTGGTTTGGGTAAGGGTGCTGCAAAGTACTCCGCCAACCCTGCACGCTGCCATATGGTTTAAGGTTCTTGTGTGTTCTGGAGAGTCTTAAACTCCTTGGAAAAGAAGTGGAATCGGACCCATGACTTGTCATACTCACACTTGGACTCCTAGATATACTTAGCCTCTCCTAAGGGCCCTGGCATGCCATTGAACCAATGAGAATTTGCATGGACTCTCTCTGTTATTCCTGTGGGAGGTTCTGGTATAGGTATTTGCTGGAGGTGTTGCAGCTCTATAGGTCGTTCAGTTGGTGACACTTCAATAGGTAGACTCTCCAAATTAATCCTTGCAGTACTTACTCCTGCCTGTGAGCTTGGGCCTGCTGCTTCTGCCATGAGGCTGCTTGTAGCTGTTGATGCTTACCTGCTAGAAGAAGAGAGGCACATTAGCATTGCATAGGAAACATGATGTTATGGTGTTCCCTCCACAATACTAACATCACATTCCAAGTGGTTAGGGGTTAGTGGGTGAAGTGTTTGTGATGCGTGTGAATGTTGGTTAGTAGGTTAGTGTTCATCCTAGATGCCTACTTTTGGATGTGCAATGTACTTAGAATGCACCTACATCAGAGTGGACTAATTTACCGAATTGGGTCAGTGGGTTTGATACGGGGTTTAAGTCTCCAAACTTTGATTGTGGAATCGTAGCTTTTAGTGGTGATGACATGTAAAGGTTTGTGGGCTGGATTGTGTTGGATTTGGGACCTTTTGGGTACCCATTTCTCGACATTCCTAGGTGTGACTGAAGATGTAATGGTGTGGAGTGTAGATGTTTGACCTGTGCCGAGAGTTCCTATGAATGTTGAATCAATCTTGTGAAGGGAGGTAAAGCTATTCGAGCTTGTAAGCAAGTCTTGGGCACCCATATTTTTTTAGCATTTGGGATAGCCTTCATTGACCGCTTCGGGACCCAAATAGAAATGGTATGTCTAGAGTGTTGCCTAGGGTACTCCTTCGTTGTAATCCTCGATGGTGTAGCTCATTTGGTGCATCTTTGAGAATTTGTCTCTAGAACCATGGGTTTTCCACCCTTGCGTATCCAAATCTGCTTCATGCCACGAGGTACTTTATATTGCATAGGCTGGTGCTCCTGCTTCTTGATTATTGGCCTCCTCTGTGTCGTGTGTTGCCTGACTCGCTTTCCTCCAATCCTCTTTGGAAAAGAAGGGAAATCCTCATTGACTTCTGCACCTTTGCCAAGAGAGACAATCTTCTGCACCATAGAACTTTGGACAAGAATAGCAGCGTTATCTTCATGTGGGTTCCTGGACGGACCAAGATTTGGTGCCTTTTCTAATGGCCTAAGTGCTTGATTTTCTAATTCAATCATGATGCGTTTTGGCCTATCCAAGCCTGAAGAAGTCCACTTCTTAGGTTGAGGTTGACTGCATGATCATAGATCCAGTCTTGGCCCAAGACAAGAGGTTTGGTACGATCCTTGTCTTCACATACTAGCACCTTGACTACCATTAGAACCTCTTGAATGTAGAGGGGAAGTTCCACCTCTACTAGCACCTTGACTACCATTAGAACCTCTTGAATGTAGAGGGGAAGTTCCACCTCTCCCATGCAAGGAGTTTCCACACCTCCCAACCCTATGAGATATGCCTCTATAGGATTGACCTTCAATTGCAATTCTTGGCAGTAAGAAAGCCGAATTGCACTAGTGGCTACTCCTGAGTCAATTAAAGCTCTCACGGTCCTTGCACCCTCTCCTTATCCTACCTTTAGGGTCACAAAAGGTGCCGATCGACTATCGTATGGGAACGTTCACCTGAAGCCTCACACATGGCCATGTGATAACCTAGAGATTCTTGAGTGTTAGGCATAGGCTAATCTCTACCTTGTCTCCTCAATTTCATTCGTCAGATGCGTTCTAAAGCTTCTACCTATGCTTCTTCTCGAATTCACTTTTCCTCTTCTTTACGTTTCTTTGTAGTATTGAGTCGATTTAACATCTCCTCCGTGAGGGGTTCTTGATATAACTTGACTCTGCATCCACTGATGGAACTTGGTAGGATGTCGCCTTCTAGAGCGGCTAGTTGAACTGATCCACTTGTGGAGATCCTATTGATAATCATTGGTCCACAACCTCTCTTCTCTAATTTCTGTGCATGTTGCTTCAAGGTGTAGACTAGGACTAGGTCTCTTGCTTTCAAGCCCTTATCCTTCACATGTGCGTCAAAATATGCTTTTTGTCTCTTCTTGGCTGCATAAATTCCTACTGCAGCTCTCAATCGTGTTTCACCTAATCATTCAAGATCAAAGATTCTAGAGGAGAACTCATGGCCTGTCCAATCATGCTCTTGTGCTACCTTCAATGTAGGTATCAAAAAGTCCAATGGTAGCACTGCATTTTGGTCGAGCACCATTTGAAAGGGTGTGGCTTGGAGTACTGTTTTATAGGCAACTCTGTATGCCCAAACAACATGGTGTAGCTATTTGTCCCAATCATAGTGTTTATTATTAACCAATTTGGTCAATACATTGCATATAATCTTATTTGTGCTCTCGGCATGTCCATTAGCTTGTGGATGATAGGGGGCATACTTCTTATGTATCACCAAGAATTCTTGGAGAAGGTTTTCTATGACTTCATTCAAGAAGTGCATGCCTCTATCACTTACTTGCTCCATTGGTAGTCCATATCTGATGAACACATTCTCAAACAAGAACTTAGCTATTGTCTGGGCATCGTTCTTCGTGGTAGCTTTTACTTCTACCCATTTGGCTAGATAATCAGTGGCCACAATAATGTATTCAGCATGGGAACCCTTAGCTGGGGGATTAATAGGACCAACAAAGTTTATTCCCCACTTAGAGAATGCATGTCCACCCATCATAGGTTTCAATGGCATCTCATCTTTACGTATAGGGTACTGAGTTTGCTGACAAACATCACACCTCTTCACATAGGTATGTGCATCCATGTGAAGTATGGGCCACCAAAGTCCTGCAAAAAGTACTGCCTTGATCACTCTATCTAGTCCAAAGTTTCCTCCTGCTACACCTTGGTGAGTAGTTTCCAAGATCTTCAGATATTCGCTCTCATGGACACATGATCTAAGTTTTCCTCGTCTATATAGATTATCTCCAATGAGAGTATAGTCTAAAGCTTCTTGTTCTAAGCTCCTTTTTCTAGCCAATTTCATATCTTCGAGAAAGGTCATCGTCCTAAAAAAGGCTACTAATGGTTCGCTCCAATCTGGCACTAAAGACACCCGATAAAGAGTGGCATGTTCCACTGGTGGTTTAGTATAGCAGATCGGGCATTCCTTGCACATCCTATGGACATCTGCTTCCATGGTTGACCAGTGCACTTCGAGTCTCCTCAGTGTCTGTAAAGTTCTTTGCCTCGAGTAGTGTTGCTCTAATGCACCCACATGTGCTAATTTCAACCACTTCGCGTACTCATCCTCTTCCACACAACAAGCTAGTATTCCTTGATCTGTATGTTTGTACATACTCCCTGCCATGATATGGTACTTCTGTGCTTTTACTATCTCCCGATCCTGAGTGTTTACTATTGGATGCTTAGACCCATATGTTAGTACTGGCACTAAGGTCTTGGCCCACTGTGGTACAACTTCCAAATTAAACAAGTAAGCATCAGGAAGGTCATCTGATACTCCTTGTGGGACCTCTCCGGATGTGAGCCTTGAGAGATGATCTGCTCTCAAGTGAGACTTGCCCTTCCTCACCACTACCTCAAAGCCATATTCCATTAGTAAGAGGAACCATCTTACTAATCTACCTGTATTGCATGGCTTGTTTACCAAGTAAAGTAGGGTTTGATGATCAGTAAAAAAAATTAAACTTATTTGCAAGCAAATAGTGTCTAAATTTTTTAACTTCATATACCATGTCTAATCCTTCTCTCTCAGTAGTGGTATAATTTTGTTCAACTGCATTTAACTGTCTACTAGCATAGGCAATTGGAATATCCATATTACCTTTGCCCGTAGGTGTGCAAGTACAAACCCAATAGCATAATTGGATGCATCCACATGGACATGGAATGGCTTGTTCCAATCTGGTGTAGTCAAGATTGGTGCTGAACACAATCATCGTTTAAGCTCATTGAAAGATTTCTCACATTCATCAGTCCACTCAAAATTGGTCAAAAGTCCATACAGGGGCTTTGCAGTGATGGCATAGATGTGTATAAAACGTCAGTAATAGCCATAATGCCTCATGAAAGCGTGCACTTCCTTGATATTCTTTGGCCTAGGTAGTTCTGCGATAGCTCTCACTTTCTCTTTGTTAGTGGATATGCCGTTCTTCGACACTATGTGTCCTAGAATCTTGCCTTGCTTGACCATGAAAACACACTTTTCTGGGTTTAGGCAGACTTGATATTCTCTGCATTTGTCAAAGATTTGCCTGAGTTCATGTATATGTGTATGTCTAATGTTGGAATGAGCACAAAGATCATCAACATAGACTTCCAAGTTCTTCCTCAAGAATTCTTTAAATTCATGGCATATCAGCCTCTGAAAGGTTGGGGCGCATTGGTTAGACCAAATGGCATTACCCGAAAAGCAAATATGCCCCACTCTGTGGCAAAAGCCATCTTGCTGATATTTTTGTGCAAGGCTACTTGATTGTAACCAGAGAACCCATCTAGAAAGCTGTACACTTCCTTGCCTGCTACCCTTTCTAATAGATGCTTAGTGATAGGAAGCGGATAAATATCTCTGATAGTGGCTGTGTTAACCTTCTTCAAGTTAATGCATACATGTAATTTGCCATTCTTTTTTGGCACCACTACAATGGGGGATACCCATTCAGTGTGCTCGATTTCATAGATAAATCCAGCTTCAACCAAGCGATCTATCTCTTCTTTGATCTTGGCAGCATAGTTGTCATTGTATGTGTATGGCTTTTGTTTAGAGGGTCTGGCCTCTGAGGTCATGGGGATCGTATGTGAGCATATGTCAGGGTCTACACCTTTCAGGTCCTTGTAACTCCATGCAAACACATCTCTATATTCTCGTAGTAAGGCTATCAACTCCTGCTCCTCATCCTTACTTAGATCGTGTCCTATGTATGTGCATCGCTCTTCACCTTCCTCCATGGTCACTATGATTTTCTTTGTAGTTTCCTTGTTATCATAGGCCTCTCCTATGACCGCTTCACGATTAGGGATCTTGATCATGACTCTCCTATCTTCAACTTCATACTTCTTGAAGTTTTCAGGGACCTCAAACAAAGATTCTTCTTCCTCTGGTTTGACTTCTCTCTTCTTCCTCTTCTTGCCTTCGTTCTTAGTGGTCACTTGTGTGGTTAATCTCACCTCATTCATAATCTCTTCGTGTCTCTGAGGGTTCATAAAAATATTCCTCATTTGATGCAAAGGGTGGGTCCATAATGATTGACTCTAGATCGGAGCCACTTGCATCCTTGAATGCATCAGTGCTAGGTTCACATTCTTTGATAATCGGATCACAAATGATTAGCTCTATTTGAAGACTGAAATGTCATAGCCATCCTCGTCACAGTGGGGTGTCCATTGCTCTTCATTGATGGATACATCCATAGTTGCTAAGGTTTCTGCCCAACCATGAGGCTCAAACTCTTCATCAAGAAATACTATGGGTGCATAGGCTGGGTCTTGAATTGATCTATGAGTTTCCTTCGCACCTACCTCTCTCGCTTTTTCTCTTTTCTCTTGTTCTATGACTACTTTGCACATCCATCAGTGGGTGTCCTCCATGCATCCATGAGGTTCCTGATCCTATGGAATGCACTGACTTTGTATCATTTGTGGCTCTATGGATGGGATTCCATTGAATAGGGGGCACATCTCTATGAGAGTAATCCTTGAGATTGACTTTGGTTGTGACACCTAAGTGTTGCAAATACAAAGAATTTGTCCCCCAATCCTGTACTACTTGCAATTGTCTCAAGAATGGTCTTCTTAGAATCATCTCGTAGGTTTGATTTTTGCTAAAGTCACATATAGCAAAAGTATGTTCAAACTCTACAACACAAGTGGTGAGAGTTATCCCTTCTAGTAGTCCTAAAGGTCTCTCAATGTGACCATTGGCCATCTACAATTTCATTCTGGTTGGCTTGAGTGCTGGTTTGCCCCAATGCTTCCATATGGAAGTGGTAGCAATTGAAACTCCTGCACCTGAGTCCAAAATTGCCTTGGTTGTGTACCTCTGATGGGTAACGGGAAGATAGGTGTTTCCTTCTTCTCCTTCGCTCATGTCTCCTATCTTGTCCAAGGGTATTTCTAGCACCGTTCTATGAGATCCTACCTAGGAACGAGGTTTTGCTATGTCTGGCACTTGTTTCGCTACATGTTTCCACAATTCCGACCTAACCTTGAGTAGCTCTTCTAAAGTGAGATTACACTACACTTTAGTATTCCTTACTACCTCCGTATTCCTAGGTATGATAGAGTCTTCGTTTCTTACCATGACCATGGGTGCTCTCATGCAAGTTGACTTAGCTTCCCAAGGACCTGTGAAACGGGGTAGTTCTTGTAGGGAATTAGACTCGAAGTCTAATCTCTCATGAGATTGGGCACTCTCCTGCTCTCCATAAATGGAAGGTATGTCTTGTGGGAATTGATCGTGCGCGTCATCCACAAGTTCGATTGGAGGAGGATCTTCACTGTCTTTAGCCCATTTCTCTTCTCAAACCTCTCGCAGGAATTTTGGTGAATACCGATTCATAGAAGAAGAGGTGTCTGGTTCAGTGGAGTTAGGCACATAAGCTTTTTGAGGAGGAATGCTTATTCTATCACTTGCCCTCTCTTGAGCCTGGGAGGTGACTCCTTTTCCAGACTTAGCAATTAACCTCTCCAATCTATCTAATAGACCATCAAAATGCAATGGTGTTCTAGTGGAGCTAGAGCAATTGAAAAGGCAACTGGCCTCAAACATGGCTTGAGCCAATTCTACCATCTTGGTGCAAAGTTTTGTTCGTTCGATCTCTTGGTCCGCTCTAGGGTAACATTTTTCATGATCTGTTACATTTGGCGCTTCCTGGATTCTGGCCTGACATCCCCTAAGCATCATGTCTATGTCCTCGGGAGTGGGATCGACTGAGACTGATCCTACTCTGGGTGGTGGGTGGGTTACGTGTGGTGGATTAGAAGGTTGAGGAATGGAAGGTGATGGGGATGGTAGTGGAGGTGATGTGTGAGAGTGCGTTTGAGATGTGATTTCTATGATTTTGGCTTTGGTCTCTCATAGAATTTCCTCGAGTTTGCTCATCTTCTTTGCCCATTGCCTTTTCATACATTCATGAATTTCTCTCCAAGCTCTTGTCCTCTTCGTATTCTGACTCTCGATCTCGCTAACCTCTGAATTCCTTCCCTGGCCTAAGTCTTGGTTTTGCTTAAGTGATTGAGCTCTCGTGATGACTTGCACCGGGGCTGTGGATGTCACAATTCTTGTGGAGTTTTCCACTAACCCAATAACGTTGATAGGAGCGATCTTTGGCATATTGGTGGGGTTCTTGGGACACTCTCGTAACAAGTGCTCCTTCCCACAATCGGGACAAAAGCCTTGAATTGTCACAAATTGGGTTTGTGTAGGTGCTGGTAGAGGGCAATCACGAATGAGGTGATCTCCCTGACATCGATAGCATGGCCCTCTAGGGAATGGAGGTCTTATCTGCCTAGGCTGAGGTATAGAGTTGGGGTTTGCGTACATGACATTCGCATATTCTGGCTCCCAACTAGATTCACTCGGCTCTTCATAATAGTATGACTCATTATGCTCGGGTGACTGCATGTAGTAAGCATGTGGGCTACCAATATGGGTAGAGTCAAAACTATGATCACTTGGGTCACTTTCTGAAAGCAATGGTGTCACTGGCACTAAAGCTCTATTTGGATTTTCTTCTACGGTTGCATACTTCATTTGGATCACATTGGTTGGAGGAGGGGGTTGCTATGCTAGGACTGGTTGAGGTCTTTGCTTCCCTTGATAGAAAGGTTGATAGGGTTGCTGGGGCCTACCATACTGCTGTTGTGGGTACTGATTCTGGTATTTTCCTTTTTATGGATATGGCTAAGGATAATTTTGTCTAACAGCTTGTTTGTTATATGGGCAGTGTTGTGCAGTGTGGTTGGGGTATCTTCTTTCTATGGTGCAGTATTGGCTATTAGGATTAACTTGGGGTTGAGCCATGATAGGGCAAACACTAGCCATATGGTCTCCTCCACAAGTATAGCATCGTTTTCCTGGGGCAAATTTAGAAACTCCTAATTTCTGAGCTACCTTCTCTGCTAGATCCTCAATTGACGTGGATTGTGAGGAAGCGAGGATAGTAGAACTATCTGAATCTTTATAGATCTTTGAGAGCTTTAATTCCTCCCCTAGATTATCCTCAATGTCTATGCACATGCGTACACATTCTTCTATGGATCTAGGGTCCTTCAAGTACACATACGATCTCAATTTGGTATTTAACGATCCGTCTAGAAATAAGGCCACTTGTTTGGTTGGAGTGGGTAACACTGGAGCAGGACATCTCTCTAGGTATTGCCTAAAACTTCTTCCTGCGAGCCTCACTGTCTCTTGAGGTGTTTGCTTGAAGCTGTATATTAGGGAGGATGTGTTATGCCTAATACCACTCTTGGAAAACTCAATGATGAACGCTTCAAGAAGTTGGTCTATATTTCTGAACTGGCCTTGGTGAAGCGGTTGAAACCAAGTCAAGGTGGTGTTCTTGAGAGTTAGGCCAAAAGCATTGTATTGAGTGAACAAGTCTTCAACTTGTTCAGCTCTCAGAACTTGCCTAAACTCTGCTACATGGTCATACGGGTCTTCTGTGCCATCGAAGCAATTCTTCATGGACTTAACCAATTGTGTAGGCCATAAGGTTCTAGCATTTTCTCTAGGCCTTGACAAAGGGAATTTGTCTACATTTCTTAGATTCCTTAGGTCCCTCTATCTCTCCCTGTCCATCCTATCCATCTTAGTCCTCGTTCTTTGTCTTCCCATTGGGTTAGCAAAGCTCACCTCGAGTCTATCTCTACTCCTTTCTCTTTGAGTTCCATGAGCTTGAGATGTTCCAGCTCCTTGGTGATCATAGGACACAGTGGATCGAGGTTGGGGAAAAAAAAATTCACCCTTCCAAGTGTATGCATGTCTTCCATGCTCTAAGACCACAAAGATCCTCTTCGAAGCATCATCTAAGTAGGTCACTTTGCCTGGGCTATCAGGATCTTTGAATTCATAGATGGTAAGTGCTCCCACTTCATTAGGCTTCTCAGGCTTATACCTCCAAAAAGCCTCATATGTCTCTCAATTCACGAGCAAATCTATGCTCCTATTGTTATGGGGAATCCACTTTGGAGTGCTTATTCTAATCAGAATCGACTTGCCTCTAGGGGTTCTTGGCTCCCTTCCTAAGTTCCCTTGCTCTATGTCACCTATTTCGGCCTCTGAGATTATGTTGCCAAATTCATCTATTCTTTCTGGTTGGCTAGTGACCACATACATTGTTCCTTCTTTATCAATGTAGGAACCATTTTAGAACTTGACTACAGGGCATTCTAGTCCATTGGTCTGATCCGGGTTTTTAATTTGGACAACAGATCTTCTCAGACCATCCTCATACATGTGTGCACCTAAGCAGTTGGTCCTGATATATTCCAATTGAGTCTTGTAGGGACCCTCGGGTTTTTCTAGGTATGCCACTCCTGAGCTACCCATAGGTCTCTCCATGCTCTAAGACATCTTAGAGTCACTAGTTTCTAAGTCTAAAATGTAGCCTCGGATGAATGTACAACCATGTTGCTGATCTTTTGATACCAATCACTTATTCTTTTTAACTTCTCGATTCTTGTTTTCTTGTCTTTAGTTAAGTGTCGTCAAGAGCACGTAAGTGTGTCATACTTGAGGTTCTTCTTCCACTTAGTTTAATTTCTTTTCCCTTAAGTTGTCCCTTGACTATAACTTAACCTATTCTTAGACTTGAGAAATTAAAGGCTCTTAGAACTTGAGTATTCCTATCGTATCCCTAGTCAATCACGACAACTACTCACACTTAGCCTAAGCTAAGAATGGACTGAGGGGGTTGAGAGACGTTCCAACTTCAAGTTGCTTCTCCTTGCTATACTTGTCAGCCCTGGAAGTGTGTTCCCAAGCCTGCACACAATGGCGCTTGCTTTGATCTCTCCAAAAGCTCCTTGTAAAAATTCCAAGTTTAGCTCAAATTTTTACCTTCAATTGACAAGCAAGTTATTTCAGACACTTTTAGTGACCCTTTTTCCCCCTTTGGTATTGCCCAAAAAATTTTCTCTAGAGCTCTCTTGGTGTACCTACTGCTAAAAGGGTCAATTTCAAAATATAATATCTAAAAATCAACGCATTATTCTCATAAAAAATAGTTGAGGGCGTGTAGTATTCAGCACGAGCTTTCCGACAAGCCCTAGAGCTCAAAAAATGGATTTCATATGAAAAAGTTATGACAATTCAGGGTTCAGGGGGTTAAAACAGACAATCAGGACCTTTCAGGAGTTTAGTGCATTTTTCTAAGGCTTTTGTAAGCGTACGAGTAATAGAGTATGCAAATATGCCCAAAATTTAGCCTAAATTTTCAAAAAATTACCCCTGTATTTTTTGTCGAACATGCCTGTCTATCGCAATAGACGGTGTCTATCGCGATAGACGGTATCTATCGTGGGGTCCTGTCTATCACAATAGACTAAGTCTGTCGTCTGTCGTGGGTCTGTCTGTCACGATAGATGGGTGTGTGTCGTGATAGATGGGGTCTATCATCCGTCGTGGTTTGGTCTGTCGCGATAGATGGTCTCTCTCGTGGGCTCGTGTCCATCGCGATAGATGGTGTCTGTCACGATAGATAGAGGTCATCGTCCGAGGACCTGTGCAGAGTTCTATCGTACCTGCACAAGCTGTTGAAGATGGTGGTACAACTAAAAACTGCAGAAAAAGCTCAAAAACACACAAAACAAATCACACACAAGCTCTCTCTCGCTCTCTCTCACAAGTGAAATGAGGGAAATGAGGTGGGGAGGGGAATATGAACAAAAAACTGAAGTATTTGTGAAGATGGAGATGGAGGTGGGAGATGGTGAGGATGATGATGGTGATGATGGTGATGCAAAAACAAGAAAAAATGAAGAGAAATAAAGAAAAGAAATGATATTACCTATGACTCCAATGTCTCAACTCTACGTCTTACCATCACATGCTCGTCCTTGAAGCTCTCTCCCCGACAATGGCACCAAATTTGGTGTCTCTCTAGCACAATGGCAAGTACCAACGTGAGGAGATCCACCTCATAATTGTCAATCCTTGGAGATGTGAGGACTAGTATGAAGACTATGAGCAAGTGAAGGCACAAGTGCATGAGTGAGAAGCACACAAACATGCACACACACACACACAAGGCAAAAACAAAGAGAGGCATGGACACTATATATTAATGTGGGGACTTCTTCTAGGACAATTTAATATATTCACCAATAAGTAATTAAGGAAAATAGGGGTGGCAGATTCATATATCATGACTTTGGCTCTTCCCTTCTTATGCAAGAATGGAGTTTGACTAACTTATGAAGTCCAAATTGATTTTGGACCCTCATAGAATGAGACAAACAACATTAATGTGTGCAATCTTCATGCAAAACTTATACTTTTTTCAAACTTTACTATTTTCAATGTTTAAAGTTTGGAGCAGCTCGAATCCTTTCTTATCCTTCTCTTTTTTCTCATATGTGGCTTTTTGCTACACCCTCGATTTAAGCACTTGAAGCAAAGATTTTCATTCTTTGCCTTCTGCTAAACTTCAGGGTCAAGTCTTGGTCGCGAAAGGAGAAGAGTCTTGAATTCCTCTCTTTTGAAATGCTTAATTTCCATTTTTCTTCTTTTAAAGCTTTTATTCTCTCTAATCGAATGAAGTGGTTGTGCCCAAGTCTTAACATGACCTTCATATATCTGTGCTAACTTTATTGTGTCTTCCAAAGTTTTAGGGGCACTTCTCTTCACTTCATGTTTAATTTTATTATCCAGGCCACGAATAAAGCCCCTTATGTTATGGAAATCATCCAAGTTTTGAAGCTTGAGGACTATTTCTCTGTAATGAGAAATGTGTAAGGAGAGGGGAAGTCCTTGTTGAAGGAACTTGTTCACTCTTCCCAATTATGTTTGTACTCATTCTCTAGCAAGAAATCTTTTTTAAAGAGCTCTTCAAATTGGTTCCAAGGCTCAAGAATCCATTGAGATTCCTTCAAGCTCATTCACCACTTGTAGGCCTTTGGCCCAAGGGATAAGCTTGTTTATAGGACTTAGTAGGACTCATGGTTATTTTTGAGTTGATGCAAGTCTTGCAATTTCTCTATAAGAGTCAAGGATACATCCTTATTTTGGTCATTGTCCTCTCATAAGAATTGAGGTGGTTTTAAGTCTTTTTGTGAAAGAAAGACCCCTAGATCTTAAGAAGCAGCATGCTGACAATTGGTGATCGAATTCTTAGCTTTATTCATAAGTGATATGTTACTCTGGATGGGTAATGGAACATTCAATGCTTTACTCATTGATGGGTTCCTTGGTCGAATTGACACGGATCCCATTTGTGTAGGAAGGGGTTGAGTTGGGCATATCATACTTAGTATTTGATCCACTTTTTGTTTCGCTTCATTTATAGAAGTGCATAGGGCTCCCATATCAGTTTGGATTTCCTTAACCATAAACATATCTCCCTGGTTATCGTTGAGTTTTACATCCAAACCATTTAGTTCTTGATAAATATTAATATCATGTGCTTCGTGTGTTCCATTCTCTCTAAGTCTTGGTGTATATTCCATTTATCTAGGCCCTTTTCCTAGATTGTAAATTACTTCCTCCATAGGAATGTTGATTACCATATTACTACCATTAAACGAGTCCCCTTCCATGAATAATTTGGAAAAGAGAGTAATGAAATAGATGTTCTTAATTAAAAAATGAAGGATAGATGTAATGCAAATGGAGTACTTCCTTGAATCTTATTCTGAGATTCACCTCTTGCTATAGCTTGGCTTGGGTTGCCTTTGGACAAGCTGCAAACATGTACACAGTTTTTTGTTGGAAATGCAATTAAAGGTCTGTCATCTTCTTGATCATATGCATATATTCAAGAATATTGTTATTCATTATGGCAACATCTTCTTGGATTGAAAGAAACAATAGCATCAAGAAATGATTTAAAGGAGCAAAACTCAAAACCAAAATTATGGCCAATTTTTGATAGAACTCGACAAGAAACAACTTATGCACATGCTCCTTGGGTACTTACAACAAAAGAGATACAAACTATCAACAATAGGATTCAATTGATTCGGACACCTACAAGATATGGAGCATCTTTCCAAAACATGTTTACTAGGATGATATAAGTCTGGGTTAAAGACACATGATTGACATAACTTTTTGAAACACATCCTACCTCTGGTTATGGATGGATGTACAATGAAAGGAGTAAGGGACATGATCTATCGTCTTGGATCGCTTATAAGGTAATTATCATACTTTTATATTTAATATATAAGATTATTTGTTATGTTTTATTTATGAAACAATTTCTTTATTATTTGATTTATGATAATAATAGGTGGATAACATCAAAAGAGATTGACAAAGACTCGAACCCACAAAAGAAACATGAATGCAGAGAGCTACTATGATTGATGGAGAAAGAGCTTCCAACATCATATTTTGATATTCACTCTTACATTGTTGCTTATGTGACGTCCAAGTGCTATAGGCAGTTTGTGTGCATCGCTAGAAGCATCGCTAGGCTTTGACACTTTTAGCGATGCTAGAGCTAAGCGTCTCATAAGCAATGGTCATTGTTGCATATGCGACCACCCCGGTTTATTTTTTAGGTTTTTTTCTTAAAAGTCTCTTACATGATGCTTTTTTTAAGCAGCGTTGCATAAGCGATGATATTCGCTTTTTTTTTTTCAATCGAGGGCTTCCCTATGCCTCCGTTATTCTTGTAGTGTGAGGTTGAAACCCTTGGTTAAAAACAAGACTATCCCTTTGAGGTTTGAAGAATACAACGTGGCTTTTTTAATATGGGGTGGCAATAATCGTTAGAGAGTGATACCCAATGTGGATATGATATGTCATAAAATATGCCAAAAATATAAGGTTCTTAAGACTTGTTACTTAAGCCCACATATGGAAATGAAAAAAATATTGAGACCCTCAAATTATTTGATAACAAATGGGATACGATCTTTGATCAAGATTTCTATGCAAAAGAGTGGGGCTCAATACCACAAAGTTCATATGGCACTTGTGGAGTACACGTCATGTGTTTCTTATTATGGAAAACAATGAAAATGAATGGAGATGCGTCCATGCACTCAGTGACACACAGATAAACATACACATCATTGATGATGTCAATGAACTAATCACATCATGTGGTTTGGCGTGCATTTCTAAGCGTCATTTCTTTTCTTATATACAATCCGAGAAAAAAAACTCCTAAAGAGAGAAAAAAGTGCCCTGGCGGTCCCAAGTGTGTTCAAAATGTATAAACACTATGGAACCTCTCTTACCTCCTTCATGCTTTGAATGGGACTTCTGGTCACTTCTTCTGCAGAGATGATCTAGGAGAGATCTTCAATGCAACAACACTTCCCAAGGACCTCGATTGGAGAGGTATTCTCCACATGCAAGAGCTTTAAAAGAGGTTCTCTGCACAAATTCCTAAGGAAAGATGAAGCAAAAAATCATGCTAAGATAAACCTTAGCTCTAGATACCGATGTTGTATAGCTTCTAAGCCTTGAGTATAATGTCCACCTTGTGAGATTGAGAGTATGTATCCAACCAACCAACTCCATCCATATAAATATCTCTATCCCAAGGGGTATAGGCCTACAGTGTTTCTATTGATATATTTTGGTAGTGATGTGTGTGAACACACTTAGGATCATTGGGGCACTTTTTTCCCTCGTTAAGAGGTTTTTTTCCCCCGACTTGTATATATGCCTATAACCCTAACAAGTTACTTATCTTTATACATTTCACTTGGTAATACGTTTAGTATTGTGTGTTGTGCTCCAAGCTTCTTCTTCTTCATTGATGTGCTTCCACAAACATCAAACTCCAACAATTGGTATCACTGCAGGTCGTCGCTTCATCTAGGGAATCGTCAACACCCCTTTGATCGCAGTCTTAGAATCACACAAAAATTGGTGAGCATACTCAAGGTGATTAGGAGTTCAAAGCTGCTTCACTCTGTGGTGTTGAAATTTGGATATGGGATCATTTCAGCCTTTGAATGCACTATCACAGTGCATGTGCAAGCGACTTCATCCTTTTGTGCCAAACATATCTACAAGTTTTGCTTCCAGTATAAGTGCCTCAAAGTCTTGTGTAAGTTTGGTAGATCTTGACAGGGTAGTTCTATTCAACTTTTTGAGATACATTCATTTTTTTGCATCGAGGTATTTCGTCAATGGCCATGGCTGAAAGCAATGACGTATTCCATATATTACTTCTTGAGGATAAGTTGGATAGTACCAGTTACCCATTATGGGAATATATGATGTGACATGTATTGGTCACAAAAGAATTATGGAATATTGTGTAGGGTGTTGAAAAATGATGTACTACACCTCCAAATACAATTATTGAATGTGATGCAGATGGAGTTGAAGACAATGATCTTCAAATTCCTATTCATGCAATGGTTCTTGTTTCATGGAAAGGGTCCACAGGAGGCAACTAGAAGCTTAATGCTATTGTGCAATGGAATTAGTTGGAGATGTTGGCAAGCAGAATCTACTCGTGCACTACAATGGCTGCCTGGACGTGAGAACAATTGTGCTAATCAGAATGATCATGAGCAGTTCATGGAGGCATCACCTCAGGCCATGGAGTTCTTGGAAGATTGCTCCTTTTTCTTTGTCAAAAATCATGCCTCATGTTCTCCATCACATCTTTGATGGAGCATATCTTTGGTGGAGCATATTGGCAAGGTGAGCTCCTTTGTGTGCTCATTTTTCATTTTTTCCTATTTGCTGTAGGTAGAGTTATTAGCAGTTCCATTGACCTTTGCATGCATGCCTCTCTTGTGGCATCATGCTCCTTCGCATTGCTCTATCAGGCTCCATTTTCGTGGCATTCTATGTGTGACTATGGACTCTATGTTCACTCTAGATGTGTTTTCCCTTGCATGTACTTTTTTCATTGATGTATCTCTGTGAGAAGAAGCTGTAGACTTCTTGGTTGGACAACTACATTCTCTTTGGTACACATTTGAAGTCGATTCTTCACATGAACTTTGTCTCCACTTGGGGTTGAGCTTGGATTCTTAAAATTGATATACTTTGTTCTTTATCAGAGGCTAATGAGAGCCATTTTTTACGATTCCATATATCTAATACAGTAAGGTAACTTACGCAAACCCAAATGTGTATGTTGTTTTTGTGCTACCCAAATGTGTATGTTGTTTTTGTGCTACTGAGTTTCCTACAACCATATTTATTTTTTCTCTTTGCTTCATGAAATTGGTCTTCAACTTGATCTGGTATTTCCATTATGGTTTGGTGGAAGAATTCTTATGTGCAACCATGCCCTTCTTCTTCTCCCAAAAACTTTAAGTGTTCAGCTTAGAGTTTTTGCATAGGGAAATGGCATCTATCAACCATTTGGGAATTTCCACTCAGCCCCTCTTTTTTTCATGCTCTCTTTACGAGTGACATGCATTAAATTGTTGGAGACATCCCCTTGTTGGGTATTCTATCCAAAGTTATACCTACAACAAAAGCATTCGGACATGTCTAGTGCCTCAAACCTCTCCCATCAGTGTCCGAGTAACAATGATGTTATTGCTTTGGAGGGTGTGAAATTTGCTAATGGTCACCATGAGTATGAGCGCCCTTTTCCCTTTACAATAATCACTTTGGGTCTTTTGGGTCAAACTACACTAGGTGACTCATGTATGGTATGGTGAGATTGTCATCATGTGTGCATACACACTTGGTGACCACTAATGATGAACTCTTCACTATTTAAGCTAGAGAATTGTTGGGCATACTAATTGTAATTTTCTTCCCATGAAGTACCCACCATCTGGTTAATATGTCATGCTCACAAGATATGGTGTTTTATTTTACATGTGTACTTAATGATCAAAGCTCCACAAGCTACACTCGGTGGAATAATGTGAGGTTGATCATGCTACTCCCTAAAGGGCATGAACCCATGGATCGAAGTATTTGTGTGCATTCAAGATCTATGAGCTCTCGGAAGGACATGAATGAAACCATGGCCTCTCTTTTGTCTCTATTGATGTTTGAATGAAACTTCACATTCTCGTGTTATATGGCCTAAAGATGCAGGTGATGTACTCTGACTTGGTGGTCGGGGGTTGTGTGACTTCCATATTTGGGGATTGTGTCCACACCCCCTACCACTTTAGGGAAATCTTGATGGAAATAGTCAATGTTTATTACCTATGGTTTTGATACTACTCATTTACAATATTCCATGACTTCTGGTTCTGCTATAGCTATGACATACAGGTTTCAAGTCTCTACATCTGGTTGGGTAGGAAAAAGATTTGCTCCAAAAATTCATCCCACAAGTATCATGGTATTTTTTAGTTCGATAAGCTTCATGTTCAACCAGATCTCTGTCTGTTTCAATTGATGTGCAAGTCTTGCTTGGTGGGAGGGCTCACAATGGGGCAACGAGGTCTTGAGGGCCAAACATATGAGTTTGAAGGAACGTTGTCATATAGCTCATATCATATAGATGGTGTTGAAGGCTACAAAGAAGATGAGCTCCATGGCCAGTGATAGTAAGATAGAGAGGATCTTTTTTCTCCAAGAATGTTTATGGTGTGCCTACTTGGCAAAATTATATGTGCAAAAGGTTCCATCTAATGAGTGCACATTAATGGTGCAATTTTTGTTCGGTATTGTATTTTATACTTGCTTTTATTGGGCAAGTGAACACAAATGGTTCTCTGTCTTTCTATGTATGAACTTTTACGCAGACCCAAATGATGACTCTCATTAAGGGTTTTCTATGATAATTGGCTATCGGTAGACTCCATAGTTGAAGCACTTCTTGAAAGGAGCTAAAGTTATCCGGCCTGTTACAGCTTTGCAGGACCAAAAAATGTATTTTTCATGTTGAAGGAGCTACTACGAGGATCAAATACTCATTGACAAATTGGTGGTTGATGTGCTTTGTGGGGGGGGTATGTGACTACCCTTTATGGGGATTGTATCCATGCCCCCACCAAGTCAGCCTCCATTTCCTTGCATTAGAGGGGGTAAACATGGTGGTCTCCTCTAGTCCAACTCTAGAGGGGGTAAAAGAGTTGCAGATATAACTTTGTACTCGAATTTAGATAATCTATTGTGAATTTATTTGATCCTAAGGCTACGTAGCAGAATGATGTGACAAGTATCACAAAATTAGTGGATCTACAATTGGGTAGAAAAGCCTGCTAGAACAAAGGAACCTTTGGAGTCCCATCAAGATAGACTAAAGAAAATACCTACATGATGCCTTTGGGCTCAAGGATTTGGTCCAGGAGTATCTCTGTGTGATTGTCCATTGCTATGAAATGTTTGAAGCTACCAGTTTCCTTGTTTTTCTGCCTTTCAGGATGGAATGATATGGAGCTTGGTTGATCTTCATGATGGTTTCACAAGATCATCATATTTGGTGATCCATCACCTTGGACAGAGCTTTTGGGGAATGTTGGGCCCTTCCTTGTTGTCCTCTTAAATGTGATGAATCTCTTCATTTGCTCATTTCTGTGTTCACTCTCTTGTCCTTGAGTGTTATAGGCCTAAAGGAAGGCTAATGGTGGCTCCTAGGTATTGGGGTGTATCATTGCTATACTGCAAGATGATCTACTGATCTTTATGTAGCAGGCTAGAAGATGAAGACACACACACAAACACACTAACAGAGGCTTGGAACTGATGCAAAGTTCGACTACTGTTGATGAGTTACTCACAGGTTTTTTTGGATGTGGTGCATTGATACTAATTTTGAGTTCTTGTGACTAATCCATGTGGTGATGGTTCAAAATTTCTAACTACATAGGAAAAGTCTCTACATCGAGCTAATTTATGATTAATTTTCGAGAAATCTATATGATTAGGTGCATAGGAATATCATGTTTTCCTAATTTTTTGTTATGTTGATGAATTGTCCCCATGCTTTATCACAATCACATGCATGATTCGCTTTGTAACACACTTACCTATTCAGCCCACACTGTATAAATTGGATTACTCACACTGAAAGAATCACATCTACAATTTTGTTTTTCATTGCAACCCATCACACATGAAATCATTTGGATAGGCTGATAGGGATGCACACTTCCAGATACTAAAAGCAAGGATGAGTTTTTGATATTGTTTAAATCCTAGCCTTGTGACTAGTATTTACTTGATAATGGAATATTGGATGCTTTCACGTACATGACTCTATTTTGAAGTCAAGAGGTTTGAAAGATTTGTTATGGTTCATGATTTGAAGTCAAGAGGCTGGAATGGTTGTTGCAGAGGCCTCTACACCAAAAACAAAGTCTGCAAATCTTGTGCAGGAAGAAGAATGGGCATTTACTACTGTCTGCAGTTTTGACCCATCTTCTCATGATTAGTGCATGTCTGCAGTAGACTCAGATGTTTGCCAGTACTTTGACAGTGGGGCGACCAAACATATTACCTCGCAGCGCAGTTTCTTCTCTTCACTTGAGCCTGCCCCTACAGGGAATACTGTCACATGCGCCAATAACTCCTCTTATCCTGTTATGGGAGTTGGTAAAATCATTCTGACTACTGCTGATGGTAGTTCTTTCACTTTGTCAGATGCTTTATTTGTGCCAGGGATAAAAAAGAACCTGTTATCAGTTTCTGCATTAGCCAAGATTGGCTTGGTTGTGAAATTTGTTGATGACAGGTGTACAGTCCATGATCTCTTAAATGGCGATGTGATTATTGCTTCTGGCATTTTATGTCGTGGGCTGTATAAGCTCATAGACTATGAAAGATCTGTGAATGATTCGGCATGTGTAGTTCATGATTCTCAGGCTATGTCAGATGCAAAGCTTTGGCATGCACGCTTTGGTCATCTGAATTTTGCTAGTTTGTTACGCCTGCAGAAATCTGAAATGGTGTCCTCTTTGCCCAAACTTGAGGCACCAGGAAAACATGTTTGTGAAGGCTGTATTTTGGGCAAAATGCAGCGTTCTTCCTTTCCAAAAGATGGTTCAGTTCGGGCTACGCAGAAATTGAAGCTTGTACGTAGTGATGTCTGTGGTCTTATGCAGACAACCTCTTTTGGAAAGTACCTTTACTTCGTGACTTTCATTGATGATTTTTCTAGGCATGCATGGGTATATCCACTCAAAGCAAAGTCCGAAGTGTTCATGTGCTTCAAACAGTTTTTGGTTTGGCTGAAAATCTATCAGCATGTAAAATGGGCACCCTCCGTTCTGATCGAGGGGGGGAATATATGTCTTCAGATTTTAATGCATTTCTGGCTGAACGTGGGATAAAACACCAGTGTACAGTGCCGTATACACCTCAACAGAATGGAGTTGCTGAATGAAAGAACAGGTCACTCATGGAGATGGCGAGGTGCATGGTCAAAAGGCAGGCTTTACCACATAGTTTCTGGCTTGAGGCTGTCATGTGTGCAGCATATGTACTGAACAGGTGTCCCACTAAAGCGTTGCAGTCTATCACTCCATATGAGGCTTGGCATGACCACAAGCCATCTGTTGCTCATCTGCGTGTCTTTGGTTGTTTGGCATATGCATTAATGCCTGAACAACATCGAAGAAAATTGGATGATAAGGCAGTAAAATGTATTTTTGTTGGGTACAGTTCTGAAAGTAAAGGCTATCGTCTGTATCATCCACAGACTAAACGCATTCTGGTTAGCCGTGATGTTGTCTTTGTGGAAGATGCTATTCAGCCATTGCTTTCATGTACTAAGGAGACATCTGTTAGCTCCAAAGACCTGTATGATACTTTGATGCCTCTTTTTACAGGTGGACAGGCTAGTGCTGGTCCTAATGAGGCAACTTCTCAACCTTTGCAGGTTTCATATGATGATGCATATCATTCCATTTCTGATGCAGATTTACATGATGCACTTGTTGATGAGAGAGCTGATATTGAGCAGGCAAAAACTATGCCAAAATGGCTGGTGCAGACTTTGCGTGACAGCAAATGAGATGCACCTTTATCATATCGTACTCATTCAGGCTCTCATAGTACCTCCTTTGCATCAGATTGCTATGCTATGGCTGCATCTAGTCTCTGTGATGAGAATGAGCTTGTTTCTTTTGATGAAGCACAAAATTCAGAAAATTGGATGGCTGCTATGCAATCTGAATATGATGCTATAAGGAAGAATGGTACATGGTCTTTATGTGACTTGCCTCCTGGCAAGAAGGCCATTGGCACTAAGTGGGTATACAAGCTGAAGCGTAAACCTGATGGTACAGTTGACAGGTATAAGGCTAGGCTTGTTGCAAAGGGTTGTGCACAGGAAAGAGGCATTGATTTTGATGAGACCTTTGCACCTACATGCCGTATGAATACTATTCAGAGCATTTGTGCACTTGCAGCCCATCATGGTTGGAATGTACATCAGTTGGACATTAAAACAACATTTCTGAATGGTGACTTGCATGAAGAAGTGTATGTTTTTCAGCCCCGTGGCTTTGTGCAGAAAGGGCATGAAAACCAGGTATGCAGGTTAAAGAAGGCATTATATGGTTTAAAGCAAGCACCACATGCTTGGTATGAGAAGATACATGCCTATTTGATTGCACATGGTTTTGAGAACAGTCCAACTGAAAGCACCTTATATGTTAAACGTGCTAATGATGTGCTTCTGATCATTGTAGTCTATGTTGATGACATGCTACTCACTGGTCCTATTGAGACACTTATTGCTGATTTTAAGGCTGATTTGCATGCCTCATTTGTGATGTCTGATTTGGGGCATTTGCATCACTATTTGGGCATTCAGTTTATGCAGGTTGACGGTGGAATGGCTTTGTGTCAAACGAAATATATTGACACATTATTGCAGCGTTTTGGCCTTGAAGACTGTAAGCCTATTGCCACTCCTATGGAGACAGGTTTACAATTGAGTCTTCATGATGGTGGAGATGCATTTGATGCTGTTCTCTATCAGCAGGCTGTTGGATGCTTGATTTACTTATGCATTACTCGGCCAGATATTCAGTTTGCTGTCTCACAGATGAGCACGTTTATGCATTGCCCAGGAGTCACGCATTGGAAAGCGGTTAAGTGCATCTTTCGCTACTTGAGTGGTACTCGGCTACTTGGGTTGTTTTATCCCAAGGGGGGATCACTACCGCCAGATTTGCATGCTTTTTTTGACTCAGATTGGGCTGCTTGCTATGACACTCGTGTGTCCACCAGTGGTTTTTGCTTCATGCTTGGTAGCTCATGTATATCTTGGTTGAGCAAGAAGCAGCCTACTATGGCCACTTCTAGTTGTGAGGCTGAGTATAGGGCAACTTTCACAGCGACTGTTGAGTGTGTGTGGCTCAGACGCCTTATGGCTGATTTGGGTGTTGGCCAGTCTTCTGCCACCACCATCTTCACTGACAGTCAGAGCGCATTGGCAGTTGCGAGGAACCCTGTGTTCCATGCTCGCACTAAGCACATTGAGGTGCATTATCACTATGTCAGGGAGAGGTTCTCTGTTGGGGAGATCAGCTTGGCATATGTGCCCACGCAGGAGAACATTGCAGACCTTTTCACGAAGGCTCTGCCTAGGGAGAAGTTTGAAGCTTTCCGCAAAGCTTTGGGCTTACTTCCTTTTGTGGAGTGATTTCCACATAGCTTGGCACTTCCTTATACATGAGTGCTAGCTCCTTGTTCACCGCATCACTCCCAGGGGGGATTTGTTGATATTTTTAGGTAGTGATGTGTGTGAACACTCTAGGACCGTCGGGGCACTTTTTTCCCTCTTTAGGAGTTTATTTTCCCCCGGCTTGTATATACGCCTATTGCCCTAATGGGCTACTTATCTTTGTACATTCTCTAGTAATACATTCAGTCTTGTGTGTTGTGCTCCAAGCTTCTTCTTCTTCCTTGTGTTGTTCGCATGCTTCCGCAGACGTCTAACTCCAATAGCAATGCTACATGAGAAATGACATGCTATAGGTTGTTGCTACTAATGGTTTCCTTGCCTTTTGGAGCTATATTTTTGGATTGTAGGGATAGGAAGATCTTCATGAGGACTTATCTCTAGAAGAGCAAAGTCTTGTAGGACTTGATGCTCTCTGAAGTGGGAAACTAAAGTCACAGAGAATATATGTTTATTGTTTGATTCCTTTCAATCAAATATAGTCCACTTGCTTTTTATGTGTTATTTTCAGGTTTGGGAGCTCCATATGAAGGTTTTTTTAGTCTTACAAAGGACTGTTCAACAGAATGTATGTTGGGATGACTGCCTCCCAGAGAGGATTGTGTCACTCAACACTAAAAGACTTTACAACAAGATTGAAGGTTGGTACACTCTGAAAGCTTGGAAGACTCAAAGCTGGACCATTTCAGTTATGTATGATCCTCTCCTTTTAGCTTTGCCAAGGATGAGAAAGTCAAGGGTGAGGAGGGTGTTGGGTTGCACGGTGTGCACACATCCTCTTTTGTGCATGAGAACCCTTGTTTGATCATGGAAATACCCCTCTTTGTATATATTTAGAGTTTCACATGCGAACACCCTCTTAGGACACTTTTTTATAATTCTCCAATACTATGGTATGGAGGCTTGTAAATAAATCACTTTTTTGCAAAGAGTAGAGAAATACACACATAAAAATCCCACACATGCATATTATTGGGATTTTTTTGTTAGAAAAGAGATCTTGAAATATCTCTTAAAGATATGTTAGTTAAGCATATGCTCCCTTTTTGACTAGTCATAGGAGCACATGGGGAAAATAGCTTAGGCTATAAATATAGAAGCTCATTTTCAGGAAAGGGAGATTTTGGTTTGACGTGAGCTACATGTACATATCTTTTAGAAAGGCTCTCATGATTTTATTGTTGGAGTTAGACGTCTGCAGACGCACGCGAACAACACAAGGAAGAAGAAGAAGCTTGGAGCACAAACACTCAATACTAAATGTATTACCAGAGAATGTACAAAGATAAGTAGCCCATTAGGGAAATAGGCGTATATACAAGTCGGGGGAAAAAAACCTCCTAAAGAGGGAAAAAAGTGCCCCGGCGGTCCTAGTGTGTTCACACACATCACTACCTAAATATATCAACAAATCCCCCCTGGGAGTGATGCGGTGAACAAGTAGCTGGCACTCATGTATAAGGAAGTGCCAAGCTATGTGGAAATCACTCCACAAAAGGAAGTAAGCCCAAAGCTTTGCGGAAAGCTTCAAACTTCTCCCTAAGCAGAGCCTTCGTGAAAAGGTCTGCAATGTTCTCCTGCGTGGGCACATGTGCCAAGCTGATCTCCCCAGCAGAGAACCTCTCCCTGACATAGTGATAATGCACCTCAATGTGCTTAGTGCGAGCATGGAACACAGGGTTCCTCGCAACTGCCAATGCACTCTGACTGTCAGTGAAAATGGTGGTGGCAGAAGACTGGCCAACACCCAAATCAGCCATAAGGCGTCTGAGCCACATACACTCAACAGTCGCTGTGAAAGCTGCCCTATACTCAGCCTCACAACTGGAAGTGGCCACAGTAGGCTGCTTCTTGCTCAACCAAGATATACATGAGCTACCAAGCATGAAGCAAAAACCACTGGTGGACACATGAGTGTCATAGCAACCAGCCCAATTTGAGTCAGAAAAAGCATGCAAATCTAGCGGTAGTGACCCCCCCTTGGGATAAAACAACCCAAGTAGCCGAGTACCACTCAAGTAGCGAAAGATGCGCTCAACCGCCTTCCAATGCGTGACTCCTGGGCAATGCATAAACCTGCTCATCTGTGAGACAACAAACTGAATATTTGGCTGAGTAATGCATAAGTAAATCAAGCATCCAACAGCCTGCTGATAGAGAACAACATCAAATGCATCTCCAACATCATGAAGACTCAATCGCAAACCTGTCCCCATAGGAGTGGCAATAGGCTTACAGTCTTCAAGGCCAAAATGCTGCAATAATGTGTCAATATATTTTGTTTGACACAAAGCCATTCCACCATCAACTTGCATAAAAAGAATGCCCAAATAGTGATGCAAATGGCCCAAATCAGACATCTCAAATGGGGCATGCAAATGAGCCTTGAAATCAGCAATATGCTTCTCAATAGGACCAATGAGCAGCATGTCATCAACATAGACAACAATGATCAGAAGCACATCATTAGCAGGCTTAACATATAAGGTGCTTTCAGTTGGACTGTTCACAAAACCATGTGCAACCAGATAGGCATGTATCTTCTCATACCAAGCACATGGTGCTTGCTTTAAACCATATAATGCCTTCTTTAACTTGCACACCTGGTTTTCATGCCCTTTCTACACAAAGCCATGGGGCTGAAAAACATACACTTCTTCATGCAAGTCACCATTCAGAAATGCTGTTTTAATGTCCAACTGATGTACATTCCAACCATGATGGGCTGCAAGTGCACAAATGCTCCGAACAGTAGTCATACGGCATGTTGGTGCAAAGGTCTCATCAAAATCAATGCCTCTTTCCTACGCATAACCCTTTGCAACAAGCCTAGCCTTATACCTGTCAACTGTACCATCAGGTTTGTGCTTCAGCTTGTATACCCACTTAGTGCCAATGGCCTTCTTGCCAAGAGGCAAATCACATAAAGACCATGTACCATTCTTCATTATAGCATCATATTCAGATTGCATGATAGCCATCCAATTTTTTGAATTCTGTGCTTCATAAAAAAAAACAGGCTCATTCTCATCACAAAGACTAGACGCAGCCATAGCATAGCAATCTGATGCAAAGGAGGCACTATGAGAGCCTGAACGAGTACGATATGACAAAGATGCATCTAATTTGCTGTCATGCAAAGTCTACACCAACCATTTTGGCATAGTTTTTGCCTGCTCAATATCAGCTCTCTCATCAACAAGTGCATCATGTAAATCTGCATCAGAAATAGAATGATCTGCATCATCATATGAAACCTGCAAAGGCTGAGAAGTTGCCTCATTAGGACAAGCACTAGACTGTCCACCTGTAAAAAGAGGCATCAACGTATCATAGATGTCTTTGGAGCTAACATATGTCTCCTTAGTACATGAAAGCAATGGCTGAATAGCATCTTCCACAAAGACAACATCACGGCTAACCAGAATGCGTTTAGTCTGTGGATGATACAGACGATAGCCTTTACTTTCAGAACTGTACCCAACAAGAATACATTTTACTACCTTATCATCCAATTTTCTGCGATGTTGTTCAGGCACTAATGCATATGCCAAACAACCAAAAATACGCAGATGAGCAATAGATGGCTTGCGGTCATGCCAAGCCTCATATGGAGTGATAGACTATAGCGCTTTAGTGGGACACCTGCTCAGTACATATGCTGCACGCATTACAGCCTCAAGCCAAAAACTATGTGGTAAAGCCTGACTCTTGACCATGCACCTCGCCATCTCCATGAGTGACTTGTTCTTTCGTTCAGCAACTCCATTCTGTTGAGGTGTATACGGCACTGTACACTGGTGTTTTATCCCACGTTCAACCAAAAATGCATTAAAATCAGAAGACATATATTCCCCCCCTCGATCAGAACGGAGGGTGCCCATTTTACATGCTGACAGATTTTCAGCCAGAACCAAAAATTGTTTAAAGCACATGAACACTTCGGACTTTGCTTTGAGTGGATATACCCATGCATGCCTGGAAAAATCATCAATGAAAGTCACGAAGTAAAGGTAATTCCCAAAAGAGGGTGTCTGCATAGGACCACAAACATCACTATGTACAAGCTGCAATTTCTGCGTAGCCCAAACTGAACCATCTTTTGGAAAGGAGGAACGCTGCATTTTGCCCAAAATACAGCCTTCACATAAATGTTTTCCAGGTGCCTCAAGCTTGGGCAAAGAAGACACCATATCAGATTTCTGCAGGTTTAGCAAACTAGCAAAATTCAGATGACCAAAGCATGCATGCCAAAGCTTTGTATCTGACATAGTGTGAGAATCATGAACTGCACATGCCGAATCATTCACAGATCTTTCATAGTCTATGAGCTTATATAGCCCACGACACAAAATGCCAGAAGCAATAATCACATCCCCATTTGATAGATCATGAACTGTACACCTGTCATCAACGAATTTCATAACCAAGCCAATCTTGGCTAATGCAGAAACTGATAACAGATTCTTCTTGATCCCTGGCACAAATAAGGCATCTGACAAGGTGAAAGAACTACCATCAGCAGTAGTCAGAATGATCTTACCAACTCCCATAACAGGATAAGAGGAGTTGTTGGCGCATGTGACAGTATTCCCTGTAGGGGCAGGCTCGAGTCAAGAGAAGAAACTGTGCTGCAAGGTAATATGTTTGGTCGCCCCACTGTCAAAGTACCAAACATCTGAGTCCACTACAGACATGCACTGCTCATGAGAAGATGGGTCAAAACTGCAAACAGTAGTAAACACCCATTCTTCTTCCTGCATAAGATTAGCAAACTCTGTTTTTGGTGGAGAGGCTTCTGCAACAACCATTCCAGCCTCCTTTTTCTTTGCCTCTTTTGCAGCCAGTTTTGGACAGTTCTTTATGATATGATCATTACCTTTACAGTACTTGCAAAACAATTTCTGCTTTTTTGATTTCTTCTCATCTTTATCTTGGTTCTTCGAATGTGCAGCATTTGCAAATTTCTGCTTACTAGTAGAAAAGCTCCATTTTCCTTTGCCCTTCTGACTCGCCAGGAAAGCTTGATCTGCAACACACATAATGGACTTGTTCTGCCTGGACTGATCTTCCTGCAGTAGAACAGAGACTAACTCCTCAAATGATAAGGCATTCGGATTGCCTTTCATCATCAACTGAAGAGTAGAAGCAAAACTCTGATATGAATCAGGAAGACCATTCAGAACGGTCTGCACAAGTGAGCTATCTGGTATAACCTCATTAGCAAAAATCAATTGTTCCTTTAAATCTTTGATCTTTGTTAGGAAACTGTCCATAGAATCACCTTCATTCATGTGCTCACTCTCCAATTGTTTTCGGAGGTAAGCAACACGAGCCTCATTCCTAGCTTGGTACAATGTGGTAAGTGTATCCCAAGCATCCCTAGCTGTTCTGCAAGAGCGAATATGAGGAATAATGGCACGTTTGACAGACAAAGCTATCAATGCATGTGCCTGGGCATCTCTGCCATCCCAACGAATTTGCTCTGCAATAGGTGCAACAAAAACAGCAGCACGAACAGGAATCTGTAGAATATCATCTTCGACACCATCTTCATCAGCTCCAACACCTGTATTTGCAGTACCTGTCGTTACAGGTGTAACATGACGTCTTTCAGCACCCTGCACGATGTTCCACAATCCTTTTGCAACCAAAACATGTCGCATCATATAAGCCCATAATGGGTAGTTAGTACCATCCAACTTATCCTCAACAGCCAACATACGGAATACATCACTGCTTTCAGCCATGGCCGGTGACTAAAATACCTTGATGCAGAAAATTGAATGTATCTCAAAAAGTTGAACATAACTACCTAGACGAGTTCTGCTAGACCTGTAGCAGACTTTGAGACGCTTAAATTGGCGAACAAAAACTGGTATATACCTTTGGCACAAAAAGATGAAATAGCCTGCACAAGCGTTGCGATAGTGCGTTCGGAGGCCGAAACGAGCTCATATCGCGATTCTGAGACTGCAAACGGAGGAGTGTCGACAGCGCCCTAGATGAAGCGACGACCTGCTCTGATACCAATTGTTGGAGTTAGACGTCTGCAGAAGCACGCAAACAACACAAGGAAGAAGAAGAAGCTTGGAGCACAAACACACAATACTGAATGTATTACCAGAGAATGCACAAAGATAAGTAGCCCATTAGGGCAATAGGCGTATATACAAGCCGAGGGAAAAACACCTCCTAAAGAGGGAAAAAAGTGCCTCGGTGGTCCTAGTGTGTTCACACACATCACTACCTAAATATATCAACATTTATGTATTTGTTTATAACAATCAATTTTGTAGGGAAAAGAGCTTGAAAATATGCCCAAATTTAGCTTCAAAATTGCAAAAAATATTAAACCCGATTTTTTTTTGTTTCAATTGAATCGTCGTGATGGTCTAGAAGGATCGCGATGGTCATGAACTTTCACGATGGTGTGCTGTCATCGTGATGCTCAAGTCGATCATCGTGATGGCATTAGCCAATCGCGATGGTCAAAGGGCATGATGGCGTGAAGGTGTCACGATGTGTTGGCATCATATAAGAAGAAGCAAGTACGGCCATGCATGCGGATCTAGCACTAAGGCAACCTATTAAAATTTTTCCAAACCTTACATCATTATAAAAGTGATTCTCATCACTAGAAACCCTTGTAAATACCATTTCATCTTTTTGTAGCTCCATTTTGTACAAGCCGAGGAGTCCTCGAGCTTGGGGAGCCTTAGAAGTAGTTGCCTTCCAATTTTCATATTTTTTAGATCTCGTTTGAGCCCTCAAATAAGCCCTGGAACCTAATTTTTAACTAGGCCAGACACTAGGTCTGGACAGGGCCAAAGCTAGTAAAAAACTATAAATAGAGCTAGAGAGCTCATTTTTGAGCTAACTTCTTGTAGTTTTGAGCTTGTATGAGAACTTTGTTGCAATAGAAGTGATTCCATTGTCTTACTCTCTTTGTTCTTGCCGTGTGTGCACGTGTGTGTGTATGTGTGTGCATGTTAGTGTGCTTCTCACTCACACATTTGTGCTTTCACTTGCTCGAGGTCTTCATACCATCCTCATGTCTTTCCGGATTGACATTAAAGGAGGTGCTACTCATCACTGAGCTACACCAAATTTTGGTGCCGTTGCCGGGGATTCGAGCTTTGAGGAGGAGTGTGTGATGGTAAGACGTAGAGAGGACACGTTGGAATGGTAAGTAGTAGGTAAATTTCTTGTTTTTTCTCCATCTCCATCTCCATCTTCATCTCCATCTTCATCTCCTTCACCACCTTATATTCCCATTTCCAAATCATTTCCCTCATTTGGTTTGTGCGAGTTTGAGAGAGAGCGAGTGTGTGTCCTTGTTTGTATGTGTTTTTGCATGTTTCTTGCAGGTTTCAGCTCCATCATCATCTCCAGCAAGCTCAGCAGGTATGGAATCTCTCTGCGCAAGCCCCAAAGCGTTGAGCTCGAGCTATCGTGACACACCAAAAAGTTGCCCTAATCACGATTCTGAGTGCACCACAACACTGCGCAGCCCTAGAGCTCCTAGGATCACTAGATAGAACATAAAAATTCACCATATCTTGACCTATCACGACACCTCGAGGTATCATGACACTCCCAGGTATCGCGACACTCCCAAGTATCGCGACACCTCGACCTATCGTGACACTCCCAGGTATCGCGACACCTCGACCTATCGCGACACTCCCAGGTATCACGACACTCCCAAGTATCGCGACACCTCGACCTATCGCGACACCTCCACCTATCACGACACCCCGACCTATCGCGACACTTCCACCTATCGTGACACCTCGACCTATTGTGATACCTCGACCTATCACGACACCTCCACCTATCGCGACACTTCGACCTATCGTGACACCTCCACCTATCGCGACACCTCGACCCGAACTATCGTGATACATGGGCTTAACGCATAAAATTTTAGTGTGAATTAATTGAGTGAATTGAGGTATATTTGGGCTTAATTTTGGACACATTGGGATAACATTAGAGCCTTAGGAGTGGGAAAAAGACCTAGAAACCAGGGAGGAATTTCTTGAACCCTGAGAGCCTGAGAGGCTGTTTTGACCCCTAGGTGCCTGAATGGTCATAACTTCACCATACGAACTCCGATTGATGGGATTTTACTCTAGGGGGGCCTGTAAATGTTGATGTGTGTATTTCAATCCCTTGTGGTAATAGAGCTATATTGACTTGTGAACTTTTGCAGGAACATTGTGTGGACTCTAAGCATTCCAAGGCAAGCTAGCAAGGTTGAGTACCAGGCTTGGGAGAAGGCTTCCTGGGGTGGTGCAGCAGTCTGAGAAAGCAGAGGATTGAGGTTGGAAGTTCTCTCAACCCTCCTTTGTCAATTCCTAGCCTAGGCTAAGTACGACTTAGGTGTGGTGATTAATTAGGGCAACGTCAGGCACGAATTAAGTCCAAGAGAACTAATCACCAAGTGCAAGTATTAAGTAGGTCTTAAGTGCGAAAACCCTAAGGGAAAAAAGTAAACTTGAATCGATCACTTATCAAGTGCGAAATTCACTTAAGCATTCCTGACAATGTGACATCAAACAAGATCATAAACATAATAATCAACTAAAAAGAACAAAGTGATTGGTGCCAATTAACCTGCAACTAGAGTGTACTTGGGACCAAGGGGGTAGAGAAACCAGGCATATGAACCCTAGGTCAGGCAGACACTTAGGCCGAGACAGACAAAGCCTCAGATCTTCTGAAGCTAGTGTCAATCACACTGCTAGGTCTTGGGCCCAGCATTTGAGTGATTACCCATACACTCCCCGATAAGAAACAAGTGATTCTGAAATGTCCTATAACATGGAGAGACCAGTAGGTAGTTCAGGGGTGGCGTACCTAGAAAAGCCAGAAGGACCTTACAAGACTCATTTGGAATACATCAGGACTAATCATCTAGGTGCTCGCATCTACGAAGATGGCCTGAGAAGATCTGTGGTCCAGATTAAGAACCCCGATCAACCCCATGGACTAGAACACCCGGTAGTCAAGTTCGAGAATGGATCATACCTAGATAAAGAGGGGACTATATATGTAGTCACCACTCTTCCTGATAGAATAGATGAGTTTGGAAATGTGATTGTGGAGACCGACATGGGTGATATAGAGCAAGGGAATTTAGAGAGAGAGCCAAGAACTCCCCGTGGTAAATCCGTCTTGACCAGAATCATGACTCCAGAGTGGATTGCATAGGATGAGTGGATTGCACAGGATAATAAAAGCATAGATTTGCTTTTAAACCGAGAAACCGATGAGGCTTTTTAGAGATACAAACCTGCCTAGCCTCAGAAAGTAAGTGCTCTCGCAATCTATGAGTTTAAAGACCCTGATAACCCAGACAAAGTAACCTACCTAGACAATATGTCAGAACGGATCTTCGTGGTCACTGACCATGGCAGACATGCCTACACATGGAAGGGTGAATTTGTTTTTTCCCAACCTCGGTCCAATGTGTCCTACAGTCACCAAGGAGCTGGGACTTCCCAAAGCCTGAGGTAAGCTTTGCCAACCCCCTGGGAAAGTAAAGAATGAGGACCGGGACAGATAGAGAAGAAATTGAGAGACTTAGAGACCCAAGGTACCAGAGAAATGCCGATGATTTTCCCTTGCTAAGGCTTAGAGAACACACTAGGACCCTGAGACCAACGCAACTGGTGAAGTCCATGAAGAATTACTTTGATGGCACGGAAGACCCTTACGACCATGTGGCAGAATTTAGGCAAGTCTTGAAAGCTGAATAGGTAGAGGACCTATTCACACAATATAATGCCTTTGGTCTAACTCTTAGAAACACAGCTCTTACGTGGTTTCAACCACTGAATGAGAGGCAGTTCAGAAACATAGACTAGCTCTTAGAGGCATTTATCATTGAGTTTTCTAAGAGTGGCATAAGGCACAACACTTCCTCCTTGATTCATAGCTTTAAGCAAACACCTCAAGAGACGGTCAGACTAGTAGGAAGACGGTGTAGGCAATACCTAGAGAGGTGTCCAATGCCTGAGTTACTCACACCAGCCAAGCAAGTGGCTTTGTTCTTAGATGGATTGTTGAGCACCAAGCTTAGGTCATACATATATCTGAAGGACCCCAGAACTATAGAATAGTGCGTACGCATGTGCATAGACATTGAGGATAACCTAGGTGAGGAGTTGGAGCTATCAAAAATCTATAAGGATTCAGATAGCTCTAGTAGCCTTTTGTCTGGTCATTCCACATCCATCAAAGAACTTGCAGAGAAGGTAGCTCAAAAACTAGGTGTCTCTAGCAAACAAATTCCAAGATATGTCCCAAGTAAGCGGTGCTATACTTGTGGTGGTGACCATATGGCAAATGTATGTCCCATTATGGCTCAACCCCAAGTGAATCCTAGTAGTCAGTACTGCACCATAGAGTGAAGGTACACCAACCACACCACACAAGATTGACCTTATAACAAGCAAACAGTTAGGAAAAATTACCCTTAGCCATATCCACAACAGGGTAGGTCTCAGAATTAGTACCCACCACAACAATATAGCAGACCACAACAACCTTATCAGCCACCTTACCAAGGGCAGCAGAGACCTCAACCGGTGCTACCTCAACAACCCCCTGCTCCAACTAATGTGATCCCAGTGAAATATGCATCTGGAGAAGAAAACCTGAACAGAGCCTTAGTCCCAGTCACACCGTTGCTATCAGATAGTGATCCAAGTGACCATAGTTTTGACTCCACACATATTGATAGCCCACAGGCTTACTACATGCAGTCACCCGAGCATAACGAGTCATACTATTATGAGGACTCAAGTGAAAATAGTGGGGAGCCTGAGTATGCTAATGTCATGTACACAAACCCCAACTCTAGACCTCAACCTAGGCAGGTACGACCCCCATTTCCTAGAGGACCATGCTTCAGATGTCAGGGAGATCACCTTATATGTGATTGTCCACTGCCTGCCCCTACACAACCCCAACCAGTGACAATTCAGGGTTTCTATCAAGACTTCGAAAAAGAGCATCTCCTACGAGATTACCCAAAGAACCCTAATAACATGCCTAAAATCACTCCGATCAACGTCATTGGGTTAGTCGTAGACTCTACGGGAAGTATAACATCCACAGCCCCAGTGCATGTGGTCACTAGAGCCCAAGCCTTGCAGCAAACTCAAGGAGTAGGGCAAGAAAAGAGTTCTGAGGTTAGTGAGACAGAGAGTATAACCAAGAAAAAGACAAGAGCTTGGAGAGATAGCCGGGAGAGAATGAAAAGACAATGGTCACAGAAAATAAGCGAACTTGAAGAAAGCTTGAGAGAAACCAAAGCAAAGATAAGTGAATTCGCATCTCAAAACCACTCTCACACCACCCCTCCACCACCTTTCCCTTTACCCTCCAATCCATCTTCTTCCATTCCCCAACCTTTCAATACACCACCCTTAACCCACCCACCACCCAGAGTAGGATCAGTCCTAGCCGATCCCACTCCTGAAGATCTAGACATGATGCTTAAAGCATATCAGGCCAGAATCCAAGAAGGGTCCAATGTAACAGATCATGAGAAATGTTACCCTAGAGCCGATCTAGAGATAGAGCGAACAAAGCTTTGTGCTAAAATGGTCGAATTGGCGCAAGCCATGTTTGAAGCCAGTCGCTTGTTCAATGGCTCTAACCCCATCAGAACACCATTGCACTTTGATGGTCTATTGGATAGATTGGAGAGGTTACTTGCAAAGTCTGGAAAAGGAGCCACCTCCCAAGCTAAGGAGAGGGCAAATGATAGAATAAGCATTCCTCCCCAGGGAGCTTATGTGCCTAACTCCACTGAACCAGACACCTCTTCTTCTATGAATAGGTATTCACCAGAGTTCCTTGGAGAGATTCAAGAAGAGAAGTGGGCAAAGGAGAGTGAAGTCCCTCCTCCCATTGAACTTGTGGATGACGCACATGATCAATTCCCTCAAGATATTCCTTCCATTTATGGAGAGCAGGAGAGTGCACAAAATCAAGAGAGGTTAGACTTCGAGTCTAACTCCCTACAGGAATTACCCCATTTCACAGGCCCATGGGAAACCAAGTCTACTTGCCTGAGAGCACCCATAGTCATGATAAGAAACGAAGATTCAATCATACCTAGGAATACAGAGGTAGTAAAGAACACTAAAGTGCAGTGCAATCTCACTTTAGAAGAGCTACTCAAAGTTAAGCCAGAAGTGTGGAAACACGTAGCCAAACAAGTGCCAAACGTAACGAAATCTCGTTCCCAGGTAGGATCCCACAGAACAGTACCAGAAATACCCTTGGATAAGATAGGAGATATGAGTGAAGGAGAAGAAGGAATTACGTATCTCCCCATTACCCATCAGGGATACACTACCAAGGCAATTTTGGACTCAGGTGTAGGAGTTGCAATTGCTACAACTTCCCTATGGAAGCGTTGGGGCAAGCCAACACTCCGACCGTCGAGAATGAAATTGCAGATGGCCGATGGCCATATTGAGAGGCCCTTGGGATTGCTAGAAGGCATAACTCTCACTACATGTGGTGTTGAGTTTGAGCACACTTTTGCTATATGCGACTTTAGCAAAAACCAAGCCCACGAGATGATTTTGGGAAGGCCATTTATGAGACAATTGCAAGTGGTACAGGATTGGGGAACCAATTCCTTATATTTGCAGCACTTAGGTGTTACAACCAAAGTCAATCTCAAGGATTACTCTCATAGAGATGTACCCCCCATTCAATGGAATCCCATCCATAGAGCCAAGGATGACACGGAATCAGTGCATTCCATAGGATCAGGATCCTCATGGATGCATGAAGACACCCACTTATGGATGTGCAAAGTGGCAGTAGAAGAAGAGAAAAGAGAAAAAGCCAGAGAGGTAGGTGCGAAAGAGACACATAGATCAATTCAAGACCCAGCCTATGCACCTGTAGTATTTCCCGATGAAGAGTTTGAACCTCACGGCTGGGCAGAAATTTTAGCAACAATGGATGTAGCCATCAATGAAGAGCAGTGGACACCCCATTGTGATGAGGATGGCTATGACATTTCGGTCTTCTCAATAGAGCCAATCATGGGAGATGCAGTTTTAGAAGAATGCGAACCTAGCCCTGATACATTTGAGGATGCAAGTGACTCCGACTTAGAGTCAATCATTATGGACCCACCTTTTGCATCAGATGAAGAATACTTCTATGAAGTTGAAGCTTACCCCCAGAGACACAGAGAAATCACGAATGATGTGAGGTTAGCCACACAAGTAGCCACTAGGAGTGGAGGAAAGAAAAGAAAGAAGAAGGAAGTCACTCCGGAGGCAGAAGAATCCTTGTTTGAGATCCCTGAAAACTTTAAAAAATATGAGATAGACGATAGGAGAGTCATGATAAGAATGCCTAAACATGAGGCACAAGCAAGAGAGGCCTATGATAGCAAGGAAACTACCAAGAAAATAGTTGTCTCCATAGAAGAGGGAGAAGAAAGATGCACCTACATAGGGCATGACCTGACAGAAGAAGAAGAGCAAGAGTTGGTAGCTTTGCTAAGGGAGTACAGAGATGTATTTGCTTGGAGCTACAAGGACCTGAAAGGTGTCGAACAAGACATATGCTCACGCACGATTCCCATGACCTCAGATGCCAGACCATCTAAGCAGAAGCCCTATACATACAATGATAACTACGCTGCTAAGATCAAGGAGGAGATAGATAGATTGGTAGAAGTTGGGTTTATCTATGAGATTGAGCACACTGAATGGGTATCCCCCATTGTGGTTGTGCCCAAGAAGAATGGAAAATTGCATGTATGTATTAACCTTAAAAAAGTTAATGCCGCCACGATTAGAGACAATTATCCGCTTCCTATTATTGAGCATCTATTAGAAAAGGTTGCAAGCAAGGAAGTGTACAACTTCCTGGATGGATTCTTTGGCTACAATCAGGTAGCCATTGCACCAGAAGATCAGCATAAGATGGCTTTTGCCATAGAATGGGGCATATTTGCCTTTTGGGTAATGCCATTCGGGCTTACCAATGCACCTACTACCTTTCAAAGATTAATGTGTCACGTGTTTAAAGAGTTCTTGAGGAAGAATTTGGAAGTCTATGTTGATGATCTTTGCGCTCATTCCAACATTAGACAAACCCATATACCTGAACTCAGACAAATCTTTGATAAATGCAGAGAATATCAAGTCTGCCTGAACCTAGAAAAGTGTGTTTTCATGGTCAGGCAAGGCAAAATTCTAGGACACATAGTGTCTAAGAACGGCATATTTGTTGGTGCATTTTACCCAAGCCTACATGCTTGATATATTGATATTATCCTCATTTGTAAGTCACATGAGTAGTCATGTGAACACCTCTTGTAAAAGAGTACATTTTATCTCTTGTAAATGGAAAAAGAAAAAAGGAAAAGGATGGCTTACCTCATCCATGATGTAAAAGCAAATTCGTGGCTCCAACTACCAAAATCACGAATTTTTGAGCTGAGGGAATCTCTCCTAACTTTGGGGATCACTTTTAGGTGGAGCCATTCGAATTCGAATTCAAAACTCCCTCCAAGAATAGCTATAAAAAGAGCAAGAAGGAAGAGGCGATCAGCAAGCCTTGTACGTGACCACTTCATGTCATTTTGTAGAGATTGAAGAGCTTACTCCATAGCTCTATCATTCTACTCCCATTGTGCAAAGATTCATTGCCAATGTGGTTGTAATCATATGTGAATCTATACATTTATCATCATCTACTTCTCTGTTTTGTTCTCTGCTATAATCACTCAGAGCAGTAACTTCAGAAGGTCATATCTCGAGTTCTACTGAACCTTTTTCAGTGATTTAACTTGCGTTGGATAGCTTGTACTGTCTTATTTGTGCATATAAATTTTCAAGGTCATTGGTAACTTACTTTTGGAGATATCTGCATTTTACTGCTTACTGGTCTATCTCTGCAGAGCCCCGAGAATTGTGGGAATGTTCCAGAAATTGATGAAACTTGTTCTCAGTGCTCAGTCCATCATTTGAATTGTTTTAACTTGGATTGGGAAGCTTGCTAAGTCTATTTGCTATGCCCAAAAGGAATTTTTCTAATTTCTACCAGGTTGAGAGCACTCTTCATTTTTTCCAGCAGGTGTATGTCCAAAAATAACAAGTTTTGGGAGCTAGTCATTTCGCAACTAGTCTGTCTTGACTTAAACTTTTGGGATACATGTTCCAAAGTACTTGGCTGATATTTTGGTGGATTTAGGAAGCTCAAAGGGTCTACTAATCAACTCTGAAGTCTCAGTTGGCTGGTGTGAAGCTGGTTGTAGCAGCACCTACTCATCTTTGGATTGCATCCACCATCTCTCTTCACAGTGGTATCAGAGCCAGGTTAAGCAACATGGGAGATGGATTTCCATCAACAATTGACAAATTGGATCGAAACAACTACCCGGCATGGTCTCTAAGGATGGAGGCTTACCTTCAAGGGAGGAATCTATATGGATTCATATCCGGAGATGAAGCAATGCCAACCATGAGGAACAAAGGGCAACCATCATATGAAGAAGTGGAAGGACTTTCAAATTGGTGTTCGAAGGATGCACTTGCAAGGTCTTATATTCTAAACTCAATCTCTGATTTTCTTTTACCTCATGTCAAGGGATGCAAGACATCAAGAGAGACCTGGAATGCACTTGCTTCTTTCTTCTCTTCCAACACTCGAGCAAGGAAGAACCAATTGTGGATGGAGTTCACAACAATGAAGAAAAGCCCGAAGCAAAATGTGACTGATTATGTCACAAAGATGAAGGAGATTTCGGACCAGCTTGGAAGCATTGGAGAGGTAATTGAAGAGGAGCAAATCATTAGACAAATCATGAATGGAATCAAAGTAGACGACAAGTGGGAGTCATTCACAACAGCCATGGATTTATACATGGATATGCATGTACCCGACCTCAACACACTCATGGGCCAACTCTTCACTCATGAAGCAAAGATTAGCAAAGGTGGTGAGTCCTCAAGAGGTAATCAAACTTCTGCCTTATATTCTGATAAAGCTAAGGTCAAGGACAAGTCAAAGAATAGGAAGAATGAAGATGAAGGTAGCTCTTTCCAAGCAAACTTTGCAGGTAGAGGAAGAGCTAGAGGAAGAGGCAGAGGTGGAAAGCAAGGCAGGGGGAGATTCCAATCATCTCAACCTCGCAACATATGTGGCTTATCTAACCATACTACTGAAGAACTCAAGAGGAAGAGGATTCAATAGAGGTGGCTATGGATCAAATAGAGGTAGATACAATGGAGGCTACAACAACAACAACTACTACAACAACAATTACAACAACAACAACAACTATCAAAGTGGCCATAGAGGAAGAAGAGATTACAATAACTATGCAGAGGACCAAAGTCAAGAAGATTCATTATTGATTATGAATCTATCAGCGAAGAAGGGTAAGGATGATGATCACATATTTTACATTGATTCGGGATGCTCGAACCATGTAGCAGGAAATATGGCTTTACTTTCTGATTTGGAAGATCCTCATAACAAGCATGAAGTGCAGACAGGAGATGACACAAAGCACTCAGTGGAGAAGATAGGTAATGTGAAGACATCAGATGGGAATATGAACCTCTTAAGCAAAGTCTTGTATGTCCCTACAATTACCAAAAATTTAATAAGTTGTGTACTTAAGTCAAGAAGACTCAAGGACTTGTGCCAATGAGACTATACCTCAATTGCCACACAAGTGCATATAGTGGGATCTTTAACACACATTTAAATGTCAATCCTAAGGAATGACTTACCAAGTGTATGAAGACGTGTGCACACGTGATGGAAAATGAAGTGGTTTAGCTAATCATGCATGAGAAAAGACTACTACCTCTCACACCTACTGAAATACTGAAAGTGTTGCCGCAAGCCTCTTTTCAGCAGTTTTGGTATTTTGAGGTTTTCTCTCAGCCCAGAACTCCAAATATAGGCAATAGGGTACTCGTTTCGAAGCTCTCGACGAGACGCATCCAACGGTGGTGGTTTCACTCAATTCTGAACACTTTGCTTCAAGTTATGGCAGAAACAGTGAATGACGGGAATCATAAATACCCGCGCCACAGCTTCTCCTAGCTTACGCACGCACTACAGCAGCTCAAAACAAAGGGGAAGGGGTAGACAACAGTCCTACACATGCATTTCAAGCATAACACACACATACAAGAGCGAAATGAAGATCAAAATCAGCAGGAAAGAGGCAAACTCGAAAATTCAGAAGTGCTCCTTCTTTACAATGGCAAAAAGTTTTTACAAAAGAGTCACAAAGTGACTTATATACTAGTGCCCTAAGTTTGGTCCTTTCACACAAGAGACCGGCACTTTATTCACTAAAAGACTAATTTCCTACTATTCTACATGGGTAAGCTTCTAATCTTCTATGGGGATGCATCTAGAGGACTCCCCTAGTGCCTTTACAACGGAAAATATATTACAAGAACGATTATGATACAAAAGTTGTGTGTCCAAATCGGAAAAATTTTGGGGCCCGTCTTTTTCTCTGCTTCATCTTTTTCTCTGCAACACTCTCCCCCTCTTCGCCTTTGTCGTCCCTTGACAGGCTTTGCTTTTTGTCCTCAGTTTGTTCTCTGCACGCCACCTTTGCTCATTGATACCTGTTTATAAAACAGGTGTTCAGTTTTGACGGCCTCTTCTTAATTCTTGTTTTACATTCTCTGGGCCTGATGCCTTTGACTTGTTTGCCCGCAACCCTTGGAGTTTGACTGATTGCCTGATATTTCGCAGTCTAATTCACCTATAGGTTCTTAATTCTGGGTTGCCACGCACGCCACCAGTGGAAGGTTGAAGATGTGGTGCTTCAGTCTTCGATCTGGACCTTCTAACAGATCAAGAGGTTGAAGCACCCATGTGGGTTGCGTCCTTTCCTTGGTGTGTGTGCCCCTGCGGGGCTCTGTGCAGAGATGGGTAATGCGCCCCTGCGGGGCTTCCTGCAGAGATGTGTATCTATTGCACCGTCTTAGTCTTTGATTTTCTTCTTCTTTTCTTTTTGCTTGATTGCCCCTCCACCCTGCGGGGCTTCCTGCAGAGATGTGTATCTATTGCACCGTCTTAGTCTTTGATTTTCTTCTTCTTTTCTTTTTGCTTGATTGCCCCTCCACACGTCCCTCCTCCTGAACTCTGTCGTCCTCGACAGGCTTTTTGTGGCGACGTGTGTATGTTTGTATGGCTTGTCGCTCTCTTTGATTTAGCAGATTCGCGTGACACAGCATGAATTCCTTCCATTGCTGAGACTTCACTCCGTCTTCTGGCGCCTGTCTATGATCAACAAAGAAACTTGTTTCATTGGCCACCATCCTTGCATTCAAATTGGAAGTCATTTTAACAAAAACTTCTGAATCCATTTCGAAGAAACCTGTAAAAAATGCTTCTTCAAATGTCTGCATATATGTCGATGGCAAAAACATAAGGCGAGAATAATATGCCATAATGGTAAGTCGGCTGGGAATTGTAGATAAATAAAAAATCAAGGCCTCTGAACCTTGCGTAATTCCAATGAAATTCAAAAAGGTATATTTAGCATGTTTGAACACCTTTAGCACTGTTAATAACATGCTGAAAATTTTATTGGTCATTTTGACTGCTAAATCTGGCACTGAAGCATATCTGGAAATCCAAAATTCCATTATCTTTACCATATATTCTTCGGTTGGTAGGTAATTATGTGGCGGACTAGGTAGTAACGGATAGTTAAGCCACTGATTATTGATGTTGCCTTGACGCTGTCCTTCCCAAAATTGCGTCCAAGAGCGTCTGCGGGGTACAAGACAAAAAGATGGATTTACTTGAAGTGCATATGGTGATGCTTCCCACTGTACCCGCAATGTCGGATTCTTCTCCAAAATTTTTCGCCTCCATATTGGATCCGCCTTCTCAAATTCCTCTTGAGTATAATTGAAAGTGTCATGCCTGAATTGAAGGTTGTGGTCCGGATCTTTATTCGTTGCAGACTTTATGTACATCCGTGTCTGTTCTTTAAGTAGACCGTATGGTACATTGAATGGATTCAAAATTTGATCTAATTGGTTGTTTTCTATCTGAGCTTCTTTCATTATCTGGAGAATTTGATCTTCAAAATCAGCGGTGAGCTGGGACACCAGTGGTGCCCTTTCTGGTCGGCTTAATTCTGCAATGTCCCGATTATGATAATCAATGTGGACCTCCTGAGCCTGCCTTATCGGTGAATGGTATGAGGGGGGAGAGAGAGGACGTACCTCAGTCTCCACAGCAGCCTCCGCAGCATGTGGAACTATTGGTGTCCCCTGCTGTTCTTTTAGCTCTATCTGCTCCTGAAGCCGTTTGATGATTTCATCCTTATTCTTAAGTTCGTCTTCAGCCTTTATAATCTTTTCCTGATGTTTGATTAATTCCTGTGCAACTATGTTCATGTGATCTGTGTCTTCTTTGCACTGCTGGAAATAATCATTCTCTGTTTTTTTCCATTTCTTGCGTAGAGCTACAGTGTCCTTCATATACCTTTGTTCCCAATCAACAATGATTTCTTGCTCCTGTTTGAGCTGATCTGCCATCTTGGTTATCTTTTCTTCCATTTCTTTTATATCCGCGTTTGATTTATCAGTATCTACCGGTGGTTGCTCACTGAGGAGAGCTGTCATAAGCTCCTTGTTCCTGGCCCTTAAGTGGTCTGCTTCCTCCATACTCACCTTGAGCTGTGATTCGAGTACCTTACTACGAGCATGGATCCTTGTTTTCTCTTTTTCGGTTATGTCTAGTTTCTTCGTGAGCTCCAAAACTTGCTCTTTTAGTTTGGCATTTTCCGTTTCTAATATTCTGTATTGTGTTTTGGTCGTTTCTATTTCCTCGTGTTTCTTTAAAACTTGAGCTTCTGTTTCTGATAATTTTTTAGCCAGATTCATACCTTCTTTTTGAAGCTCCTGCTTTTCGAGCATGGCTTGGTCGTAATCTTCATCAACGTCAAGCATCAATTGTTGAGTGTCTAGTGCAGTTCGAATCATATCCTGCACCACAGGCTTGAGCTGAGCTATATCAACATTCAGCCATGTCCTTGGTACCTCTGGGGTTTCTCCTGTATATACATCTTGTCTCTTTTCGACGTGGATCGTTTCATTATGTGGTTGTCGGACCTGTAGTTGTACTTGTGGTTCGTCTGCTTTTTCATTTAAGACGGTAGTTTTAGTGGCACTTCCCTGAAAAGTTACATCCATGGGGGATGGTTCTGCCACAACCCTTAGTGGAGTGAAGGGTTCTTCGTTTTGTTGTCCTTCTTCCTGAGGCTTATCCTCTGATATCATTAAATGTTCCTCATCATCAGATTTGCCCTCTTTGGTGTGGGTAGTGGAGGCATCTTTTGGTTGAATGGGGTGCTGTTTTTCTTCTCGTGCCTTTTTGTTGGTTGTATTTGGGTCTACTAGTGGTGATTGAGTTTTTTCCTTGTGGCCTTCTTGGTCTTCGCCATAGTCTACTTCATTCAATTCGGCCCACTGGCCATCATCCTTCGACTCACTACGAATATCTATATTTAATAACGAAGTGTTTGGTCCTTCTTTGGCGTCTGAGGATGAACTAGTATTATCCAAACCGATTTCCCGATATCTGTGGACTTTTGTGAGCTTGCTTCTCGGGTCTGTAGCTTGTCGTGACTGTTGATAGTGATGACCCTGCACTGGCAGATTAATTTGTCCTTCTGTATATTTGTGAGTCTCCTCCAGTGCTTGAGTTAATTCTTCTTCCGTGATCTTTTTAGTCCCTTGAGTGGTGGTTGTAGGAAGTACATGTACTCTTTTTGTTTTTGATACTTCCTCTTCTACTTGTTGGACTTCTCGAGGTCGTTTTGTGCCTCTCATTGTTCCTCTCATTCGGGGTTGAGAGCTTGTTTCTGCTTCTTCTACTTGTTTGCTTCCTTTCTTCTGTTTCGGTACAGTAGCTGCTTTGACAAATTGAGCCAACTCCATTGAAGATGGCATCTCCTGTAAGTACTCGCGCATGCCCAATGCGTGGTAAATCATAATTGTTAGGGCAGTAGTTCAGTTGAGGAACTTCTTATTATCCCATTTCTTCTTTGCCTCAAATAATCTTTCTTGCACATAGGGTGTGAGATTAACCTGATTGCCTATCTGTTTTATGGCATGAGACAATAATTGCACAATGATTTTTTGAGGGGCCGTGGATCTATTCATGCTTGGGAAGCAGAAGTGTTGGTGAATCAATCTGACTTCTTCTTCGATGTCCACCCTATTGATGTCAACGAAAGTTCTTGTTTTTGCTCCACGACTCTCTTCCTTGACCGTGTTGACACCATCCTTTTCCCATCCAAATGCTTCTTTGATTAAGTCGTGGGAAAATTGAATGACCACCCATTCTCCATTCTTATCCATCACATTGGCTTCTGGTGCCAATGGGTCATGTAGTGCTGGTCGTAGGGTGTTCATGACTTGTGTACAGCGTTGGAAATCCGGTTTATAGATAGGTAGTTCAAAATACTTACGAATTCCTGCTTTCTTCATGATGTCGATTGTGGATGGCATTTCATGTAAAACTTTGAAGTCTTGGGACATGATCGGAAAGTGATGCTCTGTGTCCATGATCTTTATGTTGGCCAAGAAGAGATATTCCTCAACTGGCTGCTCATCTCGGAACCAATGCCCTTTTGCTTTCGTAAGACATTGGGGAGGAAATTCCTGGACCTCTTCTTGGATTGTAGCTTCAGAGTCTTCAGAAGCCATCTGCACTTACAAGGAAAAGTGCATTAGCTTGAAAGGCCTTTGTGAGACCATGCAGTGTATTGTTGTGATTATGGTCGCTCGTCACTCCGTTCCCCATTATTGCATGAGTGAGATCTCTTACCGCCTCTTTTTATATTTTTTCCTGAAAGAAGACAATCATCAGTATAGCCGAAGCACAGTTTATGTACATAGTATGTCCACTCCTATCAGGTTTAAGCTACGATCTAATCTCCCTTGGAGATCGTGCACCACTATTTTGATAATGTACATCCTGTGCCGAATGCTTGGCCCTGTATTGCGGCCCTATCATGCTTACTTGAGGTGCATTAGATACTACATGGGTGCAATCGGATGCTTTATCTCCTCGCTCATCTGCTCCTCGTGGTAGCTTTGGTTTCCAGATCCATTTTGAGAACGCTGAGAGAGGTCGCTTGGTTTTCTCGATTCGTACAGCTGCTCGTGTTCCATTTGCTTTATCCATTGCCCGAGTGAATTTGGCATTGCTCTCCGATTTTCTCTGATGACTCTTATGTGTTGTTGACTTTTGCCTTGTGTGATGTGGTATTTCCTCCTTTGTCCTTACAGCCTGTTTAGCTGCTTGTATGACCTTTTTGGGAATCCATATCTGATGTCGCGATCTTTGAGCTTCAAGCAAGGGCGTGGGAATCCATACTTGCAATGATCCTTGTGGTATGTACTTCTGTGAAGCTGGCTTGGTGATGCTTTTTTCCTTCCTCAGAGTGGGTGTGGACGTTACCTGACTTCGTATCTGATCCTTGCGTACCCACTTATATTTGGGTGGGTCTTGATTCGAGTATCTGCTTGTTGGTTTCCAATAGTGTGATCTTTGGATGTTTCGAGCCTGCGTGGGAGAGCATGTCTCCTCAATAATTGGCTTTTCCACAATTGCATTGGATAACTTCGACTCTATTGTGGACGTCGCTAGGATTGAAGTTTCCGCTTCTATGCATTTGGTTTCTGACTGGTGAACATAGTTGATACTTTCTTCTGTCGTTTTTTGAACCTCCTCTGATCTTGGCATTAACATGGTTTGGTTACATGGTTTCTCTTCAAGTAAGCTGAAAACTTCCTTATGTCCTATCGTAGCTGAAATATAACCTTGAGCTAGATGGATACACGCCTCTGTCTCAATGATCCAGTCGTGTCCTAGAATGAAGTCTTCTATCAGATCTTCATTCTCACACACTAGGACTCTTTGTTCCATGGTGGAATTTCCTAGGTGGAGGGATACATTCGTGGTTCCAATACATTCTATGGTGTGACCTCCAATTCCTATTAATTGAGCTTTTGTAGGATTCAATTCTAATTGCAGCTCGTCTGCTATTCTCTTTCGCATGCAGCTAAGGCCTGCTCCTGAGTCTATCAATGCATCTATCATTTTGTACTCTGCCTTGCCAATCCCTAGGTTTAGGTAAGGTTGCATTTTACACATACTCGTTGTACCATGATTTTTGACCTGATAGTTTGCCATAGGGATGGGCTCTTCTCCTTGTCGATATCTTTCATCTCGCTCTCTCATCCACTCTTTCCGTTTCCTAATGCGTTCTAGTGCTTCCTGTCGAGCTTCCTCTCTTATCCTTTCCTCTTCTATGCGTCTATTCTTGCCTTTGATTAATCGAGACATTATTTCTTCGGTCAATGGTTCTAGATATTTTTTTACTCTACATCCACTGATATAGTTTGGTAATACATCTCCATCTAGGGTTGCTAAGCCGATGGCTCCACTTGTAGATATACGATTAATGATTAAGGGGCCATATCCTCTCTTCTGCAACTTTTTAGCATGTTGTTTCAAGGTATATACCAAAACTAAATCTCCTTCCTTCAAATTTTTGTCCTTAATGTGCGCATCAAAATAGGCTTTTTGTCGACGTTTAACAGCGTAAATTCCTGCTACTGCTTGTAACCTAGTTTTGTGAAGCTTTTCTATTTGATCCAATTGAGCTGATAGTTCATGGCCTGTCCACTCATAAGTAGTTGCTACTCTCAGAGTGGGAATTAAGAAGTCAATTGGTAAAATAGCATTTTGTCCATATACTAAGTTAAAAGGAGTAGTGCCTATGGCGGTTTTATAGGCTACTCGAAATGCCCATAAAGCATGATGTAACTGCTTATCCCAATCTGATCTACCATTGTTAACAATTTTGGTGAGAACTGTACACAAGATTTTATTAGAACTTTCGGCTTGTCCATTGGCTTGCGGGTGATAAGGAGCTGATTTCTTATGAATTACCAAGAATTCATTCAATAAAGCTTCTATCACTTCATTCACAAAGTGCGTACCTCTATCACTCACAATTTCTATAGGTAGTCCAAATCTAGTGAAAATGTTCTCAAAGAGAAACTTGGCCGTGGTGCTTGCGTCATTTTTCTTGGTTGCTTTTGCTTCAACCCATTTGGTCAGATAGTCAGTGGCTACAATTATATATTCAGCATGGGATCCTTTCGCTGGTGGGCTAATAGGTCCTATGAAGTCTATTCCCCATTTCGTGAAAGCTCTGGCACTCATCATGGGTCTAAGTGGCATCTCATCTCTTCTATTTGGATATTTCGTTCGTTGACAAGTATCACATCGTTGCACATATGTTACTGCATCTTGGTGTAGAGTTGGCCACCACATTCCAGCAAAGAGGATCATTTTTGCTGTTTTATCTGCAGAGAAGTGTCCTCCTGCAGCTCCTGTATGTGCCATCTCTAAAACAGAAAGATATTCTTTTTCGTGAATGCACACTCATAATTGGTTATCTTTCCCTCGTTTAAAAAGTTGTTTTCCTACAATGGCATAATCCTTACTTTGTTCTTCAAGTGCACGTTTCCTCGCTGAAGTAGCTCCGTCTGGGTATTTTTGAGTTTTCAAGAACTTTACCAGAGGCATGCTCCATTTTGGTGCTATGGTAGAATAGCATAAGGTAGAGTTCTCATCTGGGATTTGTTCTTGACAGGTCTGACAGGTTGACACATAGTTATGTGCATCTCTTTGCATGGTTGGCCAATATATGCCAAATCTCTTGAGAGTTTGCCACGTTCCATTTGCATTCAAATGAGTTTTCCATTGGTTTATGTGAGCTTTCTGAAGCCACATTTCTTGTTCCTCTTCTTCCACACATCTCATCAATAATCCACTTGAATCCTGGTGATACAAGCTTCCCGCAATGATGTGAAGGTTTTTAGTCTTCCATAGATCTTGGGTTTGGTTTGGTGTGATCCCATCTTTAGGTCCATGAGTAAGTATAGGGATCAACTTTTCTGCCCATTGAGGACATACTTCCAGGTTAAAAAGGTACGTATCAGGCAGATCATCTGGTACTCCTATGGGTGGTTCTCCATGGGTCATTCGTGATAAGTGGTCTGCTCTTATGTGGGTATTTCCTTTCTTGACTACTACCTCAAAATCAAACTCCATTAGCAATAAAAACCATCGTACTAGTCTTCCTGTATTACAAGGCTTGTTGACTAGGTACAGTAGGGCTTGATGATCAATGAAGAATTTGAATTTGTTTGCCAACAGGTAATGTCTGAACTTTTTAACTGCATACACCATCCCTAGGCCTTCTCTCTCCGTGGTAGTATAATTGCGTTCTGCTTGATTTAATTGTCTACTAGCATAGGCTATAGGGTGGTCTAATTTTCCCGTATCAGCAGGTTGAGCTAAGATGCAACCAATGGCAAACTTGGATGCATCCACATGAATGTGAAACGGCTTATTCCAGTTAGGGACTCGAAGGATTGGTGCTGAACTCAATCGCTTCTTTAACTCATTGAAGGCTCTCTCGCATTCTTCGGTCCACTTAAATAGAGTCAATAATGCATAAAGAGGTCTAGCAATTATGGCGTACATATGTATAAATCTTCGATAGTATCCACAATGTCCCATAAATGCTTGAACTTCCTTAGCCGTCTTAGGTCTTGGTAAATCCAGAATTACTTTAATTTTGTCTTCATCAGTTGAGATTCCGTTTTTAGAGACAATATGTCCTAATATTTTCCCTTGTCTAACCATGAAGACACATTTTTCAGGGTTAAGGCATACTCGATATTGTCGACATTTAGCAAAGATCTTTTCTAGCTCAGGGATGTGCTCCGATCGCATAGCTGAATAAGTACAAAGATCATCCACATATACCTCCATACTTTTTCTCAGAAATTCCTTGAACACATGACACATCAATCTTTGGAAGGTAGCTGGAGCATTCGTTAAACCAAAAGGCATGACTCTAAAGGCGTATACTCCCCATTCAGTTGCGAAAGCTGTTTTATGTTGGTACTCAGGAGCAATGGCTACCTGATTATACCCTGAAAAGCCATCCAGAAAGCTATAAACTTCCTTCCCTGCTACTCTTTCCAAGAGATGATCCGTAATCGGTAAAGGATAGCTATCCCTTATGGTCGCGGCATTTACTTTCTTCAAATTGATGCACACTCTTAATTTTCCATTTTTTTTTCGGTACTACCACCAAAGGTGACACCCATTCTGTGTGCTCAATTTCGTATATAAATCCAGCATCTAGTAATTTGTCTATTTCTTCCTTTATTTTTGCTGAATACACATCATTGTAGGTATATGGTCTTTGTTTAGAAGGTTTGGCTTCGGATGTCATGGGAATTCTATGCGCACATATAGAAGGGTCGACTCCTTTCAAGTCCTTGTAGGTCCAAGCAAAGACATCCCGATATTCTCTTATGAGACGAATTAACTCTTCTTCTTCCTCTAATGACACATCCTGTCCTATAAAAGTACATCGTTCTTCTCCTTCTTCTACAGTTACTACTATCTTCTTGGTTTGTTCCTTATTATCATATGCTATTCCCGGCTGTGCCTCTCTTTTAGGCATTTGAATAGCGATTTTTCTCTCTTCTACTTCATATTTCTTGAAGTGAGCCGGTACCTCAAATTGGTCTTGGAGTTTATTTTCTTCATCTTCTGTTTCTCTTTCAAGTTCTAATTCCCCCTTCTGTGTGAGTTCCTGGTGTTTTTCATTGGCTGTGATATTTATGTTGATGGTACTATTCCCTAGATCCATTGGTTCGGGCTCCATTTCAATGCTCTCGTAGTCCTCCTTCCAGTCTTTCTCGATCATTTCTCCCTCTTCAGCTTCCTGAAGGACTACCACATACAGGCTCACATCATAACCCTCCTCATCGATACATTCGTTCATGGTCACTACTTCTTCGTTTACACAGACATCGAGGGTCGCTAAAATTTCCATCCAACCGTGTGGTTCAAATTCTTCATCCGGAAATACTTGTGGCATGTATGCTGGATCTTGTACAGATCTCGCTACTCCTTGTTTCTACTGCCATCCCTTTCTTCTCTCCTCTTCCTTTTTTGCAGCTTGGCATATCCATAGATGAGTGTCCTCGTTCATCCAGGATTGATCACTAGAACCTACGCTATGAATTGATTGATCGTCTTCCTCCTTATGAATTTGATTCCATTGTAGAGGTGGAACATCTTGATAAGTGTACGTATATAGGTTAATTCTAGTGGTGGTTCCTTCATGTTGTAGGTATACCGCGTCTTTTCCCCAATCCTGTACAACCTTTAACTGTCTCATGAAAGGCCTTCCCAGAATCATTTCATAATTGCTTGGCCTTTCAAAGTGACATATTGCTAAAGTGTGTTCGAATTCAACTCCACACGTAGTGAAAACTACTCGCTCCAACAATCCTAAGGGTCTCTCCGTATGTCCATTTGCCATTTGTATTTTCATGCGTGTCGGTCTTAATGCTGGTTTTCCCCATTTCTCCCAATTTTCTTTGGTAGCAATACCAACACCAGCTCCCGAATCTAAAATGGCTTTAGTAGTGTATCCCATATAAGTGATTGGAAGGCAGGTATTTCCTTCATCTCCCTCACTAAAGTCTCCTACTTTATCCACTGGGATTCTCACTGTGTTTACTTCGTCTGCTATCTCTTTCTTTTCCTCCTTGACTTCCCATTGATCGATTAATTTTTCCTTCAAATGTGGTTTTACCTTTAACAGTTCTTCGAATGTTAGGGTACAAGGGATTTTCACCTCTCTAAGGCGTTGTATGATCTCAGATGTTTGGATTGATGGGTTCGTTTCTTGTTTCCTCATTGAGGGAATGCGATAAAGTTCTGAATTGTGTTCGTACTCCCCTGTGTAATTGGGTAAGTCATTTACATCTTCTTCTCCTTGGTTACTTGCATCCATCGGTAAAATTTCTTCTGAATTTAGTTCAGGTATTGAACCCTCTATTTCATCTCCTGCTTCTAGTTCTTTAAAGGGTGGTTCAATTCCTTCCACTTTCTTCCATTTGTCCTCTTGAACTCGTTCCCATAGATCTTTAGTCCATTCTCCTTCTATCTCGGGAACTATGGATCCTTCCTTTCTCTCAATACCCCGTTCGTCATTCTGTGTTCTACTTACTTCAGGCTTTTCATGAGTGTTTACACACTCTTGGAACTCTCCTTCAGAAATTCGGGTCTTGGGTAAAGGCGATGCAGGTTTTTCTAAGGTCTGTTGTGCAACTTCTATCAATTTTTTGCATATCTCCAGTCTTTCCCTTTCTAAGTCGCCTCTCGGATATTCCCTCTCATGTTGTTCTATGGTAGGTCCTGCTCTTATTCGTGCCTTGTATGCCTGAATCCACATGGCTAATTCTTCAGGCATAGGATCTGCTAAGACTGATCCAACCTCTTCTTTCTGATACTTTTCATTTTTAATTTCCTCTTCCCTCTTTGGTTCCTCCTTTGGTTTTTGTTTGTTTTCCTCCTTTTCCTTCTTTTGTAATAACTTCTTTTCTTTTATCCTATCTCTTCGGTGCTTCCATCTTTGGGACCTTTTACTTGCAATACTTTTCTCCGGCTCTTCTGAGTCTTCAACTCTTTGAGGGGTGGGTGTGTTCACCCCCTTGTCACTTTGGTTGTTCTCCTCCGTTTTATCAGTGATCTCTCTGGCTTTGGCTCTCGTCATTGCTTTCAATGGTACTGTGTACTCTTTATCACTCCCTGATGATTCAATTACTTCAATCACATTGATTTGCACGTTGGATGTGACCTTGTTAGCATTCTTAGGGCAATCTCTAAATAGGTGTTCCTTACCACAGTCACTACAGTAACCTTCCCAGACTCGTTGTGGTGGTGGTGGGTTTGGTAATGTGCATTCTCTGATGTAGTGATCACCTCCACATCTGTAACATGGTCCTCTGGGTACAGGTGGTCTGTTTATGGGTCGGGGTGGTATGGTTGCTCTAGGAGCTGTGTACATTAATGACACATAGTCCTGCTCATATCCGTATGAACTATCTGGTACTTCCATGTCATAGGCATATGGTTCATTTAGCTGTCCATATTCCATCATTGAGCTTTCATGATTAGGATATGTTCCTTGACTAGGGTCATAAAACGAATCATATGGTTCCTTACTAGTCAAAGGTGTAGCTGGGACTATAGCTCTCTCTAGGTTTTCTTCAGGTTGAGCAATCTTGACTGGGACAACGTTCTGAGGATGGGGCGGTTGTTGTCCTAGTACGGGCTGTGGTTGGGCGTATCCTTGATATGCATATGGTCGTGGCACTGATGCTTGCGGCTGATAAGTAGGATATCTAACGGCTTCACCTCCCTGATCTCTCTGAGGGTATCCATAAGGTCTCATGTATTGCTGTGCAGGTCTCGCTTGCCTATTGTAGGGACAATTTTCTGTGCTGTGATTTGTGTATTTTTGTTCTATACTGCAAAATTGTAGAGGTCCTGGGACAGTGGGTCTATTATAAGCATAAGCCGGTGGTGGGACTACACCCCTATTACACAAGTGAGAAGGATGATCACCTCCGCAATTCATACATCTTCTGAGCATGGGTACTCTCATAGGATTATTGGGGTAGTTCCTCTGTCCTTGAACGTTCAACTTCTTCGCTACCAAATCGGCTATTTCCTCTACATTGTTTTTAGGGATTGATGTGCTACTGGCCGAATCTTCACTTTTCAAGCTTCCCTGAGGTATTTTCAGGTCCTCTGCAAGGTTGTCTTCTAGATCTATACATTCCTTCATGCATTCTTGCAAAGTTTGAACTCTCTTTACATATACCAATGATCTCAAAGATCCGTTCAACAATCCTTCCAAAAATAATGATACCATCTTATTTTGGGTAGGTCTCTCTTCTACTGGGCATCTGTCCACATATTGGTTGAACCTTCTGGCAGCAGTCTTCACCGTTTCATTACGACTTTGTTTGAAGCTGTGAATTAACGAAGCTGAATTGTGTTTGATTCCTCTCTTAGTGAATTCTCCTATAAATTCTTGAAAAAATTGTTCCATGTTTCCAAATTGATTGGGATCTAAGGGTTGGAACCAAGTTAGAGCAGTTCCTGTGAGGGTGAGTCCAAACGCCTCATACTGAACAAAGAAGTCGTCCACTTGTTCCGCTCTTAGGACTTGTTTGAATTCTACAATGTGATCATAGGGTTCTCCTGATCCATCATAAGGGTTTCGTACACACTTTGCCACTTGAATAGGCCTCAGCCTTCTAATGGGTTCAGGTGGTCTGGGCATCACAGGAAGAATAGGGACAGCTGGTCGTATTGGTGGCATTCCAGGCTGCCCTCCTACGTGTGGTCGTGGTCTTACCGGTGGCCTGTACTGATTTCCTATCCCTGGTTGGGTCTGATAATGTGCTTGTATTCCTGGTGTGGTAAATTGTACGTGAGCATGATTAGGTACGCTCCTATGGCTGGTCTGTCCTGATGCAGTATTTTCTGTTTCTTCTTGATTTCCAAATGGATTTTGTGAGGTTGTTGCCTGCTCTCTCTGAGGAAACACAGGTGCACCCATATATCTTAATCGAGACCGGTCTAAGACACTCACAGGCCAATACCTCCTTTGATCTTTATCCAGGTATGTGAGTCTAGTCTCGTCATCCGGGTCTTTCAGCTCATAGAATGTCATGGGGTTTTCTTCTCGCCCTGGAACAGGTGAATCGGTTTGCAACAATAAGTTTGATCCGTGAATCATATAGACTTCTAACAAATAGTCGTCTTGAGGTATCAAGTCACCTCTCAAGACACGTGACACTCGGGATCTGCCTCTAGGGGTGGTCACAAACTCTTCTAGTTGTGTCCTTCCTAGGTTTTCAGGGTCTAAGAGTTCCCCTCTTTCATTGATCCTTTCCGGGAATTCGGTTACAATGTAGATTTGGCCAACTTTGTCAACATATGCACCTCCTTCGTATTTGACAGCTGGTCGGGGTACAATTGTGGCATTCTGGGAAGTTACCATCCTGGCCACAGACCTATTTAAGCCATCCAGGTAGATTGGAATCTCCTGGGCATTGGTGGACACATACTGCAAGGAAGTACGGTAGTCCCCCTCCAATGTAGTCATGAAGCTTCTCGTTGGTGTGGGACCTTGCATGTCTTCCGAAGCCATGGGTACTTCTTCCTCAGACTCACTAGAGGTCTCAGCGTAGGTAGAGTGATGGCTAGCTTGGGCTGCACTTCCCACTGAAGATATGACACTCCTTCGACTACTTAGAACTCATCCTGACCTCAAGTTCATTCACTCTCCTAAGCCTCTCTTTATGCTTCTTAGATTCCCCTTGGGTAGATCTCCCAATGACTCAATTTGTCTGCCAAAAGAAAGGGTTAATCTGGGCGATACCACTTCCTGACGATACTGCTCTCGGCGATACTGCACTGACCGCGATATACCAGAGGTCTATGCGATACGATACCAGACGCCCAGACGATACGATATCAATCTGGTGTCGCGATACTATCCCGGAAAACAAACGATACGACACCTCAACTATGCACGATACGATACCTGAAAATCTCGGCGATACGATACTAATGACAATGTCGCGATACTGGCCTGATGAACAGATGATACGATACCACAGTGGTGTCGCGATATCAGAATTCTCAAGACACGATACGATCTCAAAAATACCGACGATACGATACCAGATATAGTGTCGCGATACTTCACCGGGAAATATGGCGATACGATACTGGAATATATGACGATACGATATCAGTGTGGTATCGCGATACCGATCTCGAGGAGAAGGCGATACGATACCACGTGTGCGAGACGATACGATACTGATGTCAGTATCGCGATACTGTCCTGAAAAGCTGACGATACGATACTGGATACCTGCACGATACCGATACCAGTACCCTCACGATACAATACCCAGTGTGGTGTCGCGATACTTCACAAGGAAGTGACACGATACGATACTGCTAGTACGATACGATACCAACTTAGCAAGGTGAGATCGCGATACCAACTTAGCGACACGATACCAAAATGATATCGCGATACCAAGTAAGGTACCCGGCGATATGATACCTTGGAAGTTTTGCACGATCGCGATACCAACTCGGGGTCACGATACCAGAGTGGTATCGCGATACCAAGACTGGTATCAAGCGATACGATACCTCGGCGAGTATCGCGATACAAGGGAGTTTTGGTATCGCGATACCAAACCTCAACCGATCACGATACTCAAGCCAAAGTGCAAGATTTTTCCAAATTTTTACACCCCCTTGCTCTCCTTACTCCCCTCTTCTCTCCTAGGTCTCAGTACCACACAAAAGTTCTATAATGATATCAATTTTCCCCTCCCGCGATACTGCGCATGCCTTTAATCACGTGTTTTATGCATGTTTAGTGAGTTTCAAACAAATATTCTTATTAAAATCTCATCTCTAACCACTCTTGCTTGCACTTGAACTCTCACACAAGCTCTGAAGGCCCGCTCTGCACGATACTGCAAGCACGATACTGATCGCTGTCGTCCACGATACCAAAACTCCAGCAAGTATCAAATGAGTCAATTTTTTTGGTTTTTATACTTTTTTGGACTGAACTTGAAATTTTGCTAAATTTCGGTGAATTTTTTGGGATTTTGGTCTACTCCTACTCCTCTTCTCCTCACTTATCCTCTCCTTCTAACCTAATCCTAACTCCTCCTTCTCTTCCCTCCTCCTAAACCTAAACCTAAAACTTATCACACACACCTCGAAGATGAGAAGTGACAAGTGCTGAACTGATGGACTCCTTGCCAAAGGATGAATTTGCGTCTACAAGTACGATTCCATCACACTCGGTCTATAACCATCACGAAGGCACCTTGGTTGAGTGATTCCCCGGCAACGACGCCAAAAACGTGTGTACTTAAGTCAAGAAGACTCAAGGACTTGTGCCAATGAGACTATACCTCAATTGCCACACAAGTGCATATAGTGGGATCTTTAACACACATTTAAATGTCAATCCTAAGGAATGACTTACCAAGTGTATGAAGACGTGTGCACACGTGATGGAAAATGAAGTGGTTTAGCTAATCATGCATGAGAAAAGACTACTACCTCTCACACCTACTGAAATACTGAAAGTGTTGCCGCAAGCCTCTTTTCAGCAGTTTTGGTATTTTGAGGTTTTCTCTCAGCCCAGAACTCCAAATATAGGCAATAGGGTACTCGTTTCGAAGCTCTCGACGAGACGCATCCAACGGTGGTGGTTTCACTCAATTCTGACCACTCTGCTTCAAGTTATGGCAGAAACAGTGAATGACGGGAATCATAAATACCCGCGCCACAGCTTCTCCTAGCTTACGCATGCACTACAGCAGCTCAAAACAAAGGGGAAGGGGTAGACAACAGTCCTACACATGCATTTCAAGCATAACACACACATACAAGAGCGAAATGAAGATCAAAATCAGCAGGAAAGAAGCAAACTCGAAAATTCAGAAGTGCTCCTTCTTTACAATGGCAAAAAGTTTTTACAAAAGAGTCACAAAGTGACTTATATACTAGTGCCCTAAGTTTGGTCCTTTCACACAAGAGACCGGCACTTTATTCACTAAAAGACTAATTTCCTACTATTCTACATGGGTAAGCTTCTAATCTTCTATGGGGATGCATCTAGAGGACTCCCCTAGTGCCTTTACAACGGAAAATATATTACAAGAACGATTATGATACAAAAGTTGTGTGTCCAAATCGGAAAAATTTTGGGGCCCGTCTTTTTCTCTGCTTCGTCTTTTTCTCTGCAACATAAGTGTTGGACAAATTGTTGAAAAAGGATTGCAGGTTAGATTCAATCGATTTGGAGCATATGTTGAAGACCCAAGGCAAGGCTTTCGAAGGATTGCCAAAGGAGAAAAAACAGGAAGGCTTTTCACTTTTGAAGTGGAAGATACAAAGAACATAGCTTTGTTTAGCTATGGATCTCAAACCCTAACAGAGTTGGAGATATGGCACAAAAGGCTTGCTCACATTGGTGAGAGGACACTCAAACAGATTTACAAGGACCAAAGTGTACTTGGTTTGCCTAATGTCACAAGGCAACACATGATTTATAAGTGTGAAGCTTGTCAACTCGGCAAGGCTCATAGACAACCTTTCAATAAGAAAGGATATATGTATCAAAATCCTTTGGATCTAGTGCACACGGATGTGTGGGGTCCAAGTAAGGAGCCATCTATATCAGGCTCAAGATATTATGTGTCTTTCATAGATGATTGTAGCAGGTGGACCATTTTGTTTTTCATGAAGCACAAGGATGGAGTGTTTAATTGCTTTAAGAAGTATATTGCTCTTGTTGAAAACCAAACAGGTAGGACTTTGAAATGACTCAGATCAGATGGTGGAGGAGAATACTTCTCTTCTGAATTTGATGCCTTCTTGCATGAAAGAGGCATTAAAAGGGAAGTCACTACAAGGTATACACCCGAACTCAATGGTGTAGCAGAGAGGAGGAACAGAGCTATTGTCGAAGCTGCAAGGTCCATGCTCAACGAAAAGGGATTGCCAAACTACCTATGGGCAGAGGCTGTGTCGGCAGCCACATATCTCATAAATAGACTTCCATCTAAGTCACTAGATGGAACCACTCCATATGAAGTTTGGAATGGAAGAAGACCTAGTCTAGAGCATTGCAAAATCTTTGGATGCTTAGCCTATGCTCACATTCCTTCTCAAGTAAGAGGGAAATTGGATCCCAAGGCAGATAAGTGTGTATTCATTGGTTATGATCAAAACCAAAAAGGATATAGATTGTACAATCCAACCAATAAAGGATTTTCTGTAAGTAGAGATGTAATTTTTGATGAAAACAAATCATGGTTTGATGATGACAGGAAAGTGAAGCTGCCGTATGACTTGGATGAAGACTTTCCATCACTTCAGCCAAAGGAGCCAAAGCAGATTGAAGAAAGTGATTCAGAGATTGACATAGAAGACTTGGAAAGACTAAAGCTATGGAAGAACAAAGGTAAAGCAAAGATGCAGGATGCTACATATGGAACGGAGAGCTCACATCAACCACTTAGAAGGTCTTCAAGGGAGAAGAAGAAACCAGAAAGGTTTGGTTATGATACTTCTTTGGTCACCAAGCACTCAATCTACATTGCAAAGGATTCAACCAATGAAGAACCTACCACATTTGAAGAAGCACAAAGCAAGAAAGCTTGGAGAGATGCAATGGATGAAGAAATGGAAGCCTTGAAGGAGAATGACACTTGGGAGCTTGTACCTAACAAGCCATCTATGAAGATAATCGGATCTCGATGGATAAACAAAATCAAGAGGAATCCAGATGGAAGTATAAATAGACACAAAGCAAGGTTAGTTGCTAAAGGGTTTGCTCAAACCCATGGTATTGATTATGAGGAGACTTTCTCTCCTGTTGCAAAAATGCCTACAATTAGGGTTCTCATTAGTCTTGCTGCATCTAGAAATTGGAATCTTTATCAACTTGATGTAAAGAATGCTTTCTTGAATGGATGGATTTGTGAGGAAGTGTATATGGCACAACCTCCTGGATATGAGGATGCACATCATCCTAACTATGTATGCAAACTAAAGAAATCTTTGTATGGCTTGAAGCAAGCTCCAAGAGCTTGGAATTTCAGATTGGTGACTTATTTGCAGGACCAAGGATTCAAAGCTAGCAAGGCGGATACCTCTTTGTTCATAAAGAGGAATGGATCTGAAGTGATCTATTTATGTGTGTATGTTGATGATATTATTATCATAGGCAATGATCTTGAAGGAATCAAACAGGTAAAGAGTCAAATGAAGGAGGAGTTCAAAATAAGTGACCTCGGACCACTCACTTATTTTCTTGGATTGGAGTTGATCTACACAGATTCAGGTATATACATCACACAAAGGAAGTATGTCCATGACATGCTCGTCAAGTTCAAGATGGAAAATACCAAGTGTGCAGGTACACCTATGGAGCAAAATCATAAGCTTAGTGCTTATGAAGGAGAGCCAATTGAAGACATCACAAGCTATCAAAGCTTGGTTGGAAGTTTGAACTATGCAACACTCACAAGAGTGGATATATGCTATAGTGTTAGCATATTGAGTCAGTTTATGCATAAGCCGAGAAGACCACATATGGAAGCGGCCAAGCGAGTCCTCAAGTACCTAAAGGGGACCATGAATGAAGGTTTGTTCTATTCATATACTTCAGATATTGAGCTAAAGGTCTACTCAGATGCAGATTGGGCCGGATCTAAAGATGATAGAAGAAGCACATCAGGGTATATATCATTTGCAGGTTCAAAAATCATTTCTTGGTCATCGAAGAAGCAACCAACCGTGGCATTATCTTCTACTGAAGCTGAATATAGAGGTTTGGCTAATGCAACTCAAGAAATCATGTGGTTAAAGTCTTTGTACACAGATCTTGGACTTCATTCTTCAACACCTCACATTTTTGGTGACAACACAAGCTCACTACATCTAGCAGCTAATCCGGTATACCATGCTAGAACCAAGCATATTGAAGTCCACTACCATTACGTAAGGGAGAAGCTAATGAGCAAGGATATTCAACTATCCTATGTCTCTATAGATATGCAATGTGCCGACATGTTGACTAAAGCTCTTGATGGTACAAAATTAAGTAGATTCAAGTTGATGATTGGCTTGCAGGAAATCAAGGACAATTGAAGACTTATTTGAAGGCCAAGCATGTTAGGCTTGAGGGGGAGCTGTTGGTGCATTTTACCCAAGCCTACATGCTTGATATATTTGATATTATCCTCATTTGTAAGTCACATGAGTAGTCATGTGAACACCTCTTGTAAAAGAGTACATTTTATCTCTTGTAAATGGAAAAAGAAAAAAGGAAAAGGATGGCTTACCTCATCCATGATGTAAAAGCAAATTCGTGGCTCCAACTACCAAAATCACGAGTTTTTGAGCTGAGGGAATCTCTCCTAACTTTGGGGATCACTTTTAGGTGGAGCCATTCGAATTCGAATTCAAAACTCCCTCCAAGAATAGCTATAAAAAGAGCAAGAAGGAAGAGGCGATCAACAAGCCTTGTACATGACCACTTCATGTCATTTTGTAGAGATTGAAGAGCTTACTCCATAGCTCTATAATTCTACTCCCATTGTGCAAAGATTCATTGCCAATGTGGTTGTAATCATATGTGAATCTATACATTTATCATCATCTACTTCTCTGTTTTGTTCTCTGCTATAATCACTCAGAGTAGTAACTTCAGAAGGTCATATCTCAAGTTCTACTGAACCTTTTTCAGTGATTTAACTTGCATTGGATAGCTTGTACTGTCTAATTTGTGCATATAAATTTTCAAGGTCATTGGATACTTACTTTTGGAGATATCTGCATTTTACTGCTTACTAGTCTATCTCTGCAGAGCCCCGAGAATTGTGGGAATGTTCCAAAAATTGATGAAACTTGTTCTCAGTGCTCAGTCCATCATTTGAAGTGTTTTAACTTGGATTGGGAAGTTTGCTAAGTCTATTTGCTCTGCCCAAAAGGAATTTTTCTAATTCCTACCAGGATGAGAGCACTCTTCATTTTTTCCAGCAGGTGTATGTCCAAAAATAGCAAGTTTTGGGAGCTAGTCATTTCGCAACTAGTCTGTCTTGACTTAAACTTTTGGGATACATGTTCCAAAGTACTTGGCTGATATTTTTGTGGATTTAGGAAGCTCAAAGGGTCTACTAATCAACTCTGAAGTCTCAGTTGGCTGGTGTGAAGCTGGTTGTAGCAGCACCTACTCATCTTTGGATTGCATCCACCATCTCTCTTCACAATATCCACTGACGAAGAGAAAGTGAGAGCCATTGCAGAACTACCTAGGCCAAAGAACGTCAAGGAAGTACAGGCTTTCATGGGGCATTTTGGTTACTACCGCCGGTTCATTCACATGTATGCTGTCATTGCAAAGCCCATGTACGAACTTCTGACTATCTTTGAGTGGACTGACGAATGTGAGAATTCCTTCAATGAGCTTAAACGACGATTATGTTCAACACCAATCTTGACCACACCAGATTGGAACAAGCCATTCCATGTTCATGTGGATGCCTCCAATTATGCTATTGGATGTGTACTTGCACAACCTACGGGTGAAGGTAATATGGATCTTCTCATTGCCTATGCCAGTAGACAGTTGAATGCTGCTGAACGGAACATACAACCACCGAACGAGAAGGATTAGGCATGGTGTACGCAGTTAAAAAGTTTAGAAACTATTTGCTTGCAAATAAGTTCAAATTTTTTACTGATCACCAAGCTCTACTGTACCTGGTAAAAAAACCATGTAATACAGACAGATTAGTAAGATGGTTTCTCTTACTAATGGAATATGACTTTGAGGTAGTAGTGAGGAAAGGCAGGACTCATTTGAGAGCAGACCATCTCTCTAGGCTCACATCTGGAGAGGCCCCACAAGGAGTGTCAGATGACTTTCCTGATGCTTACTTGTTTAATTTGGAAGTTGTACCTCAGTGGGCTAAGCCATTAGTGCCATTATTGACATATGGGCCTAACCACCCAATAATAAACACACAAGACAGGGAGATAGTAAAAGCCCAGAAGTATCATATCATGGCAGGAAGTGTGTACAAACATACCGATCACGTGGTATTAGCCTGTTGTGTGGAAGAGGACGAGTACACAAAGTGGTTGCAATTAGCACATGTAGGTGCATTAGAGCAACACTACTTAAAACAACAAACCCTACAAACATTGAGGAGACTTGGAGTATACTGGCCAACTATGGAAGCAGATGTTCATAGGATGTGCAAGGAATGCCCAATTTGCCGCACTAAGCCACCAGTGGAACATGCCACCCTTTATCGCGTGCCCCTAGTGCCAGATTGGAGCGAGCCATTAGTGGCCTTTCTGAGGACGAAAACATTCCCTCAAGAAATGAATCTGGTTAGACAAAGGAGCTTAGAACAAGAGGCGCTAGACTATGCTCTCATTGGAGATAATCTATACAGACGAGGAAAATATGGGTATCTTAGATTGTGTGTCCACGAGAGCGAATATCTAAAGATATTAGAGACTGCTCACCAAGGTGTAGCAGGAGGACACTTTGGTCCAGATCGGGTGTTCAAAGCAATTTTGTTTGCACGTCTTTGGTGGCCAACTCTTCACATGGATGCACATACCTATGTGAAGAGGTGTGAGGTTTGTCAACGAACTCAGTATCCCATACACAAGGATCAGATGCCATTGAAACCTATGATGGGTGGACGTGCATTCTCTAAGTGGGGAATAGACTTTGTTGGTCCTATTAATCCCCCAGCTAAGGGTTCACATGTTGAGTACATCATTGTGGCCACGGACTATCTGACCAAGTGGGTAGAAGTGAAAGCCACTACGAAGAATGATGCTCAAACAACAACAAAGTTCTTATTTGAAAATGTAATCACTAGATACGGATTGCCAATAGAATTAGTAAGTGACAGAGGCACACACTTCTTGAATGAAGTCATAGAAAACCTTCTCCAAGAATTCTTGGTAGTACATAAGAAGTCTGCCCCTATCATCCACAAGCTAATGGCCAGGGTGAGAGCACAAATAAGATCTTATGCAATGTGCTAACTAAACAAGTGAATAACAAATGCTCTGATTGGGACAAACAGCTACACCATGCTGTTTGGGCATATCGAGTTGCCTATAAAACGGTACTCCAAGCCACACCCTTTCAGATGGTATTTGGCCAGAATGCAGTGCTACCATTGGATTTTTTGATACCTACCTTGAAAGTGGCACAAGAGAATGATTGGACAGGCCATGAGTTGTCCTCTAGAATCTTCGATCTTGAACGTCTAGGTGAGACATGATTGAGAGCTGCAGCAGGAATCTATGCAGCCAAGAAGAGGCAAAAGGTGTATTTTGATACACACATGAAGGATAAAGGCTTGGAAGAAGGAGACCTAGTCCTAGTCTACACATTGAAGCAACATGCATGAAAATTAGAGAAAAGGGGCTATGGACCAATGATTATCAATAGGATCTCCACAAGTGGAGCAGTACAACTAGCCACTCTAGAGGGTGACATAATACCAAGTTACATAAGTGGATGCAGAGTCAAGTTATATCAAGAACCCCTAACAGAAGAAATGCTTAATCTACTCACTACTGCAAAAAAACGTAAGGAAGAGGAAAAGCGAATTTGTGAAGAAGCACAGGCCGAAGCTTTAGAACGCATTCGACTAATGAAACTACGAAGACAAGGTAGAGATCAGGCCATGACTGACAATCATGAAGCTCATGGTTATCACATTACCATGTGTGAGGCTTCAGGTAAGCGGAACCATATGATAGTTGATCGATGACCTTTTGTGACCCTAGAAATAGGACAAGGAGACAGTACAACGAGCGTGATAGCTTTAATTGATTCAAGAGCCGCCACTAGTGCAGTTCGGCTTTCTCACTGCCAACAATTGCAATTGGAGGTAAAACCCCTAGAAGCATATCTAATAGGATTAGGAGGTGTCGAAGCCCCTTGCATGGGAGAGGTGGAGCTTCCCCTCTACATTCAGGAGGTAGTAATGCCAGCAAAAGTGCTAGTATGTGAAGACGAGGATCTCACCGAGCCTCTTGTCTTGGGCCAAGACTGGATCTATGATCATGCAGTCAACCTCAACCTAAGAAGTGGACTTCTTCAAGCTTGGGCAGGCCAAAGCCGCCTTATGATTGAATTAGAAAAAACAGCATTCAAATCAATAGAAAAGGCACCAACCCTTAGTGCCTCCAGGAACCCACATGAACATAACAATGTTGTACTTGTCCAAAGTTCTATGGTGCAGAGGATTGTCAATGTTACCAAAGGTACAGAAGTCAATGAGGAGTTCCCAACTGTTCCAAAGAAGGTTCCAAACATGCAGACCGAACATCACACGACACGAAGGAGGCTGATGACCAAGAAGCAGGAGCACCAACTAGTGCAACATAGAGTACCTCGTGGCGCGAAACAAATCTGGATGCGCAAGGATGGAAAACCCACAACTCTAGTAACAGGTTCTCAAGGAGGCACAAAACAAGCCACACCATCAAGGTCAAAAGTGAAGGAGTACCCTAGGCAACCTCGTAGGCATACCACGTCTATTTGGGTCCCTAAGCGGTCAATGAAGGCTAGCCCCAATGCTAGACAGATATGGGTGCCCAAGGCCTGTTTACGAGCCCAAATAGCTCGAACTCTAGTCACTGGTATAATTCAACACTCACAAGTCCTCTCGACAAACAACTCAGGAACCCTACCTAAATCCCACACGAACCCACACTCAGTCAAACCAAGTAATGTCTGGAAATGGGTACCCAAAAGGTCCCAAATCCATCACAATCTAGTTCATAAATCTTTACCTGTCATTAGCTCTAAGAGCTACAAATCCTCTATCAAAGTTTGGAGACTTAAACCCTGTATCAAACCCCCAGTCCCAATTTTGTAAATCCATCCACTCTGATGTAGGTGCATTCTGAGTACTTTGCATGTCCACAGTATGCATTTAGGAGTACACTAACCACTAACCACCACTTACATCTATCACGAACACTTCACCCTAACCACTAACCTTCTGGATTGTCATGTTAGTATTGTGAAGGGAACACCATTACATCATGTTTCCTATGCAAAACTAATATGCCTTTCTTCTTCTAGCAGATAAGCACCCGATTCCCATGGCAGCAGCAGCATGCACGAGCTCTCAGGCAGGCACTAGCACTCAAAGCAATTGGGATACCATGCCTGTGGAGGCCCCACTGACAGCAAGGCCTGAAGAGCTTCTTAATGTGAGAAGAATTCCCATTCTGGATCCACCAAGTGGCCTGACAAAAAGAGTAAAGGGGCATTCTCATTGGTTCAATGAGATGCCAGGAGATTTGGGAGACGAAGATCATATCTGGGAATCCAAGTTGGAATGTGGAGGAGTGTGGTGGACCTTTCAGTTCTTCTCACGAGAATTTGAAGCATTGCAAAATGTTGCCCCTCTTCAAGATATTTGGCAAAAAGCGGGATTGCAAGATTCTTTTAGTGCAGCCTTGCCTATACCTGATTTTCTTCGGTGCTACTACTTGATTGCAACTCTCAAGGCGACAGGAGACAAAGATCATTCAGGCACATTCCTGGTGCCCTCTCTATCAAACCAAGAAGAAATGAAGAAGTTTGAGTTGAATATCACGTTAATCAAGGAGGCCCTTCAGATGTATGGCACCCATGTACCCTCCGATTGAGATCCTTTGATACCAGAGTCGATGAAGAACAACAAAATCAAGAAGTTGAAAGAAATGTGTACCCTCACCCCCAACATTTCCATACCACTACGGATGTGCCTTCAACACTTCGCATTTCCAGCCCAAGACCGGTTCACCCAGCCTCATAAGAAGATCTGGTATGGGTTATACCTAGCCGAGACCGGGAGCTTACCTATGAAAATGCCAGTATGGATCCTTGATCAGTTATATGAAGCAGGCAAGCGAGGAGTGAGGAAAGCTACTTTGAATGGCTGCTGCGCCATTACAAGAATCATTTACAGATGCCTGGCTTATGATGTGCCAATTGCACGAGCCCTCAAGTACTCACAATTGGAATTCTTCCAGGGGCGGAAATCAGGGGTTCAACCCACTAAAAGAATGCGTGGATCACTTTCACATGTTCTGATTCCTCACGAAATTTCCACAGAGACCTCCTATAGAGAAGAAGAACAAGTAGCCCCTTTCACGATCCATCTTCAAGGACTACAATCAGAAGACTTGGTACAACCCACTCCATCAGCCCCCCCACTACCCACAGATGCTGAGTTTGCATCCATGGCTACATTGGCAGCAGATCCATCCTTTGACTTTGAAAACTTCTTACAAACAGCACACTTGTCTGAGAGTGAATTAATTTCTGACAATGACGGTCCTAGATCATCATCCCAAAGAGAACGACCACAGAGTGAGGCAAGAAGGGTACATTGGGAAGATGAGGCACAACATCCTCATGCTCAAAGCACACACAATCAGGAAGAAGCACAAGGAAATGAACCAGAGGAGAGTGAAGAGAAAGCTCCTGCCTACACGGCACAACTCAAACGGCTCTACAAGACAATCAAGCAGGTACATAAAAGACACAAGTTATCAGAAGAGGCAAATAGAGCACTAGTGAACCAGATGCTGCAAGCGGAGAATGTCGACCCGCATTTTGTAGAATCATTGAATCTCTTGGCGAAAACCTGCGGAATAGGGGAAGCCATGAGGACCATGGTATATCGTAATACCCCTCCATATGACCAACAAAGGATCGATACAAGACCACGACGGGGAAAGATGATTCAGATGGAAGTCTCTACCTCTCTCCCTACAAACAGTCAGGAAGATGTTCACATGGCAAGTCCACCCAATAGTGATGAACCAGATGTACAGGTTTAGGTACCATCTCCACCATCACCTCCCATCCAGCCCTCAGAACCCCTCACCACTAGCCATCCTACATAACCAGTATCCACCCTTAGTGAACCCGTTCTACACACCACCATTTCTCCATCCTTCCCTTTACCTACATCCATCACTTCCAACCCATTTTTCAAACCCCAGATAGATCACCCCATCATCGATCATACCGTAATAGGTCACCCATCGTCTTCCCCACCTCTCGGACATCCACATGACCCTACCCAAACTTTAACACACCCATTTCCTTTCACCCATACTTTTCCTCTCTCCCAACCCCAACCCATTGGGCCACTCCTAACCTCCTCAAAGCCTACACAAGTCACTCTACCTCCGTTCTTGGCAAACCTTGTGGAGCAAATTGAGAGTTACAGGAGAAAATCCCATCCCCACCCCAACTCCCCCACAGTCACGGCAACCACTAGCACACCACCCACCGTCCCTGTATTCACAATTCACACTTCACACACAATCACGTGTGAACCCATGGACATTTCACCATCCACAGAAGCACCCACCACCACTTTTGTTCCAACATCATCACATTTCACTTCACTCCCTTCACCATTTTCCAATCACTGTAGGCACATCATCCACTTTTCCCTTCCCCATTTCCCGACCCTTTGCATTTTCCACCTCTACCCCTGCATCCACATCATTTAGTCATGCACTAGACACCATGTTCGAAGCGGCCACTCAACTTAAGCAAGAGTATAGATTACTGGAAGAAAATAACACAGAGCTATGCAATCTCTCGACTCAACTCCAGGCACGTGTCAATGCCTTGGAGCTAAGTAATACAACATTACAACACGACGTGACCATCCTCCAACAATCAAATGCAGAGTTGGAAGCCAAGTATATGGAGACAGGTAAGGCTATGGAGGAACAACTCAGAGATCAGTTGGGCCGCAATGCTAGACTACAAAGAAACATGGCTTTACTTTGTCGCCACTTAGCAGTGGCTCAAGAAGAAAACACAAGGCTACAACAACAAAACCAGGAGAATCTAGAAGAAGCCATGGAAAATACCCCTGGAGCACCTATAGACCCTGCCAAATTCAAAGCTATTCCCTCAGCATACATTCAGCAGGCGTTAGAAGAATATGCAACCCTCTTGGAGGCACATGACCAGTTGGTAGACCAGGTAAAGGAACTACAAAGATCCCAAGTGCATACACCACAACCACCAACACCTAAAGAGATGGTCAATGCTGCCACTTCACTAGAACCTGCACCTTCAACGGCCAATGACATACTCGAGCTACGACAGCAGGTGGCTGAATTAAAGATCAAATTGTTATAGTATGAACGACCCCCCTCTCCACCTGATCAACCACTAGAAGAAGAAGCAGTAATCATTCCAATGGAGGAAACATTTGAGGACAACTATGAGCCTCAACCACTTCTAGGAGGCAGAATCACGGAGGAAGGACATGATACATATGAGGAGCCCCCCTCAGCATGGATGAAACAAGTAGAAGAAATGGGGACAACTCATGAGGAACGTATCTCCACTCAGATGCTGGCAATGAGGACCATTGAAGAAACCATACTTCAATCAGAGTATTTCAGACACCTAGCCTCTAGAAGACTGATAACTAGTTCAAAATTACAATATAAACCCTATTTTGTATTGTTGGCCGACTACAACGCAAAGATCAAAAGAGTCACCAAAAAGTGCCCTACTTTCGCAACACAGTTTGAACCAGAGGATATCCCAGAGGCAGCCAGAAAAGGGGCTATATTCCAACCCACTTGGAGGAAAAAGTTACTTGAAACCTACCCGGAAATGCTTAGAACATGGGATCATGCTCCCATGCATTTGAAATATAACCCTTGTTTTGGGCCAGTACAAAGAAGAAGATCATGGAAAGCATTCGCCATCAAGGTTCAGAACAATGCAAATTGTAAAGAATGGCTCAATTACCCCGCCATTGCACCCCCAACCGGTACACCTACAATATCATACATGATAGCAACCATCAAACATTGGATGCCACGCCTCCACCCCATGCCTGATGTCACCGCGAAGATGATGCTCAAAATTTTGGACATGATGCAAGTGGTGCTAAAGACTTTCCGAAATGTACGTAATATTCAGCCGCTAATTCTGGGCTTCATCAACGGTAACTATGACCTACTTTATGATATGAGCACAACCCCGAGCATACGAGTCACTTATGCATGGCACGCAAGAATCAGATATCTTCCTGCCTGCTACAAGCAAACCTTTGATGATATGTTCACCACGGGGTTCTGGGAAGCACACTCAGAAGTGTTCGCGCCATGGCCAACTCATTTGCTACAACTCTTCGCGTGCGAACAAACGATGCATTCAGAGATCTACTCAACGCCACAACCGGACATACCAGGATCAATCAATTGGGATGCCCTTCAACGAGACCTGATCAGAGGACTACATATCAAAGAACAAGCATTGACCACCGACCTACTACAGCAATACATCGATCAAACCGTGGAGCAGAGGTCTGTCAGAGACAACAGACGCTAGGGGGGGGGGAGAGTGTTGGCATCATATAAGAAGAAGCAAGTACGGCCATGCATGCGGATCTAGCACTAAGGCAACCTATTAAAATTTTTCCAAACCTTACATCATTATAAAAGTGATTCTCATCACTAGAAACCCTTGTAAATACCGTTTCATCTTTTTATAGCTCCATTTTCTACAAGCCGAGGAGTCCTCGAGCTTGGGGAGCCTTAGAAGTAGTTTCCTGCCAATTTTCATATTTTTTAGATCTCGTTTGAGCCCTCAAATAAGCCCTGGAACTTAGTTTTTAACTAGGCCGGACACTAGGTCTGGACAGGGCCAAAGCTAGTCAAAAACTATAAATAGAGCTAGAGAGCTCATTTTTGAGCTAACTTCTTGTAGTTTTGAGCTTGTGTGAGAACTTTGTTGCAATAGAAGTGATTCCATTGTCTTACTCTCTTTGTTCTTGCCGTGTGTGCGCGTGTGTGTGTATGTGTGTGCATGTTAGTGTGCTTCTCACTCACACATTTGTGCTTTCACTTGCTCGAGGTCTTCATACCATCCTCATGTCTTCCCGGATTGACATTAAAGGAGGTGCTACTCATCACTGAGCTACACGATGGTATGTACCAATCACGATGGCATGGTTGGGATGGTTGTCGCAATGGTCTTAGAGCATCACAATGGCATAATCAATCATGATGGTATGGTGTTGTCATGATGGCTTAGCGAATCACGATAGTGTGGTGTCTCATCGTGATGGTCAACTGGATCATCGTGACGGTCAAATGGATCATCGTGATGGTCAAGGTCCATCGCAATGGCATGGGACCATTGTGATGGTCTAGGCCCATTGCGATGGTGTGGGACCATCGTGATGATATGAAAAAATATGAATTTTGCAAAGTCACCTATGGTTCCTTGGAGGTGCTAGCATGCTTTGTATGCTGGTATAGTTGAATTCTGAAAAATCCAAACGCGGCGGACCATCAGGATGGTCTGAGCTTTTGACAAGTTGATGAAAACATAGAAATTTTACCTGTTTTGATGCCCATGCCCAATGCTAAATGTTGTTCTTGCTAAGAAACTCTCAACACTCCAAATCAAACTCTCTTGCACTCACAAATGAAATGAAGGAATGCATATGGAAGGTGGAGGTATGACCAAAATTGGTGAAGATGGTGATGCAAGAAGATGGAGAGTAGAGATGATGGAGATGATGAAGAAGGTAAAGAAAATAGAAAAAATACCTACTTACCTATGATTCCAACATCACATCTCTACATTTTACCATCACACACTCGTCCTCAAAGCTCAATCCTCGACAACAACACCAAATTTGGTGTCACTCTAGCACAATGGCAAGTACCAACGTGAGGAGATCCACCTCATAATTGTCGATCCGGGAAGAAGTGAGGAAGGTATGATGACCATGAGCAAGCAAGAGTACAAATGTGTGTGAGTGAGAAGCACACAAGCATGCACACACATACACACACATACACGACAAGACAAAGAGCGGAACAATGGAATCCTCTATTAACAAGCTCAAAGAAAGTACACAATAATCAAGAATGAGTTCACTCTCCAACGTTTCACATTTGGCCCTTCTTGGATTCTAGCCTGATATGATTTAAGCATCATATCTAAATCCTTGGGTGTAGGATCTACTAAGACTAATCATGCTCTAGGTGATGATGGGGTTATATGAGGCTGATTAGATGGTGATGTCAGTGGTGGTGATGTGCGAGAGTGTGTTCACAATGCAATTTCTTTAAGCTTAGTTTTGGTGTCTCTTAGGCTTTCTTCTAGTTTGTTCACTTTCTTTGTCCATTGTCTTTTCATCCATTCACGACTATCTTTCCGAGCTCTTGTTCTCTTTTTAGTTGTGCTCTTAGTTTTACTATTGTCTAGGCTCTTCTCTTGACCTGTGCCTTGGTTTTATTATAGGGCTTGAGCTCTAGTTACTACTTGTACTAGGGTTGTAGTAATTGTACTTTCATTAGAGTCTACCACTAAGCCAATCACATTAATAGGTGTGATTTTCTGTGTATTGTCTAGATTCTTTGTGCAATCCCTTAGGAGATTCTCCTTATCACATGGTTACTCCTAATGGATGCCATGGTGAAGGGATTGGGCAATATCTAATGAAGTGATCTCCTTGACATCTATAGCGTGGTCCTACACTTGGGGTTACACAAGGAGATAAAAGCCTTGAATGGTTACTCCTTGTGGCTGCCCTGGTGCAAGGATTGGGCAATCTCTTTGAAGTGATCTCCTTGACATCTATAGCATGGTCCTCTGGGTCCTTGGGGTCTCATTTGTCTTGGTTAGGGCCTAGGGTTAGGGTTGTGTACATCACATTTGAGTATTCAAGCTCCCAATTAAGTTCACTCGGGTTTTTGTAAGGATAGATGTTGTTATGCTCTAGTGAATCCATGTAGTATGCTAGTGGGCTATCTACATGCATTGATTCAAAGCTATGAGCATTGGGATTGCTTTCAAAAATCAAGGGAGGTGTTGGCACTAAGGATCTACTCAAGTTTTCTTCTACTGATGCATACTTGATTGGGATCACATTGGATGGGGGAGGAGGATGTTGACACAACATTGGTTGAGGTCTTTGTTGGGCTTAGTATTATGCCTAGTAATGCTGTTATGGCCTCAAGTATTGTTGAGCTTGGTATCCATTTTGGTATCTCTCGTGTTGTTGATATGGTTGTGTATCATTTTCCTAATCACCTACTTGTTATAAGGGCAGTCCTACATAGTGTGGTTTGTGTATCTCCTCTCTATTGTGCAATATTGGCTATAAGGGTTTCCTTGGGGTTGAGCCATGATCGGACACACATTGGGCATGTGGTCTCCTCCAGAGTGGTAACATCATTTCATTGGGACCATCTTATGCGCAAAGTTTACTTGAAACTCCTAATTTTTGTACTATTTTCTTTGCTAACTCCTCTATTGAAGTAGATGGTTTAGAAGTGAAGCTAGTAGCACTATCAGGGTCTTTATAAATCTTGGAAAGCTCTAACTTTTCCCCTAGATTTTCCTCAATATCAATGCACATACGAACGCACTGCCTTATGGTTTGAGGCTCTTTTAGATACACATATGATCTCAATTTGGCACTTATAAAACCATCCAAGAACAATGCCACTTGTTCGACTGGCATGTGTAGTTTTGGAATAGGGGATCTCCCTAGGTACTATCTAAATCTTCTTCCTTCTATTCTAACCATCTGTTGGGGTGTTTGTTTGAAGCTATGGAACATAGATGAGGTATTGTGTCTAATGCCACTCTTGGAGAACTCCATGATAAAGGCTTCTAGCAGTTGATCGATGTTCCTGAATTGTCCATGATATAATAATTAAAACCACCTCAAACTTGTGTTTTTTAGAGTTAGGTTAAAGGCATTATATTGAGTGAACAATTCATCAACCTTCTTTTCTCTTAGTGCTTGTCTAAACTTCGCTGCATGATTGTATGGGTCTATAATACCATCAAAGTAATTCTTCATGGATTTAACTAGCTAGGTAGGCCTCAAGATTTGACGGTCTTCTCTAGGCCTAGGTAAGGGAAACTCATCCATAAACCTTTGATGCCTCAAGTTTCTGTGTCTCTCCTCCTCTATTCTTTTTGTCTCCATTCTTGATCATTTTTTGCCTACTAGGTTTGCAAAGCTCACCTAAGGTTTTTCTCTAGTCCTTTCCTTATGGGTACCATGGGTGTGAGATGACCGAGCTCCTTGTTGACCATAATATACATTCAATCTAGGTGGGCTGAAAACTAATTTGCCCTTCCAAGCGTAGGCATGCCTACCATGCTCTATTACCAAAAACATCCTTTTCAACATGTTATCTAGATAGACAAATTTTCCTATTATCTCAAGATCTTTGAACTCGTATGTGGTGACTTCGCCTACTTTGCTAAGTTGATCTGGTTCGAATCTCCAAAAGGCTTCATTCGTATCCTTATTCAAGTATAAATCTATGCTTTTGTTGTCCTAGGGAATTCACTTTGGGGTAATCACTCTAGTCAAGACAGATTTGCCTCAAACAGTCCTGGGTTCTCATCCTAGATCTCCTTGCTCTAGGTCTCCAATCTCATTGTCCTGGGATAATGTTTCCAAAATCATTTGTCCTATCTAGTAAGTTGGTGACCACATACATGGTTCCCTGCTTATCAATGTATGAATCATCTTCAAAATCGACCACTAGCTATTCAAGTCTGAAGGGTTGATACAGGTTTTTAAGTTGGACAAGTGATCTTTGCAACCCATCCTCATAGATGCGAGCACCTAATCGATTGGTTCTAATATACTCCAACTTCATGTTATGAGGACCTTTTGGTGTCTGTAAATAGGCATTGTCTGAACTACTTGTAGGTCGTTCCATGCTAAAAGACATTTCTGAATCACTCGTTTCTATGCTTAGCACATAAGGAATATATAGATAATCACTGAGTTGTTGGGCCCACAACCTAATTGTGTGATTGACACTAGGTTTAGAGGATTTGATGCTTTGTTTATGCTGACCTAGGTGTCTGATCTAATGTTCATAACCTTTGTCTATTATTCCTAATTCTCCCAAGTAGAATTGTGTTGCAATGTTAATTTGTAACAGTTACTTATTTGCTTATAAATTTTCTCTGATGTAATCTTGTATGTTGAATAGCGTTACTAGGAATACTTGAGTTTATCGTAATTTGATGTATGTTTGATCAATTTATGTTCTTTTCCCTTAGAGTTTTCTACAAAGGTTTTTTAATTACACTTGAACTTGAGTAGTTAGGGTTTCTTATACTTGTATCATGCCTAACATAGCCCGAATTAATCAGTACCACTAATCGTACTTAGCGTGAGCTAGAGAATTGACTAAGGGGGCTTAATGTTCTTCCAACCTCGATTCTTTTGCTTTGATGAGTGCTCCAATGCCTAGAAAGTAAGCTTCCCAAGTGCGATTTGATGGTTCCGAAGCCTTTGCCTTGTTAAGGAAATCCAAAACACTCCAAAAGCCTGACAAAATTGCCACAATTTAGCTCAAAATATGCAAAAAAATGAAAACCTAATTTTTAGCCAAAAAAGGTTGTCTATCACGATCGAAAGGGCTACCAATCATGATGGATAGAGCTATCTAAAATTGCTCTATCAATCATGATGGATAGATCCATCGGGGCCTATCTGTCCTCTATCACACAATGGATAGATATCAATCACGATGGATAGGTATCTATCACGATGGACTAAAATGGTGATGGATGCTATCAATCATGAGGTCATCAATCGCGATGGACAAAGCTATCCGTTGTGGTCTGTCAATCATGATGGAGAGATCCGTCCGGGCTTATCTATTGTCTATCACACGATGGACATATATCAATCATGATGGATAGGCATTTGTCACGATGGACTAAAATGGCAATGGATGCTATCAATCGTGAGGTCTATCAATCACGATGAACAAGTTTACTCATAAAAGCCTATCTCTTGTGCGAGGCTATTTTTCATGATGGAAAAATTGTCCATCATGATGGACACTTTGTCCATGGTCTGCTGTCCATCATATGTCGTGAGGTGTTTGTCATGATTGATAGAAAAAACACACCTTTTCTAAAAAGAATTATGTATATGTGATGTGCATGGTGCCTAGACTATAGTGGTGCACTTAGTTTTACCAAAAGATCAACTTTTGTCTTTGTTGCGATTGAGAGAGGGCTATGCCTCTAGGCTTGCGTGGAGAACTTTCGTACTTGTTGGAGCCATTGCAACTATTGTGGATGTTGATACCTACAAGGAAGCTCAAGAAACATACAAAAGAAATGCACAAAAATTCTCTCTCTCTCTCTCTCACAAGTGAAATGAGGGAAGATGAGGTAGAGGTGGGGATATACTCAAAAACTGAAAATTCAATGAAGAAGAAGATGGAGGTGGGAGATGGTTAGGAAGGTGATGATGATGCAAAGACTAAGAAAAGTAAAGAGCTTATCTAATTACTTACCATTACAACATCATATTTCTACATCTTACCTTCACATGCTCCTCCTCAAAGCTCAATGCCCAACAACGATACCAAATTTGGTGTCACTCTAGTATAATGATGAGTATCAATGTGAGGAAATCCATCTCATAATTGTCAATCCAAGAAGACATGAGGGTGGTATGACAACCATGAGCAAGTGAGAGTACAAATGTGTGAGTGAGAAGCACACCAACACACACACACATGCACACACGACAAAGACAAAGAGATGGAGCAATAGAATTTTTGATTAGCCAGAAATATGATTACAACATCTTTTGTTCACTTCGACTCCCAAACTGCTAACCACAAAAATGAGCTCTCTAGCTCTTTTTATAGTTTTTCACTAGCTTTGGCCCTAGCAAGACCTAGTGTTCAACCTAGTTAAAGATTAGGTTCCTAAGCTATTTTGGAAGCTCAAAGGAGCTTAAAAAATTATGAAAATCAGTATGTATAGACATAGTACTCCTCAAGCTTGAGGACTCCTCAACTTGAACAAAATGGAGTTGGAATTGTTGAAAATGGAATTTAAAATGGCATGTAGTGATCAAAATCACTATTTCACAATAATTAGGACTTAGAAATTTGATAGGCCTAGTTGCTGGATCTTTGTTTACTTCCTTGTCTTCTCATTCCTACTTGGCTTTCACTTTGTCCTTACTCTATTTAACTAGTTTTTCACATGCTTCCGTGTCTTTTCAAGTTGCATGGATCTCCTTGGCTACTGTCAACAGAGGTAGGGGAAGCATCCTTGATATCAATGCTCGAGAATTCTAACCTATGTGCCATCCATTCTAAGAGGGTTACTATACAACCCAAGAACATACAATTAGCTAGGAGGATTAGGGGGTGATCGTAGCTAACACTTGTAATTGATCTCTCCATATAAGAGAGTTTTTGTAACTTTGACTATTTTGAATGAAACTTAAGCACTTGTAGTCCTTGAAATTGTCTATTATCTCTTTCCATGTTGTTTTATATTGTAATCTCACACATTTAAGTGATTCTTTATATTTTCTTATTTGTGTCATAAAATATCTGCAACCTACCTCATCTAGTAAGTCCATGGAGCATTGTACCATGGTGTAAAGGCCAAAAAAGGCCAAACCATAGAAAGGAACCTTTCCAAAGCATTTGAAGAGCCTCCTCTTGTGTTTTTGTGGATACATCTTTTTTGGACTTGAAACCATGTTTGGGATCACTTGGGGTATTGATAGAGTGTTTATGACCTCCTCATGCCATGGATAGCTTGTGCACTTAGCTTATTCAGATAGTCACTCTATGGAGATTCTGTTGATATATTTAGATAGTGATGTGTGTGAACACTCTAGGACCGTCGGGGCACTTTTTTCCCTCTTTAGGAGGTTTTTTTCCCCCGGCTTGTATATACGCCTATTGCCCTAATGGGTTACTTATCTTTGTACATTAGTAATACATTCAGTATTGTGTGTTGAGCTCCAAGCTTCTTCTTCTTCCTTGTGCTGTTCGCGTGCTTCCGCAGACGTTTAACTCCAACAATTGGTATCAGAGAAGGTCGTCGCTTCATCTAAGGCACCGTTGACACTCCTCCATTTGTAGTCTCAAAATTGCACGAATTTTGGTGAGCATACTCAATGTGTTTCCAAGATCAAAACAACTTCGATCTGTGGTGCCAAGATTGCGATCTGAGCTCGTTTTGGCCTCCAAACGCACTATCATGGCGCTTGTGCAGGCTATTTCATCTTTTTGTGCCAAAGGTATATACCAGTTTCTATTCGCCAGTTTAAGCGTCTTGAAGTCTATTACAGGTCTAGCAGAACTCGTCTGGGCAATTCTGTTCAACTTTTTGAGATACATTCAATTTTCTACATCAAGGTATTTTAGTCATCGGCCATGGTTGAAAGCAGTGATGTATTCCGCATGTTGGCTGTTGAGGATAAGTTGGATGGTACCAACTACCCATTATGGGCTTATATGATGCGACATGTATTGGTTGCAAAAGGACTGTGGAACATTGTACAGGGTGTCGAAAAATGTCCTATCACACCAGCAACTGTTACAACTACAGGTACTGAAGCTGATGGAGAAGGTGTTGAAGATGATGGTATTCTGCATATTCCTGTTCGTGCTGTAGTTTCTGCTGCACCTACTATAGAGTAGATTCGCTGGGATGGCAGAGATGCCCAGGCACCTGCATTGATAACTTTGTCTGTCAAACATGCCATTATTCCTCACATTCGCTCTTGCAGAATAGCTAAGGATGCTTGGGATACACTTACCACATTGTACCAAGCTAGGAATGAGGCTCATGTTGCTTACCTCCGAAAACAGCTGGAGAGTGAGCATATGAATGAAGGTGATTCTATGGACAATTTCCTAACTAAGATCAAAGATTTGAAGGAACAGTTGATTTCTGCTGATGAGGTTATACCAGATAGCTCACTTGTGCATACCGTTCTGAATGGTCTTCCTGATTCACATCAGAGTTTTGCTTCTACTCTTCGGTTAATGATGAAAGGCAATCCAAATGCCTTGTCATTTGAGGAGTTAGTCTCTGTTCTGTTGCAAGAAGATCAGTCCAGGCAGAACAGGTCCATTATACGTGTTGCAGATCAAGCTTTCCTGGCTAGTCAGAAGGGCAAAGGAAAATGGAGCTCTTCTATTAGTAAGCAGAAATCTGCAAATGCTGCACATTCGAAGAACCAAGATAAAGATGAGAAAAAATTAGAAAAGCAAAAATTGTTTTGTAAGTACTGTAAAGGGAATGATCATATCATAAAGAACTGTCCAAAACTGGCTGCAAAAGAGGCAAAGAAGAAAGAGGTTGGAATGGTTGTTGCAGAAGCCTCTACACCGAAAACGAAGTCTGCTAATCTTGTGCAGGAAGAAGAATGGGCGTTTACTACTGTTTGCCGTTTTGACCCATCTTCTCATGAGCAGTGCATGTCTGCAGTAGACTCAGATGTTTGGTACTTTGACAGTGGGGCGACCAAACATATTATCTCGCAGCGCAGTTTCTTCTCTTCACTCGAGCTTGCTCCTACAGGGAATACTGTTACATGCGCCAACAACTCCTCTTATCCTGTTATGGGAGTTGGTAAGATCATTTTGACTACTGCTGATGGTAGTTCTTTCACTTTGTTAGATGCTTTATTTGTGCCACGGATCAAGAAGAACCTGTTATCAGTTTTTGCATTAGCCAAGATTGTCTTGGTTGTGAAATTTGTTGATGACAGGTGTACAATTCATGATCTGTCAAATGGCGATGTGATTATTGCTTCTGGCATTTTATGTCGTGGGTTGTATAAGCTCATAGACTATGAAAGATTTGTAAATGATTTGGCATGTGCAGTAAATGATTCTCAGGCTATGTCAAATGCAAAGCTTTGGCATGCACGCCTTGGTCATCTGAATTTTGCTAGTTTGCTACGCTTGCAGAAATCTGAAACGGTGTCCTCGTTGCCCAAACTTGAGGCACCTGGAAAACATGTTTGTGAAGGCTATATTTTGGGCAAAATGCAGCATTCGTCCTTTCCAAAAGATGGTTCAGTTCGGGCTACTCAGAAATTGGAGCTTGTACATAGTGATGTCTGTGGTCCTATGTAGACACTTTCTTTTGGGAATTATCTTTACTTCATGACTTTCATCGATGATTTTTCTAGGCATGCATGGGTATATCCATTGAAGGCAAAGTCTAAAGTGTTCATGTGATTCAAGCAGTTTTTGGTTTTGGCTGAAAATCTGTCAACATGTAAAATGGGCACCCTCCATTCAGATCGAGGGGGGGAATATATTTCTTCTGATTTTAATGCATTTCTGGCTGAACGTGGGATAAAACACCAGTGTATAGTGCCGTATACACCTCAATAGAATGGAGTTGCTAAACAAAAGAACAGGTCACTCATGGAGATGGCAAGGTGTATGGTCAAGAGTGAGGCTTTACCACATAGTTTCTGGCTTGAGGCTGTCATGTGTGCAACATATATACTGAACATGTGTCCCACTAAAGCGCTGCAGTCTATCACTCCATATGAGGCTTCGCATGATCGCAAGCCATCTTTTGCTCATCTGCGTGTTTTTGGTTGTTTGGCATATGCATTATTGCCTGAACAACATCGCAAAAAATTGGATGATAAAGCAGTAAAATGTATTTTTGTTGGGTACAGTTCTGAAAGTAAAGGCTATCGTCTGTATCATCCACAAACTAAACGCATTCTGGTTAGCCGTGATGTTGTCTTTGTGGAAGATGCTATTCAGCCATTGCTTTCATGTACTAAGGAGACATTTGTTAGCTCCAAAGACATGTATGATACTTTGATGCCTCTTTTTATAGGTGGACAGTCTAGTGCTGGTCCTAATGAGGCAACTTCTCAACCTTTGTAGGTTTCATGTGATAATGCAGATCATTCCATTTCTGATGCAGATTTACATGGTGCACTAGTTGATGAGAGAGTTGATATTGAGCAGGCAAAAACTATGCCAAAATGGCTAGTGCAGACTTTACGTGATAGCAAATTAGATGCACCTTTGTCATATCGTACTCGTTCAAGCTCTCATAGTACCTCTTTTGCATCAAATTGCTATGCTATGGCTGCATCTAGTCTCTATGATGAGAATGAGCCTGTTTCGTTTGATGAAGCACAAAATTCAGAAAATCGGATGGCTGCTATGCAATCTGAATATGATGCAATGATGAAGAATGGTACTTGGTCTTTATGTGAGTTGCCTCCTAGCAAGAAGGCCATTGACACTAAGTGGGTATAGAAGCTGAAGCATAAACATGATGGTACAGTTGACAGGTTTAAGGCTAGGCTTGTTGCAAAGAGTTATGCACATGAAAGAGGCATTGATTTTGATGAGACCTTTGCGCCTACATGCCGTATGACTACTGTTCGGAGCATTTGTGCACTTGCAACCCATCATGGTTGAAATGTACATCAATTGGACATTAAAACTGCATCTTTGAATGTGACTTGCATGAAGAAGTGTATGTTTTTGAGCCTCGCGGCTTTGTGCAGAAAGGGCATTAAAACCAGGTGTGCAGGTTAAAGAAGGCATTATATGGTTTAAAGCAAGCACCACGTGCTTGGTATGAGAAGATACATGCCTATCTGATTGCACATGGTTTTGAGAACAATCCAACTGAAAGCACCTTATATCTTAAGCCTGCTAATGATGTGCTTCTGATCATTGTTGTCTATGTTGATGACATGCTGCTCACTGGTGCTATTGAGAAGCATATTGGTGATTTTAAGGCTGATTTGCATGCCTCATTTGAGATGTATGATTTGGGGCATTTGCATCATTATTTGGGCATTCAATTTATGCAAGTTGATGGTGGAATGGGTTTGTGTCAAACAAAATATATTGACACATTATTGCAACGTTTTGGACTTGAAGACTGTAAGCCTATTGCCACTCCTATGGAGACAAGTTTATGATTGAGTCTTCATGATGCTGGAGATGCGTTTCATGCTGTTCTCTATCAGCAGGTTGTTGGATGCTTTATTTACTTATGCATTACTCGGCCAGATATTCTGTTTGTTGTCTCACAGATGAGCAGGTTTATGCATTGCCCAGGAGTCAAGCATTGGTAGGAAGTTAAGTGTATCTTTCGCTACTTGAGTGGTACTCGGCTACTTGGGTTGTTTTATCCCAAGGGGGGATCACTACCGCCAGATTTGCATGCTTTTTCTGACTCTGATTGGGCTAGTTGCTATGACACTCGTGTGTCCACTAGTGGCTTTTGCTTCATGCTTGGTAGCTCATGTATATCTTGGTTGAGCAAGAAGCAACCTACTGTGGCCACTTCCAGTTGTGAGGCTGAGTATAGGGCAACTTTCACCGCTACTATTGAGTGTGTGTGGCTTAGATGCCTTATGGCTGATTTGGGTGTTGGTCAGAATTCTACCACCACCATCTTCACTGACAGTCAGAGCGCATTGGCAGTTGCGAGGAACCCTGTGTTCCATGCTCGCACTAAGCACATTGAGGTGCATTATCACTATGTCAGGGAGAGGTTCTGTGCTATGGAGATCAGCTTGGCATATGTGCCCACGCAGGAGAACATTGCAGACCTTTTCATGAAGGCTCTGCCTAGGGAGAAGTTTGAAGCTTTCTGCAAAGCTTTGGGCTTACTTCCTTTTGTGGAGTGCTTTCCACATAGCTTGGCACTTCTTTATACATGAGTGCCAGCTACTTGTTCACTGCATCACTCCGAGGGGAGATTTGTTGATATATTTAGGTATTGATGTGTGTAAACACTCTAGGACCGTCGGGGCAATTTTTTCCCTCTTTAGGAGGTTTTTTTCCCCCGGCTTGTATATACGCCTATTGCCCTAATGGGCTACTTATCTTTGTACATTCTCTAGTAATACATTTAGTATTGTGTGTTGAGCGCCAAGCTTCTTCTTCTTCCTTCTGCTGTTTGCGTGCTTCCACAGATGTCTAACTCCAACAGATTCTTGTGGCTTAATCATTGTGATGCATAGAACATTCTTGAAACATCTATTTGATGTGCCCATATATCTTACCATGTGCCTATATGGCATAGGAAGGCAAAAAAAAGCCCTACCACATAATTGCAGGAGAAGGCCTTGCAAATTGCTTCTAGGTACTTTTCCTACATTTCTGTGGTAGGGCTTTTTTGACCTCCCTATGCCATGAATAACACATTGAGTGTGATATACATACAAATCATGGGTAAAAAATGAGGAAATACACAACGATGATATATCCAACAATTTCAAGAGACAATGAGGAAAATAACATAGCAAAGTGTTAATTGTGATGCACAAGAACATACTTGAAACATCCATGTGATGTGACCATATGAGTAACCATGTGCCTATAGGGCATAAGAAGGCCAAACAAAGCAATGTTTCTATGGCATGGATTTTTTTGGCCTTCCTATGCCATGGATAGCACATTAAGTGTCATATACACACAAATCATGGGTAAAAAATGCTCCATATGACAAAAACAATCCAGACAACTTTAAGATATAATATAAACAAAAATTTCAAGTGACAATGAGAAAAAGTATATAGTAAAGTGATTTTTTTGATTATTTGATTTGATTACATCAACTTGCTTTGAGCTTCTCAATGAGTCTTTTTTGATGGTCCAAAGCCATAGGTAGGGAGTAAGTCAAAATTGACCTTGATATATCATCATTATTGACCAAAGACTTTTTCATGAAAGTTGGAAAGTAAAGTTGTAATGACAAGGGACTTTTTAATTAACAAGAAACAATTGGTCCCCTAAGTAATGGTTGATAAACAAAGAAATTTACTTAAGGCCTTTAGAAACCATGTCATGAAGTGCCCTTGGATGACCATAATATTTATGGATAATTATAAAACGTTCTTTGGGAAGTTTTTGAATGTAGTTTTCTCCATGAGACACTTGATCCCCTTTGCTTCTGGATGCAAAATTGTCAACTTTGATCACCTCCTACACAAATTTTCACATAATCCTCGCGGGAGGTGGACGAACCACACCTTATGAGAGAGGAATAGAAAGTAATCCTCAACCATGGATTTTGGGGCAAGTGGTTATCCCATCTTACTCTTAGTTGTGAGGTTGGGAGTTCAATTCCCAACATTGGTATCAAAGCCTAGTTGAGGAACTTGGGCAAGATGGAGGTAAAAAGCCTCATATGTGGACACTTGGGAAGCATTTGATCATGGCTGAGTCTAAAACTAGCCAAGAAGGAAGGCACATGGGCATTTGGGCACTAAAGGTAGCTTGGATAGGTCCAAAATAGGTCAACACATTGGAATTTGAGGCTTGTGGAGGTGCTCAAATGTGGAAAGGGACCTAGATTATATAGAAGGGTCCACAAGTGACCATTGAGGACTATTCACAATCTAAGGGGAAAAGAATGTCACATAATCCTAGTGGGAGGTGGATGAACTGCACCTTAAGAGAGAGGATTAGGAAGTAATCCACAACCATGGCTTTTGGGGCAAGTGGTTAGCCCATCGTACTTTTGATTGGGAGGTTGTGAGTTCAATCCCCAACACAAATTCTTGAGATTAGTGTCTGCATGTGGTTATAAGAATGAATGGCATGATTTGAAAATACTTACATGTTGAGCTCTATCTTTGTTTTCTCCTCTCTATGGAACATGTAAACTAATGCTAGAGTGGGACATTGCACTCTGCTCAATGATTGGTGAACTAAGAACCCATGACTCTAATATCTAGTCTTGTGCATTATTCAATTCTTCTTTAATATTTGTTGACATTCACTTGCAAGTATGCCATCACAAACCAGTTTTATTGTGTTTACCACTAATTCACAAGATGAAAAACACTTCTTCTCCAAGAATTTAGAGTTACTATCCAAAGGGCACTTTGACATGGCACAAAATAAACTTAGGCATTCATCGAATCATAACCTAGATGCCATTTCGACTTCATGCAAAAATAAATATTCATGTCCCTCAACAAGAACAACTAAAAAAGCTTCTAATTCTACCTTTAGTATAGTCCCTTTTGTCTTTGAAAAGGTGGATGGTATAGATACTTCTTTCAAATTATCATCTACACCATGAGGATAAGTAATTCTGATTGCTTAACTCTCTAATATGAGATTCAAGGGTTCTTAGGATAGTTCTTTTTTATCACAACAAACCCACCTATAAGAAGATAAGGGTTATCATGAGGATCTTAATCTGGTTTCTCATTCACAATGAAAATGGTGGCAACAATGAAACATAGGTATTTTGCACCCATCTTGCATTTCCTATTTAATTTTTTGATTGATGGGATCGTCTCATTGAAGAAGTATCTACTTCCTCTGCAATTACTTGCAACTACTTCAAACACTTTGCAAACGCCTCATCACCTTTATGAATGTAGATGAGAAGGTCACAAGGAGCCCATTTCCCATCATATGGTGGTATGCCAATAGAGAAATGAAAAATATGAACATCCATATCTTTAAGTAGTTGTTCCAAGGCATCTGAGTTCATCTACATGGTTCTATGAAGATCAAGAAGTTTGGAGAGAAGATCATATAGGCCTTGGTGACCTTTATAATCAGAATCCTCCAAGAATTCCATAAAACTTTGGCATCTACTCTTGTGGGTTACAAAAATGGAAGCAATAGCTCGCATGCACATGATGAGAAGATCTATCACTCTCTTCTTAGTTGCAAAAGTGAAAATGAGGAGACAAAACTATGAGGAGGTGATGGTTGATTGCAGAGATGAGAGGGTCTTTGCAGAAACATGCTATAGACCAGCATATTTCTTGCTTGAAAACTCTAGTAGAATTCCTAATCTATCACTTGCTGCAAAAGTATGACCATAGTACCTTGAAGCATTGATCTCAAAAGTTTGAGTCAAGATAGAAAACTTTTAGAATTTGCTCTTGTAGAGAAAACCTTCTATTTATGGAAGAAGCTGTTTAGAAAAATGCTCCATGCTCACAACCTTCTAGGAATTGGCAAAATAATTTTGAAAAACTTCAAATAGGAAGGTAAGTAAGCTAAGAAAATTTATTTCATGAATTTAGAGTGAGTATATAGTGAGCTATATATCTAAGAACTCACAGGTGGAATCCCGACTTTTGAGAAGGCAGTTGATGCACATACACAATCATAGAGATATAATCATATCTTTGCACACAAAGCTCCAATGGCCACAAAATTGTTGGTGCATTTCAAGCCTTCACATTTGGCTTGGAACCTTGGAAGATTAGCTTGGAAAAATTACATCAAGACTTCATTTGAAGGAAATAGCATAGAAACCCATACCTATGATTTATTACTTTTACTTCCATTGTAAAAGTCTTAGTAACTTGGCATCTCATGTAATCACACCTACTTGATTAGTCGTGGAAAATTAGATGGTGTAAATGGAGAGAATATCTCCCTACTTTTAGAGGAGAGATTCTAGGGAGCCTTAGTTTGAATTTGAAATTCAAATGTATCTCCATCACTTATAAAAACCAATGTAAAAACTCACGGGATATAGAGTGATCTTACGAGCTCCATTCTTCACTATCATTGAGTGTGTGAGTGCTACACTATAGCCTACACATCTCCAACTCATTAGGCTACATCTATCAAGCCAATGAGATTGTACATTCATGTGAATTAATAGAAAGAGTTACATTCATAATCTCTGTTTTTCTCTGAGTCACCTTCTCCAAGTCTGTCAACTTCCAAGAGACATATCTCAGGATCTACTGAACCAAACCAAGTGATTAGAACCAGCTCCAAGCATACTACATGCCTACAAAATTTGAAGGTCATTGGATCAGCCATCTCGGAGAAATCTTGCTCGAAGTGGTCTCTGGTATTTCTCTGCATACCTCCTAAAAAGTCGGGGGTGACTCTAAGTTTGCTAAAGTGATTTCTCAGAGTATAGTTTATCATTTCTTCTCATTCCACTTGCAAATGGTAGCTTGTTAAGCTAATTTAATATGTTCAGAAGGAATTAGATCAATTGTAAGTGTGCTGGTCACACTGAGTGAAAGATTGAGCAGGTGTCAATACCAAAATAGCAAGTTTTCTTGGATTTGTCAAGTGCAAAGTTATCTGTTTTGATTTGATCATTACACATATCATTTGCAAAGTACATATATGCTTTCTTGGTATCATTTGGAAGCTAATCAAGTGTACTAAGCATATCTGGAATCAAAGGAGGGCTGGTGTGAAGCAGGTTTAGCAACACCAACTCAATCTTCTGAGTGCATCCAACCATCTCTCCCAACAGTGGTATCAGAGCAAATAAGGTAAACATGGGAGATGGTTTTCCTTCATTCATTGACAAATTGGACAGGAACAATTACCAAGCTTGGTCTCTAAGGATGAAGACCTATCTACAAGGAAGAAGCTTATTTGGATACATATCAGGAGATGAGGAATTGCCCTCATTCAAAGCTAGAGGACTACCCACCAAGGATGAACAAGAGAGACTCAACCAATGGTGTGCAAAGGATGCTTTGGCAAGGTCTTACCTTCTTAACTCTATATCTGATTTCCTTTTACCTCATGTAAGGAACTGTAAGACTTCCCAAGAGACTTGGGAAACTCTGTCAACATATTTCTCTTCAAACACAAGGGCCAGAAAGAATCAACTATGGATTGAATTCACAACCCTTAGGAAGTAGCCCAAGCAATCAGTCTCAGAGTATGTGACCAAAATCAAAGATGTGGCAGACCAATTAGCAAGCATTGGAGAGGAGATTGAAGAGGAACAAATAGTCAGGCAAGTAACAAATGGACTCAAGGCAGATGATAAATGGGAAAGCTTCACCACTGCAATGGACCTCTACATGGACATGCATACCCCAGATCTCACAACACTCATGGGCCAACTTTTCACACATGAAGCAAAGTTTACAAAGGCAGGAGATCAATCAAAAGGTAACAACCCCTCTGCTCTATATACTGATAAGAAGGTTAAAGATAAAGGTAAAAGTAAGAAGGTTGATGAAGAAGGCTCTACCTCCCAAGCAAACTATGCAGGGAGAGGTAGATCCTCAAGAGGAAGAGGCAGAGGAGGTAAGTCAGGTAGGGGGAGACCCTACAACTCATCACCATGCAACATTTGTGGATTGTCCAATCATACCACAGATGAATGCTACAAGAACTACAAGAATCAGAGAGGAAGAGGCTATCAAAGAGGTGGATACTCTCAAGGGAGAGGCAGGTTCAACCAACACCAAAGCTACAATGGATACAACAATCAATACAACAACAATTACAACAACAACCACAATGGTAATTACCAAGGTGGATTCAGAAATAGAAGGGATTACAACAACTACACAGAGGAGCAAGATGACTCCCTATTGATCATGAATATGACCTCCAAGGCAGGTACAAATGATGATCATTTATTTTATATTGACTCAGGATGTTCTAACCATGTAGCTGGCAATGTGGCACTACTCTCTGATTTGGAAGAACCCAAGGGCAAACATCAGGTACAAACAGGTATGATACTAAACACTCTGTTATAAAGATTGGAAATGTAAAGACATGTGATGGTAACCAGAATCTACTGAGCAGGGTACTCTATGTACCAACCATCACCAAGAATCTAATGAGTGTTGGTCAGATTGTGGAGAAAGGTTTGCAGGTCAGATTCACTCAACATGGAGCATATGTGGAGGACCCAAGATATGGTTTCAAAAGAATTGCCAAGGGAGAAAAATCAGGTAGATTGTTTACTTTTGAACTAGAAGACACCAAGAACATTGCTTTGTATAATTACAAGGATCAAACACTTTCAGAGTTAGAAATATGGCACAAGAGGTTAGGTCACATAGGTGAAAGAACCCTAAAGCAAATGTGCAGGGATCAATGTGTGCTTGGGATACCTAATGTGTCCAAGCAACACATGATTTATAAGTGTGGAGCATGTCAGTTTGGTAAGTCTCACAGGTTGCCCTATTCAAGGAAAGGTTTCATACATGAAGACTACCTAGACTTGGTACACACAAATGTTTGGGGACCTAGCAAGGACCCTTCCATTTCAGGATCAAGGTACTATGTGTCCTTCATTGATGACTATAGCAGGTGGACTATCTTATACTTTATGAAGCATAAAGATGAAGTATTTAATTGTTTCAAGAGGTATCTTGCACTTGTTGAAAACCAAACAGGAAGAAGCTTGAAGAGGCTAAGGTCAGATGGAGGAGGAGAGTACTTCTCCAATGAGTTTGAAGATTTCTTGCAGGAAAGAGGCATCAAAAGGGAGATAACTACAAGGTACTCACCTGAACAAAATGGGGTAGCTGAAAGAAGGAATAGACTCATTGTAGAAACAACTAGGTCTATGCTTAATGAAAAGAAATTGCCAAATTATCTTTGGGCAGAGAGTGTATCTACTGCCACCTATCTCATCAATAGGTTGCCATCCAAATCACTTGATGGCATGACACCATATGAAGCTTGGCATGGTAAGAGACCTTCTCAGGATCATTGTAAAATCTTTGGTTGTGTAGCATATGTGCATATTCCCTCACAGGTAAGGGGAAAGCTAGATCCTAAAGCTGAAAAATGTATCTTCATTGGTTATGATTTGAACCAAAAAGGATACAGATTCTACAACCCAACAAACAAAGGCTTCAAGGTAAGTAGAGATGTCATCTTTGATGAGAATGACTCATGGTATGAGAATGAATGCAGGAAGATTAGTCTACCCTATGATATGGAAGAAGATTTCCCAAAGCTCACCAAGGAAGAACCAATCCAGAAAGATGAATCAAGTTCAGATGATGATGATACAATAAACCTTGAGGAATTCAAGGCATGGAAGTCCAAAGGAAAGATGAAGATGAAGAAATTAGAGGATACACCAGAATCCTCAACTCAAGCAATGAGGAGATCTCAGAGAGAAAAGAAGAAGCCTATCAGATTTGGGTATGACACATCACTTGTAACTAAACATTCTGTATATCTTGCAAAGGATTTGTTGAATGAAGAACCAGGTACCTATGAAGAAGCAATAACCAAACCAGAATGGAAAGGAGCTATGGATGAAGAACTGGAAGCTCTCAAGGAGAGTGATACTTGGGACTTGGTACCCAAGAAGGACTCTATGAAGGTGATAGGATCCAGATGGATCTACAAGCTAAAGAGGAATTCAGATGGAACAATAAACAGGTACAAAGCTAGGTTGGTTGCCAAGGGTTTTGCACAAACCCAAGGCATTGATTATGAGGAGACATTTTCTCCTGTGGCTAAGATGCCAACTATCAGAATATTGGTGAGTGTAGTTGCATCCAAGAATTGGAACATGTACCAATTAGATGTCAAGAATGCCTTCTTGAATGGATGGATATCTGAAGAAGTCTACATGTCACAACCACCTGGCTATGAAGACCCCAAGAAGGTAAACTATGTTTGTAAATTGAAGAAGGCTCTATATGGTTTGAAGCAGGCACCTAGAGCATGGAATTACAGGTTAACAACCTATCTCCAAGACCAAGGATTTGTGATGAGCAAAGCTGACACTTCTCTATTCATAAAGAGGAGTAGTACAGAGGTAATATACTTGTGTGTTTATGTTGATGACATCATCATTACACGCAATGATGTCAATGGGATTAGACACATCAAAGGACAGATGATGAAAGAGTTCAAGATTAATGATCTTGGATTATTGAAGTACTTCTTAGGTCTTGAGTTAGTCTACACCAACTCAGGTATATATATCACTCAAAAGAAGTATATACAGGATATGGTCAAGAAGTTTGGCTTGCAGGATGCTAAAGACTCAACTACTCCAATGGAGGTTAACCTAAAGCTAAGTGCTCATGAAGGGGAAGAAGTCCAAGACATCACAGGATATCAAAGTATGGTAGGTAGTTTGAATTATGCTACCTTGACAAGAATTGACATAACATATGGAGTTAGTGTGCTAAGTCAATTCATGCACAAACCAAGGGTACCTCACCTAGAGGCAGCAAAGAAAATCTTGAAGTACCTCAAAGGAACTCAAAGTCATGGATTGTACTTTCCTTATACATCAGATATTGATATTAAAGTATATTCAGATGCAGATTGGGCAGGATGCAAGGATGATAGGAGGAGCACATCAGGATATATTTGTTTTGCAGGAGATAAACCTATTTCTTGGTCATCCAAGAAGCAACCTACAGTGGCATTGTCATCCACTGAAGCAGAGTATAGAGGGCTTGCCAATGCCACTCAAGAAGCTATCTGGTTGAAGCTCTTGTATACAGAGTTAGGTCTATACACTAGACCTCCAATCATCTTTGGAGATAACACAAGCTCTCTTCACCTTGCAGCTAATCCAATATATCATGCTAGAACCAAACACATAGAGGTTCACTACCACTATGTGAGAGAGAAGTTGCTTAGTAAAGACATTTAATTGACTTATGTGTCTACTAATATGCAATGTGCAGATTTACTCACAAAAGCATTGGATGGAATCAAGTTATGCAGATTCAAATCCATGATTGGATTGCAGGATGTGATTGAAGACTAAAGATGAAGACTTAAGCCAAAGTCTTTGGCTTGAGGGGGAGCTGTTGGTGCATTTCAAGCCTTCACATTTGGCTTGGAACCTTGGAAGATTAGCTTGGAAAAATTACATCAAGACTTCATTTGAAGGAAATAGCATAGAAACCCATACCTATGATTTATTACTTTTACTTCCATTGTAAAAGTCTTAGTAACTTGGCATCTCATGTAATCACACCTACTTGATTAGTCGTGGAAAATTAGATGGTGTAAATGGAGAGAATATCTCCCTACTTTTAGAGGAGAGATTCTAGGGAGCCTTAGTTTGAATTTGAAATTCAAATGTATCTCCATCACTTATAAAAACCAATGTAAAAACTCGCGGGATATAGAGTGATCTTACGAGCTCCATTCTTCACTATCATTGAGTGTGTGAGTGCTACACTATAGCCTACACATCTCCAACTCATTAGGCTACATCTATCAAGCCAATGAGATTGTACATTCATGTGAATTAATAGAAAGAGTTACATTCATAATCTCTGTTTTTCTCTGAGTCACCTTCTCCAAGTCTGTCAACTTCCAAGAGACATATCTCAGGATCTACTGAACCAAACCAAGTGATTAGAACCAGCTCCAAGCATACTACATGCCTACAAAATTTGAAGGTCATTGGATCAGCCATCTCGGAGAAATCTTGCTCGAAGTGGTCTCTGGTATTTCTCTGCATACCTCCTAAAAAGTCGGGGGTGACTCTAAGTTTGCTAAAGTGATTTCTCAGAGTATAGTTTATCATTTCTTCTCATTCCACTTGCAAATGGTAGCTTGTTAAGCTAATTTAATATGTTCAGAAGGAATTAGATCAATTGTAAGTGTGCTGGTCACACTGAGTGAAAGACTGACCAGGTGTCAATACCAAAATAGCAAGTTTTCTTGGATTTGTCAAGTGCAAAGTTATCTGTTTTGATTTGATCATTACACATATCATTTGCAAAGTACATATATGCTTTCTTGGTATCATTTGGAAGCTAATCAAGTGTACTAAGCATATCTGGAATCAAAGGAGGGCTGGTGTGAAGCAGGTTTAGCAGCACCAACTCAATCTTCTGAGTGCATCCAACCATCTCTCCCAACAAAAATTACATAGCCACATTTAAAACAATGTTATTTGATTATCAAATCAACAGATAAGTTAATTAGACCATATATTCACTTCAATAGCTCACAAAAGTTGACAAGCTTGAGCTATGCACAACAGTAGTGAACAATATATGGAGATGATGATAAAAACTTCATGTATACGTATCAAGATGTAAAGTACAGTAAATGAACGTGTTACTCTAAGAACTAAGAGATGAGTACAATGAGGACTCAAGAAGTGAGTGGAAGGATTTACACATCCTCTGATTAAAATAGTGAAGTATATGTACACATTTTCCATTGATTTTAGAAGATGAAGGTTGATAGATTCCACCTACATATCACTTTTAGGTGTTCATTTGAATTTTGAATTTGAAATTTGAGTCATGGTTCTATCCTCAAAGGATCCTTTTACAATGGATAAAAGTAATGTGACTTTTAATCTTAGTAGTGAACTAGGAATGCATATGTATACGCATTACTTTCTCATAGTTCCATGAAGTCCAAAGAGTATGCTCAAGCACTTAGGCTTGCCATATAAACCAAAATATCCCCCTCTAGCTAAGATGCTTGAGTCTTCAATCCTTTTTAATCTCTTGAGGTCTAATCATAAATTTGAATATATTAAGTTTCACTCCATCCAAAGCTTTAGGCATCATGTCTACACATTGTCATTAAGTTTAGATATATGAAAGCTCAATATCTTTACTTGTAATCTTCTCCCTATCATAGTGATAATGGAACTCAATGTGTTTAGTGCTCACATAACTAGGGTTCGCTACAAGAAGCTAAGAACTCATGTCATCACCAAATATGTGATGAATGGATGACTTTACTCCTAAGTTTGATTATAGTGTCTTGATCCACATTGCTTCTTGAGTAACATTAGCCAATAATCTATATTTAGAATCTATAGATGAGAGAGCAACAATAGATTGCTTCTTTGATGACCAAGAAATGAGCCTATAACCTGCAAATGAATGATAACTAGAGGTACTTCTTTGATCATCTCTTGATCATGCCCAATCTGCATCAAAGAAAATCTTAATATTGATACTAAAGATGTATGACTATAATAGGCCTTCATTGATTGTTCCTTTGAGGTACTCGTTAATCCTTTTGTCTGCCTCCATATGTGGCTTCCTAGGTGTGTGCATGAACTTGCTCAAGACAGTCACACTATATACAATATCTACCCTAATGAGAGTAGCATAATTGAGAATTCCCACCAATTGTCACATCTTCAATGAGATTACCTTCGTGAGCACTTTACTTTGAATTTAAATCCATAGATGTACCTACAACCTTAGCAATTTCCATCTTGAACTTTGTAAGCATATCTTTGATGTATTCTTTCTAGGTAAGGTACATACCATGCTCTTTGTATACTACTTGCAATCCAAGGACATATGTGAACTTCCCTTGAATTCTACCTTCATTTGATGTTTTATTCTTCTAATGTCTTCAACATCATTACCTATTACAATGATGTCATCCACATATACACAAACATATATGACTTCTCCATGTGATCTCTTAATGAATAGAGAAGGATCTACCTTGCTCGCCACAAACCCTTTATCATATAAGTGGGTTGCTAGTCTATGGTTCCAAGCTTTTGGATCTTTCTTTGGCCCATACCCATGAGTGCTCTAATTGTGGGCATCTTTGCTACAAGAGAGAAAGTCTCCTCATAATCGATGCCTTGTGTTTGAGCATATCCCTTGGCCACTAAGCTAGCCTTTTGCCTTTTAATAGTTCCATCAATGTTCTTTTTTACCTTTTAGATCCATCTGGATCCAATGACCTTCATGGTTGTTGGTGTCTTGCGAACTGAGTCCTAAGTGTTGTTTTCCTTCAAAGCTTCAATCTCTTCTATGGCATGCTTCCATTCTATTTTCTTCTTGGCTTCCTCATAAGATGAGGGATCTTTAAAGTTCAAGTCTCGCGCTCTATAAATAGAGTGCTTAGTTAGCAATGAGGTCATATCCATAACTTTTTGGCTTCTTCTTCTCCCTTGTAGATCTTATGATATTTTGTTGAGATGATTCTACTATACCTCTTAACTCTTGAAACTTTTCTTTACCTTTGGAGTTCCAAGAGATGATCTCCCTTCTAGGTGTCTTCTGATCATCCTTTGAATCACTTGACTCTTCAAGTATATGTGGATATTTGTTTGAAAGTGTTGAAAAATCATCATCCAAGTCATAGGGCAATTTTATTTTCTTGTAGTAATCTTCAAACCAAGTTTTATTTTCATTAAATAATACATCTCGACTTACTATGAATCCCATGGTACTAGGGTTATATAGCCTATAACCCTTTTGATTTAGTTCGTAGCCTGTAAAGACACATTTCTTTGCCTTGAGATCAAGTTTACCTCTACTTTATGATGGCATATGTGCATATGCGATACAATCAAATAGTCTAAAATGCTCTTAGTCTTCTTCCATTCCAAGCTTCATAAGGAGTCATTTCTTCCAAATAATTTGAGGGTAATCAATTTAGGTGGAACTAGATACTATATTTTCCCTTACATATTTGGATAACTTCTTTTCATTTAGCATTGCCATAGGGGATTCCACAATGGTCCTATTTCTTCTTTCTGCTACCCCATTCTTCCCAGGTGTATATCTGCTAGTTATCTCTCTTTTGATTCCCATTTCTTACAAGTAATTCCTTAATTGATGCTTTCCAATGAATTTTGAGATTTATTCTCCTAGTCATTAGAGAATGATCTCAAATGGATTCAATCTTTGTTGTCCCATACTAGTAGTTTCTTTCTCCCATTCATGGAAACACATCTTAAGTTTAATGCCCCTACCTTTTCTATCTTTGTTCATTAGAAATCTCTCGATTGCTTTCTCGAATAAATGTTGGTGGCAACTGAAAGCACAAACTAAGATGCTACTATTGGTATTCCATGCCCACAAGTTCCCTTTGACTAGTTTCATTTTCATTCACCCTTTTGGAATCACATCCAAATGGCATGGTTTCTCTAGATAAAAACCCATTTGGTGTTGATTAAGTCCCCTACTTAGACATGTTCACCTTAACTATAGCTTTTTTGAGCTAGATCTTTCATCTTAAAAGGTTTTGTAAACCTTGATCAAGTTTAAACCTTTATTTTCTTTGTTAGTTTTTTTTTCCCACAAAAACTAGCATTGTTCATAGGAATCTTGTCCTTTGCTTGAAAGGTATGACATAATAGTCACTGTCTAGACAAGGGTATTTCAACCATATGTTTAAAATATGGTCATCTATTCATGTGGAGAGCTTTCCATGTATTACCTCTATGATTGTGACCTTTCCAATGTCCGAATATTTGAGTTATTAAAGTAATACTCCCAAATTCTTTTTAACTTTTTTAGGTATATGTATCCCTGCCATGATAGAGATATCATCTAACCCATGTAATCTAGAAACATTTCTTAATGAATTCTTTGAAGCCTTACAATAGGTGACTAGGGACTATTCCTGTAACCTAGAAGCCTTACAATGGATGACTATGGACTCTACCTCCTTCTTAGACAGAAGTGTGACTGGTGTTTAGAAAAGACTAGGCCTTAATCCGTCAATACTTACATACAAAAGCTCAACAAAAATAGAATTTCTTGAAATATGATATTAGCGAACATAAGAAAGTTTCATTAGTGTACGATATTCCATAATTTCCTCTTTTCTTGTAATTTTGTAATTTTAATGTTGGAAGTACTTAGGCTTTATCTTCCAAATCTTGGACCCTTAATTTTATGATGTTAATTAGACCTTAACTTTTGAAATATGTATTTCCAAATTGTTGGACTATCTTTCAATTTGTTTCCATCAAAATTCATAAATGATATAGCTAAAGGTTTGGCTACCTTATGAGACTTAATTTCATCCTTTTGTAATGTAGTTAGATACATTGTTTGATGAAAGGAAGCTTTCAAGTATTTTTTCCTTAGCTAGATGAAATGTTTTGCCTTGGTTTTGTTTAAGGAATATAGCTTCACTTATACGTCATCTTAGATGTTATAATATTTGAGACTCATTTACTCATAAATTAGCCAAAATATTAGCTTTCTTTAGCATACTACCATGGATTGGTTTTCATTGTGAATGAAAACCTTTCCAATATACCATGCTATTGCCTTTCTAGAAGTATTATCTTTAGAACTTCCAAATAACTACACTTAATCCAGTAAAGAATATAGTAAGACTTAGATATTTCTATGCTTGGTTTCTCTATGTTTTTTGTAGATGTAAGCATTTGGGGAAGGTTATCCATGGATTTGATTCTTTCTATAACTTTGGAAATAGACGACTACTAAGTCATATGTTTAAGTGATTGAAGCATGAGTTAACCAATCATAGTACTTAAATATTTTTTTTTGTAAACTCTTCATTATACTCATGGTTATTAAACTCAAATGTTTCCCATAAGTTATTGATTATGCTTACTGAAGCATGCAAGCATTGTGCTCTCCCTACTCTTAATTCTTGCATTTCAAATGAGACATAGCATCTAATGGAACATTCTATGTCATACATCTGAGATGTGATTATGAAAACCATTCATAGCACAATTCATTATGTGTTCATACAATAGAGGGATACTCAAAGATGCATTTTAGGTGTATGAGAAATATGAATAATCCTAAGATTTAGTATGATAAAATTTCCATGCAATCTTGCATGCTTCATGAATTGAATCTTGCATTTTTCACACATGCATGTTCTTTTCTTTATCCATGGGTACTCCTATTTTGCATGCCATATCTTCTTTCTAATTTTATGGGTGAAAGAAAGGTATTCCTATTGATTTAATTGTGATACTTTTATTCTTTGTATATCATGAAATTAGGAAGAGATTTCATGCTTCTCACTATTATTACATATATCATTTATTCATATTGTAATTGCATGGAACAAAGAAGAAAAATTTGGATGAATAGAAATCTACAGAGAAGAACTAAGTGTAATTCCCCAATTCACTTTTTGATCAAGATCATCTATGCTTCATCCTCCTTGCCCCTATGAGAGAAAAGATGAATGTGTGTATGGGAGGGAAATACTCTATCCCCTCTCCATCTTCTCTCTTCTTTTAAGATGGCCTCAAAATGATGCTCTTTGATGGAGAGTGTTAATCTCCAAAAGAACAAGTTATGCTTGATGTTAGAGCACCTCTATATCAAGAATAAGCCAAAACCTTTACCAATTTGGAGGATCAATACCAGATTATCAAAATTTTGAACTAACTGTGAAAAGAGTCACTACTCAAAAAGTCTGTTGCGCATAACTCACTCATTGACTAATCAAATGTGCAAAGTTTTTTATAAAACTTTGCATAAGGTGTTGCTTAAAGATTGTGCACCTTCTCCAAGTTAAAACATCTCAAATGACTTAGTAAATCTTGAGAAATGATTCAAACAATCAACCTATGTCTGAAACTGTCCTCCTGTATAGTCGACTTTGACACCTGCAACTTCTAACACATGGTTCTCCCAAACTGGAACCCGTTTAAGCAAATGCTTTTAGAAATAGACGGCTTACCTTCCAACTTAGATTTTGACTCCTGACTTGTGAAAAACTTTACACTATGCACTAAGAACTGATCAATGCTTTGACCATCGAGTTTGCATGTGTTTCAGAAGACACTCAACACTTCTTCACATACAAATGTTCCTACACATAATTCTCTTAGCCTGTTTACAATTAGCCTCTCAAATCTTAACCATAGAAGCATTAAATATAGAATTAGACATCTACAAAAGGATTCTTGAAATGATCAAGCACAGAAGGAGAACACAACAAAATATGAGGTGCAACTTTTTCTTCTATTCAGAAAACTTTACATCTGAATGATGAGAGAGATCTCCTTCACTTCTAAAGTGTCTAATCACTCTTTCAACATCTAATTCTTCTTATCTCATCCTCTCATAATTTTCCCAACTTTCTACTTGTATATATAGGCATACATGTACAAGCTCATGACCATAACAAAGGTATAAGTGAGCTCTTTTCTTCATCCTTTGACTTCATGTCTTTATCCAAAACATCAATTGGTGGTTGACTTACACCAACAACTCCCCCTCAATCATCACTTGAGGTTTTCTCTATCTTCTTTATACCTGCCATGTGTTTGAGTCTTTGTAGCTTTGGTATGCAATCTGATCTTTTGTTGAAGTATGTATGACTTCAATCTCCTTATCAATCACCTTCTCTCTTAAGAAGTGATACTGAATCTCAATGTGTGTGGTCCTGGCATGAAAAACGGGGTTAGCAGCTAGATACAACAAACTCATATTATCTCCATGAATAGTGGGTGTACTCTGAATGATGTCAAAACTCTTCATGAGAGTCTTCAACCATATGAATTCCTTTGTAGCTTCAACCATACCTTTATACACTGCCTCTGTAGATGATAAAGCAACTGTATGTTGTTTCTTAGAACACCAAGAGATTAACTTATCTCCCACATAACACAAGTATCCATATGTTGATCTCCTATCATCAGGATTACCTACCCAATGTGTATCACTATATATCTTGATGTTTGTATCTGATGTAAAACCATAATACAAACCTTCCTTGAGTGTACCCTTAATGTATATTAACACCCTTTGTCCTGCAATCCAATGTTCTTTCCTAGGACAATGCATGAATTGAGACAACACTCCAACTGCATATGAAAAATCAGGCCTAGTTAATGTAGCATAGATTAGACTACCAACCAAACTTTGATATAGCTTCATATCCCTGAATTCTTCTCCTCCATATCTGCTCAATTTGTGATTCACCTCCATTGGAGTAGGTGCTATCCTGCAATCTTCCATTTTAAACTTGATCAACAAGTTTTTCAAATACCTTTCTTGAGTTACATATACTCCCTTTAAGAACGTCACAAGTCTATAATTCCATGCCCTTGGGGCCTACTGCAAACCATACAAAGTTCTCTTGAGCTTACATACATATTCTGAATACCTTTTATCTCTGAACCCTTCTGGTTGCTCCATGAAAACATCATCTAAAATATAACCATTAAGAAAAGCATTCTTCACATCCAATTGACATAGTTTCCAACCTTTACATGCAGCAATGGCTATGAGTGTCTTGATGGGTGTCATCTTTGCCACAGGACTATAGGTCTCATCATAATCTATACCATATGTCTGAGCATACCCGTTCGCAACAAGTCTAGCTTTATACCTAGACACACTTCCATCTGCATACCTCTTTGTTTTGTAGACCCACTTGCATCCAATGATCTTCTGACTATTTGGTTTAGGAACCAAATCCCATGTCTCATTCTCCATCAATGCATCCTCTTCCTGCATAGTTTTCTCCCAATTTTCCTTACCTTTTGCCTCTTCATATGTAGAAGGGTCTTCATCGGCTTTCATCATGTAAGCATAATCTTTATTAGTCAAGAAAGAAGTATCTTTGCTATACCTTGTAGGTTGCCATTTATGTTTTGATGACCTTCTACTTCTTGAAGTTTCTGGTTCATCACATTCTGGATCAAACCTTGACACTTCTTCAACTTCAACTTGAACTTCATTGCTCTCTTCCTCATCAAATATCTGAACCTTTGATTTACCTTTCTTTTGATTCAAAACTTCTTCATCACCTGCATGATTATTGATTATACCTGCATACTGTTGCGAACACTTGTTTTATGTAGGGTACAAGTTTCAAATTATGTAAATACTTTTGGGAAGTCTTCAAATACTTCAAGAAGGCTCATATTATTCATAAAAGACAGCAAAAATACCACGTGAGTTCTAGAACATGGTGAGTCAAATTAGTGAGTCACAAGGGAGCTGCAGTGGTGTCCTAGTGGAAGGTGGATGTGGCTAGTTCTCAAAGTCCATCAATACTTTGCTTATTTGAGCACTTGAGTCATGTAATATCTCCACCCAAGTTTCTATCACGAATTTAGATGTATTAGGAAGGTTTTAGATTATTTTTCCATGCTATAAAAAGAGGAGAAAAGTCGTGATCTTGTGGGAAGTCCAAGAGAGGCATATGTGTATCTCTATGCTGCTGTAGTTTTTTATGCCGAGATTGCAGAGCTTGTATCTCCCTCATTATATATCCAAATTGCATGTTGGATAGCTCATTTGAAAGCTCTTATTGTCTACTTTCTTCCTGTAAATTCTCCTAATCATTGGATTTGTGAGCTGAGAGTAGTACTCTGCAAGTAGTGTGTGTTCTCTGGTTTTACCCCCTGCTGAAGGTCTCCATTAAACCTCAAACTTGCAGAGGTCATCTCTCCTTGTGTATGTATCCAAATTATGTGTTCTTTGGCTTGTTAGAAAGCTCTCAAAGTCTACATGTATTTTGGAAAGTTTAAGATTCATTGGAGTTGTGAATTAAGAGCAGTAGTCTCTGCAAGTGATGTGTGTTCTCGGGTTCATCTCTGTTTCAAGGTCTCCATTAGAGCTGCATATTGCAGAGGTCATAGCTCATTGTGTATTTATCCATTTGAGGTGTTATATAGCTTGTTGGAAAGCTCTTAGAGTTTAGTTTATGTGTGTGAAACAATTTTGGAAAATTCTAAGTGAGTAAAGAGCAGTTTGCTCTCTAAGAAAACTGGTTTGTACATATAAGTTTGTGAAAAAGTCAACAAAATCTTGTTGGGTTTCACCTACTTCTAGTTGTACTTTGGAGATCAATAAACTCCAACACATACCAAGTACCTTGCTCATCAAATGTAACATCCTTTGACACAAGGAATTGCTTTGTAGATGGACTCCACAACCTATAACCCATCTGCTTATCATCATATCCAATACTTTTCAGCTTTAGGTTCCAATTTATGCCTCAACTGAGATGGCACATATGCATAAGCCAAAGATCCAAACACTTTGCAATGATCTAAGGTAGGCCTCTTACCCCACCAAGCTTCATATGGTGTCATACCCTGCAAAGCTTTACATGGTAACCTATTAACCAAATATGTAGCTGTATTTACAACCTCAACCCACAAATAGTTTGGATAATTTTTCTCCTTCATCATTGATCTTGCAAACTCAACAAGAGTTCTATTTGTCCTTTCTCCTGCACCATTTTGTTGAGGAGAGTACTTGCAAGTAACTTCCCTTTTTATACCTATATTCCATAAGTAATCACTAAACTCATTAGATAAATATTCTCCCCCTCCATCTGACCTTAGTCTCTTTAACTTTTGACCTATAATTCTTTCTGCATACACATGATAATGTTTAAATGTATTGAATACCTATGATTTATCCTTGATCAGATATATAGTGATCCACCTGGTAGCATCATCAACATAAATCACATAATATCTTGAACCATTTATACTGAAATCCTTTGATGGTCCCCACACATCTATGTGTACCAACTCAAGCTTCTCTGAATACATAAATCCATGCTTAGAATATGATTGCTTATGAGCCTTACCTAATTGACATGCCTCACATCTGTATGTCATATGTTGACCTGCAACATTAGGTAATCCAAGTAGTGAACCATTGTTAACCATATCCTTAATACGTCTTTCATTGAAATGTGCAAGCCTTTTATGCCAAAGATCTAACTCAGAGATCTTATGTCCTCCATAAGTGAACAAGGCATGACCAACATTACCTTGAATCTTCAATGTGAAAATTCTTCTTTCTTTCTTCCCTGAAACAATTTGTTTATACCCATTGCTAGGGTCTTCCACAAAAACTTCATCATTAGTGAACCTTCTTCATAACCTTTTTCGACAATTTTCCCTACACTTATCAGATTCTTTGGAATTGTAGGAACATACAAGACCTTACTCAGAAGAGTACTTCAAACCTTGACTTTCACTGATCCAATTGACTTCACATTATTCTTTTTATTATCATGTTTGAACTATATGATTATTTATCTTATTCTCCAAATCAGTCATCAAAGCTATATTACCACTTAGGTGATTGCTACACCCTGAGTCAATGCAGAATACTCTTTGATCTTGACTTTGCCTTTCACAAGTTGCACTCATAATCAAGGTTGAATCTTCTTTCTGATTTGAAGCATAATTGTAGTAGGTATTACTGTAGGATTGACTTTGGTATCCTCCACCTGCATTTCTTCCAAAGTAACCTCTACTACCTCTACCTCTGAAATTACCTCTTTGGGTTTTTCCACCTCTTCCTCTTGAATTAAAGTTCTGACTATATCTTCCATTATTCTGATTATTATGCCAACAATCATGAGCTAAATGTTTTGTCTTACGACAAATACAAAAATCTTTGGCTCCATCTTTATTGCTTCTGCCTCTTCCTCTACCTTTGCCACCTCCTCTTCCTCTTAGGAAGTTGGCTTGGCTAGTTGTACCTTCTTCTTCATTTACTTATTGCTTGCCTTTGCTATTCTTCTTCTTATCCTTTGAATACATTGCTTGACCTGCACTCTTATCACCATCACCTTTGACATCCTGCTCAAAAGTTAGCATGTGTCCTAGCAACTTATTTAAATTAGGAGTGAAATGATCTAGTGACAGTTCAGTAGACAAAATGAATGGCTTCCATTTCTCATCTCCTCTCAAACCTATGAGAATTTGCCTTACCAATTTATCTTCCTCAATATCTTCATCAATTGCTTCTAATGCATCTGCAATGTCCTTCATCCTTGTTACATAATCAGAAATGGATCGAGAGGCCTTCTTCTTGAATGTGGTAAACTCTGCCCACAAAGATGCCTTCCTTGACTTTGTAGTGCTTTGGAAATGCTCCTCCAAAGCATTCCATATATCACTTGCACTTTCAAGACTTCTAATATGAGGTAGCAAGTAGTCACTGACTCCCATGTAGATAATGCTCCTTGCTTGAGCATCCTTCTTCATCCAAGTCTTCATATCTGAGAGTTCATCCCTAGTTGGAACACTAGGATCTCTGAATTGTAGCTTTTCTTCTTCATCTATGACGTAACATATCAGGTATTTGCTCATGAGATGAGCTTCCATCCTCATTGACCAAGCTAGATAGTTTTCTCTATCCAATTTCTCTATCTGAAGAGAATCTCCCATCCTTTCTTCACTTGTGTATTAAATTTTTCAAGCTCTATGAGGAATAAGTGTACCTTTACTTCGAATGAAGTTTCTTTTGATCTCCTTGATAGCTTCAGACCTCCTTCTCAAGATTTCTCTTTAAACTTTCACCTTTTGAACCTTCAAGTGTTGATTTTTGTATGACTGCAGCAGTCGAGGTCCTCCTTTCTTCTATTTTGATGATTACTACTCTGATACCACTGATGGAGAGTGTTAATCTCCAAAAGAAAAAGTTATGTTTGATGTTAGAGCACCTCTATATCAAGAATAACTCAAAATCTTTACCAATTTGGAGGATCAATACCAGATTATCAAAATTTTGAACTAACTATGAAAAGAGTCACTACTCAGAAAGTCTACTGCACATAACTTACTCATTGACTAATCAAATGTGTAAAGTTTTTGATAAAACTTTGCACAACTTTGAAACTTTGATAAAGTTTTTGATAAAACTTTGATAAAGTTTTTGATAAAACTTTGATAAAGTTTTTGTCGGCTAAAGATTGTGCACCTCCTCCAAGTTAAAACATCTCAACTGACTTAGTAAATCTTGAGAAATGATTCAAACAATCAACCTATGTCTCAAACTATCCTCCTGTATAGTTGACTTTGACACCTGCAACTTCTAACACATGGTTCTGACAAAATAGAACCTGTTTAAGCAAATGCTTTTAGCCATAGATGGCTTACCTTCCAACTTAGATTTTGACTTCTGATTTGTGCAAAACTTTACACTGTGCACTGAGAACTGATCAATTCTTTGACCATCGAGTTTGCACCTGTTTCAGAAGACACTCAACACTTCTTCACATACAAATGTTCCTACACATAATTCTCTCAACCTGTTTACAATTAGACTCTCAAATCTTAACCATTGAAGCATTAACTATGGAATTAGACATCTAGAAAAGGATTCTTGAAATGATCAAGCACAGAAGGAGAACACAGCAAAATATCAGGTGCAAATTTTCCTTCTATTCAAAAAACTTTACATCTGAATGATGAGAGAGATCTCCTTCACTTCTAAAGTGTCTAATCACTCTTTCAACATATAGTTCTTCTTATCTCATGCTCTCTCATAATTTTCCCAACTTTCTACTTGTATATATAGGCATATATGTACAAGCTCATGACCATAACAAAGGTATAAGTGAACTAACTACAAATTAATGTACATATGTATACAAGTCTTCATTTTTTGAATGTGCTCTATTTTTAATCTTGAATTGTTGATCTTTTCTTCATCCTTTGACTTCATGTCTTTATCCAAAACATCAATTGGTGGTTGAATTGCACCAACACTCTTGTATTTCCATAAAGTCTCTTGTAAATATATGCCCCCAAAATTGTATAAAGCTTTTAGCTTCACTCCTAGCTTCCATCACCTGTTATGGAGTACCCCTAAGAGAGGTGTGAATCACCTCTAAGTTTGTGATTAGATGGGCTCACACATGAGTGCCATGTGGCACCCATGTGTGAAGCCATGTGGGGGGATGACTGACCATTATGGAGAGGGAGAGTAAATAAGAAAAGGGCACCACGCGGCTGGGCGGAACATGAACATAGTTCTCCATGTGACCTCGATACGCGAGCTGAAGAGAGAATCGACTCCTGAGCAGTACACGGCACAAAACTGGGAAGATCCTCGGAGCACAGGCGGCGTCTGGAGGGAAGTTCTAACATGAGGACCATAACCGTCCTCAGTACACTCCTATGGAGATGGATCTGCCCCTCAAGCCTCTTAGTACCACTAAATTGAAGAAGAAGTTGCCTTTTGGGAAAAACAAAGTTTTTATTAAAAAACAAAGATCACAAGGGCCTAGGCTATCCACAGACCAATTTGAGAAGGCCAAGAGGGAGAACCTGTGTCTTAGGTGCCTATCCCCTAGCCATTCACAGTGGAACCGTCCACTCAAGAAGGGGGAAGAAAAGAAAAAGGGACCAGAGTCTAGTACGGCCCCTGAAAAGGGCAAAAAGGTGGTCCACCTAGTGCAGACCCTTCCTATTCATGGCAGCTCTAGCTGCAAGGGAGTGGAGGTGATGCACGAGGATATAGAGCACACCTGTTGTTTGAATCAGTCATTGTGGTCACCGCAGTTTGGACCACATGACTTAGTTAAGCTACATGGTAGTGTATACGGGACCAGGGTGCGGATCATGATAGATGACTCTGCCACTCATAACTTCATAAACTATGCTTTGGTCAAGAAATTAAAGATTCCCCAGTAGCCTAGTACACATAAATACATTGTATCTATGATGCAAGGGCAAGATAAAAGGATATGGGATACTATGGTATCCAATTTGGAAGTCAAGATGCAGGACTATACAGATCATATGGACTTCCAAATCATGAACATGGAGAGGACAGATCTGGTCTTAGGAAGAGAGTGGCTATGGGGATTGGGAGGTACACTTAAACACAGCTATCAAAATAACACACTCGAGTTTGAAAAGAATGGAAGTAAAGTTTGTATTCAGGGAGAGAGAGATGTACCTAGTGCACCTCTCATTTCATCACTAGAGTTGTATAGTCTCTGTTATTCACAGCATGTACAGGACATGTTTTTATTGTATAGTTATGATATGGAGCATTGTACAGACAGCTCATCTGATGTATATTTTCATGCTTTGAATGTAAATATGAACAGGACTTTCTACTATTCTTTTTTGCAAGAGTGCGTGGTTAAAAGTTTTAAGGATCTTATGTTTGAATACAGAGATGTTTTTCCCACTCACTTACCTAGAGGGCTACCACCTGAGAGAGGGGACATTGACCATGCCATAGAGGTTGTTACTAACACTAACCCTATTTGTAGACCACCTTATAGGCTTAGTGTTTCTCAGCATGAGGAGGTTGAGAAGCAATTACAAGATTATTTAGATAAAGGCTTCATCAAACCTAGTAACTCACCATGGGCATCGCCAATGCTCCTAGTTAAAAAGAAAGATGGCTCTATGAGACTATGTATAGATTATAGAGCACTTAATAAGGTAACTATCAAAAATAGATTTCCAATGCCTAGGTTGGAAGATCTATTTGATCAGTTACATCAAGCTAGGTATTTTACCAAGCTTGACCTTAGATCAGGATATCATCAGATCAGGATTAGGGCAGAGGATGTCCCTAAGACTGCATTTAGGACTAGATATGGGCACTATGAGTTTTTGGTGATGCCTTTTGGTCTCACCAATGCTCCTGCCACTTTCATGAAACTCATGAATAGTGTTTTACGGCCTTATCTAGGACACTTTGTAGTAGACTTTTTGGATGACATTCTGATCTATAGTGCATAAGAAGAAGAGCACTTGGAACACTTGAGAAAAGTATTTCAAGTGCTAAGGGAAAATTCGCTCTTTGCTAAGGAGTCAAGGTGTGAATTTTTCAAGATAGAGGTTAGATACCTTGGGCATATAGTCTCCCAGGATGGAATCCAGATGGATCCTGAAAAAGTAAGGGCTATTATGGAATGGCCACATCCACGGAACCTGGAAGAGCTGCAGATCTTCCTAGGTTTATCAAGTTTCTATTGAAGATTCATTAAGAACTATGCCAAGATTGCTGTCCCGATGACAGAACATCTTAAAGGGAAAGGGAAAGCCTTTCATTGGGGAGACGAACAGAAGCAAAGTATGGAAAAGTTGAAAGTAGCAATTGCTACAGCTCCACTTTTACATATAGCAGATCCCAACAAACCATTTGTGGTTGAGACTGACGCGAGTGATTTTGCCATAGGAGCGGTTTTAGTACAGGATGGTCGACTAGTAGCTTTTGAGAGCAAGAAACTAGAACCGGCTCAAAAGAATTACTCCGTCTATGAGAAGGAGTTGTATGCAATAGTCCATGCTTTGAAAAAGTGGCGTCATTATTTATATGGTGCCAAAGTTACGATAGTGTTTGATCAAGAGAGCATTAAGTGGCTCTCTAATCAAACAGACCTTAAAGGTCGTAAGGCCCGATGGGCAGAGACCCTTCAAGAGTTTGATTATGAGCTTAGGTATAGGAAGGGAAAGTTTAATGTAGTGGCTGATTCACTTAGCCGCATGCCTATGCTCAATGGACTGAGTTTTACTCAGATCACTAGTGAGTTACTTGAGTCCATTAGAGGAAAATGTAGGCTTGATCCTGCATATTCCGAGATTTGGGAAGCCATAGAGAATGGGGATCGTGATATACGGGTTTCCAGTGAGGATGGAGTATCGACGGGTACTCAAGAAGGATTCAAGTGGAAGAATTACAGTGTCCATGATGGATATCTGTTATATAAGGGTAAGGTGTGTGTCCCTAGAGATGTTGAGATGAGACGGCATATTTTATATGAGTGTCATGACACACCTAGTGTGGGACACCCAGGAGTTAACAAGACTTATGATCTTGTTAAGAGGCAGTTTTATTGGCCTGGACTTCATAAGGACATCCTAGAATATGTGCTTAAGTGCAATAAATGCCAGGTCAACAAAGCTGAGAGATTGAGGATTGGAGGACTACTCCACCCATTGGATATTCCTAATGGGAAGTGGGAGAGTATCTCCATGGACTTTATAGTCGGTTTACCTAAGACACAGAGAGGGCACGACTCGGTCTGGGTAATTGTGGATAGGTTAACCAAAATGGCTAGGTTTATTTCGACACGTACTACAGTGAAGACACCAGAATTGGCTAGACTCTTTGTAGAGAACCTATACTGGTTATATGGTCTTCCTTTAGACATAGTTTCTGATCGGGATAGGAAGTTTACTAGCCACTTTTGGAGAGCGGTCTTCAAAAGATTGGATACAAAACTTAGCATGAGTACGGCTGAGCATCCACAGTCGGATGGGCAAACAGAAAGGGTTAACCAAATCCTAGAGGATGCTTCGACGATATGTGAATGAAAGGCAAACTAATTGGGAAGAGTACTTACCTATAGTAGAGTTTGCATATAATAGTGCCAAGCACTCTTCCACTGGGCATAGTCCATTTATGCTCATGTATGGGTTTCAGCCAAGAGCTCCTTATGCAGTAGGCTTGCAGAATGAAAAAGTTCAAGCTGCAAAGGACTTCTTGGAAGAGATGAACGATATGCTTAGGCTTGCTAAGGACATCATTAGGAGAGCTCAGGATAGAGCTAGAGCCTATGCTGACCCTCAAAGGAGAGATATTAACTTTGAGGTAGGAGAGCAAGTCTATCTTAGAGTTCCATCTAGGTCTGAAACCATGAAGATGTGACCTTGTCCAAAACTATCTCCTAGGTATTGTGGACCTTTCCAAATACTTAAGAGAATAGGAAAGATGGCTTACCAGCTCCAACTTCCAGAGAATAGTCAAATCCATCCAGTTTTTCATGTTAGCCGGCTTAAGAAAAGGCTGGGTGAATCTGACAACCTCATTCCAAATAGTGAGGTAGTAGAGCCTATTTCTGTGCAATCTATTCCACATGAGCTAGAGAGCATACTACGCACTCGAGAGAAACGGTCGAGGAGTCACTTGTATAAAGAGTGTCTAGTAAAGTGGAGAGATAGTTCAGAAGATAGTGCCACATGGGAGCGGGTTAGCACCCTTCAAAGACGATTTCCCAGTTTTAGCTTACCTTCCCAAGAGTCTTCTTAAGGGGAAGGATATGGGGAAACAACACGGAGACAGGACCATGTATTTATATACATGGGGATATAGTGGGAGTGGTGATACTATTATTTCTCTCTTTCTTTTAGATCTTCCAATACCATTTTTGAGGACAAAAATGGAACTAAGGGGAAGGAAATGTTATGGAGTACCCCTAAGAGAGGTGTGAGCCACCTCTAAGTTTGTGATTAGATGGGCTCACACATGAGTGCCATGTGGCACCCATGTGTGAAGCCATGTGGGGGGATGACTCACCATTATGGAGAGGGAGAGTAAATAAGAAAAGGGCACCACACGGCTGGGCGGAACATGAACATAGTTCTCCGTGTGACCTCAATACGCGAGCTGAAGAGAGAATCGACTCCTGAGCAGTACACGACACAAAACTGGGAAGATCCTCGGAGCACAGGTGGCGTTTGGAGGGAAGTTCTGACATCACCATTCTCCAAGAAAACATTCTCTTCTTGATTCTTCAAGAGAGCGATGTCTCTCCCTTTCTCTTTCTTTGAATCTTCTCAAAGGATGCAAATGAAATGTTGAGCTAGATTTGATGTATGTGTAGAGGAAAAGAATACCTAAATCAAGTATGGTGTGAGCTGCTAAGAAGACAATCAAAGAAGGGTGTTGTTAGTATGGGGAGGAGAGAAAGAGTGTAAACAAAATAATGAGTTGTATGGGGCTCGAATGGTGCCTGAAAATCCTATATATACAAAAAGAGAGCAGGTTAGAGTATATGAGGTGCATGAGGCACAATACCTTTGATTGCAAGAGAGGAGCTCTTGGGTGCATTTGTGCACCTTCATCTACAAGTATTCTCACCATGTGGGCCTTGAAAAATATGCCTAAAATTTTTTAAAGACTAATCATTGTAGAAATTCACATGTGAGAGAGTTTGAAAGAGAGGATAATTTGCAAGAGAAGAAACAAAGTCAAGAGAGAATAGTTGAATGGACAAAGAAGTCCATCTTCTTCACTAGAGATCATGGAGAGCTTTCTTCAAGGCCACCATAGAAGAATGTGGCTTTGATACTAGTGTTGTCACATGCAAACACACCGGGAAGAGGTGCTCTTCACCTCCAAACCATCTATCATATAGCCATGTGCTATAGGGGTCTTATCTTGACAAGTGTGCACATGTGTGCCATGTGGCTTAATTCTCTCAAGTACATTGGGGTTAAGTCACCATGTTTCCTCACTCTACTCAAGTTAACTCAAGTTAACTTGAGTTGGATTCTTCTAGAAGGCTCTATAGGTCTCATGGTAACTACTCTCCATTTTTCACTCACGGGGATTGAACCCAAGGCCTAATCCTTCCCATCCCATTGAATTAACCACTAGGCTAAGATTCTTGCTTGCCTATGACTTATAACCTTAAGCTTGACTTGAGTTCTGGCCTTTCCAAGTCTCACTTTATAACACCAAGGAATCTAATTGGGGATAAGAGAAATGAGTAAACATGTTATATAATGATGAGGCTTACCCATTTGGATATTTTTAACTTGAACTTGAAAATTTTGAGTCACTTTGCATTGAAAAACTTCCTTTGTCCTCTCTTGGGAAATTTATATACTTACCTGTGTTCCCAAGTATGCATCTACATTTAAAATTTTAGGGATGTATGGATGCACACTTACACCATCTATCATAAACAAAAAGGAAACTATAGTTTTGTTCTAAAATACATAGGAAATCTGACCATCATGCATGATAAATCATATCCAATTCCTTATGCCTAATCAAAACTTCTATGAATTTTCATGTAAATTGGATATGAGTCATGATAGGCTTAATAATTCTTGTTTAAAGCATCCAAATGTGTCATCAATACAAAGCAATGCTAATATAGAAGAGAAATAAAGAGAACTTAGTGGTACTTCCATGATATCAATTGAAGAAGTCCCATTTGATGCTCCAAAAGATGTTTGATCCACACCAAGCTTCCCATGCTTTCTCCTTTGATGTAGGAAACCACTCAACTTATCGTATAAAGAATAGAGCTTAATAGCTTTTGAGACTCTCCTTTTGTTGAAGTTACGAATGAAGAAATCATTTCCCTCCTTCAAATTCAGATGTTGCTCCTTGGATTCTTGGAAGGATTTGTTCTCCAAGTAACATACCTCTATTCAACTTAACTCCATGTCTCTCTCACAATTAGATTGTCATAGTTCCTTGAGAAACTAAAGGAAATATGTGTACATATGGTAAGAGAGAGGCATATAAAATCTCTTATATTAAGAGAGAATAGCCTCTCAAAATATATGTGTGGAGGTAGGAGTAGGGATGATTTTTCTTTGTGGAAATAATCCCATATATCAAGTGTTTCTATTGCCATCAATCCATATAAAGCATGCAGAGAGAGTTCTTGTTACATCAAGTGAGAGAAGAGAGGGAAAGTGCCCCCTAGTTGATACCCTTCCTCGTACACTATTCTAAGCACGAAAGGTACATCCATTGTGCGAGATTCTAGTAGACCATGGGATTTATAGATGCTTTGTGTGCCTAGAATTCTCCCCATTGTGTGTGTGTGTGCGAGGGGGGGGGGGAGTCACACACTTCAAGTTTTGGCTCTTCCTATAGGAGACTAAGGGGTCATTCACGGAAGATATTGGCTCCCACTCTAGACTCCAAATGTGTTCCACTCACATAGATGATTCTTGCCAAGCAACCACACATGTAGAAGGTTGAATGTAACTGGCTTTGAGTACCAATGTCATATAATCAATGCAACTACAAGCAAATAATATAGCTAGAAAGACCACCTCAAGTAATAGAGAGTACACATCCACCCATCCAACTCCACCCATATATATACATCTAGTCCAATGGGGTGTGTGTCCTTGGGCTTGCCCAAGTGTCCAACCAAGTGTCCCTCATGTGGAAATTTTCCCAAGGTCATCACATGCCTTATAATTTCCCAAGGGCTATCACATGTCAAGGCGAAGAATGAATGTGAAGAAATGCTAAAAAGCAACGGCATCTAAAACATGAACGTCTGAACCCCAGAGGAGCTTTCTGAAACAGCGGGAAAAGCATCCGCGGAAAAGCAGACACATTCAATACATGATCCAGCAGCGTGTTGCTTGGAGTTTGCGGCTATCTCTATAAAATGTTCAGAAAATAGTGCTTGATCGGGATGGAGTGGTCTGTATGCGGCGAGGAAGATGACTTCTCAGAGTATGCAGAGGTTTTTCGAGATACGAAAGACTCACGTGCAGTGGGCGCTGCTGCTTTTCATGATCGTGACGTTAAGCAGTATAGAGGGATCGGAGAGGATAAGGGTGTTCGACAATTTCAAGGTACTGAATAACAGCGTGCATGAGCGAAGCGCCACAGGTTTTGGTGCAGACTATTTCATGTCCCGAGTGCTAAACAAGACGGCGGATATGCAAACAGCGGCGGCGGCGGACGGGGTGGGATGTGTGGTGGTGGTGGCGGACAGCGGCGATTTTCCGGCACTGACGCCGCATTCGCTGTCCATGGCACGGACCCTGTTTGCACCCAAGGGCTTGTATCCGCCGCACGTCCACCCCACGGCCACGGAGCTGGTGTACGTCGCCGAGGGTTCTCTGCTCGCTGGCTTCATCGACCCCGTCAATAACAGCATATACCAACAGAGCTTGTATAACGGCGAGCTCTTCTTCTTTCCTCGCGGAGTTCTACATTTCCTCCTGAACGTGAACGCAGACCGTCTGGCAATCACCATCTCCGTCTTCAACGATAGCCATGCTTCCATGTCCTAATCCGCCACCATTTCTACGTAATTCCATTTATCACCATGTCGTCTACATATAACAGTTTATCTCTACAACCATCTAACATTCTGTGACTTTTTACACAGACAAGTAGATCTATGATTAAAACATTGATGCTTAGGTGCTTGAATAATGTTCTTAAGTGTCTTTTGATCATTACAGAGAAGGCATTTCAAATTGTTATCAAGGGTTGATTTTTTTATAATTATTGTGCTTTCTATGAACACCTTCTTTTGTTAAAAAAAAAAAGAATAAAGAGTATGATGTCCTCTTATGAGTAAAAAACAATAAAGGGTCTTAATCATATTCCCAACTAACATGAACTTCTTAGATTGCTTCAGTATGTTCTATTGATTAATCATACTCTGAAGATGATCAATCATACTCTGAAGATGATTAATCGTACTCTGAAGCTGATGCAAAATAAATATTCTATACGCTCTGGATCATTTGGTCAGCTATGAGATTCAACATCAGCTTTCTATACTATCTTCAATACATTTTCTTAAGTTTCAAGATGTTTACGATGGGTTCTAACAAGCTTGATTCTTCTATCGAGTCTAACAAAGACTAGAAAAAAAAAACTTCAATATTTGAGATAAAATGTTAATTTTTTGGAGCACATAGGTATTAAAAAATGCAAAAAAAAGCTTCCCAAACACAAAAGAAAAGTATAAACAAACCATGTAAATATGCTTTAACCCTTCTATGATTATTGTGATCCCATGTCGTGCGTATTTTCAATTCAATATCATTGCTTGATAGTAAATTGTAATTTTGTTATTTTTTATCCCCATACAAAAAAGTTTTAATTGTTTCTTAAATGAACAAGAGTAAGTAAAATAAACTCACGCATCATATATCCACAATATATCCTTATATTTCAACAACCAAATAATCTTGAACGTTACTAAAGAATAACTACGTAAAATTGAACTACATATACCTAATTGCTTAAGATTTTGAGATATATTGACAAATATACAGATTAAGTCGGTAACTAGCTAGACATATACACAAAAAGAAAAAATATAAAGATAGCAGTATATATGTATGTGTGTATTGTTGAGTGTGTAAGTTGTTGGAGTTAGACGTCTACGGAAGCACGCGAACAACATAAGGAAGAAGAAGAAGCTTGGAGCACAACACACAATACTGAATGTATTACTAGAGAAAAGATAAGTAGCCCATTAGGGCAATAGGTGTATATACAAGGGGGGGAAAAAAACCTCCTAAAGAGGGAAAAAAGTGCCCCGATGGTCCGAGAGTGTTCACACACATCACTACCTAAATATATCAACAAATCCCCCTTGGGAGTGATGCGATGAACAAGTAGCTGGCACTCATGTATAAGGAAGTGCCAAGCTATGTGGAAATCACTCCACAAAAGGAAGTAAGCCCAAAGCTTTGCAGAAAGCTTCAAACTTCTCCCTGGGCAGAGCCTTCGTGAAAAGGTCTGCAATGTTCTCCTGCTAGCAGAGAACCTCTCCCTGACATAATGATAATGCACCTCAATGTGCTTAGTGCGAGCATGGAACACAAGGTTCCTCGCAACTGCCAATGCACTCTGACTATCAGTGAAGATGGTGGTGGCAGAAGACTGACCAACACCCAAATCAACCATAAGGCATCTGAGCCACACACACTCAACAGTAGCTGTGAAAGCTTCCCTATACTCAGCCTCACAACTGGAAGTGGCCACAGTAGGCTGCTTCTTGCTCAACCAAGATATACATGAGCTACCAAGCATGAAGCAAAAGCCACTAGTGGACACACGAGTGTCATAGCAACCGACCCAGTCTGAGTCAGAAAAAGCATGCAAATCTGGCGGTAGTGATCCCCCCTTGGGATAAAACAACCCAAGTAGCCGAGTACCACTCAAGTAGTAAAAGATGCGCTTAACCGCCTGCCAATGCTTGACACCTGGGCAATGCATAAACCTGCTCATTTGTGCAACAACAAACTGAATATTTGGCCTAGTAATGCATAAGTAAATCAAGCATCCAACAGCTTGCTGATAGAGGACAACATCAAATGCATCTCAGTATCTTGAAGACTCAATCATAAACCTGTCTCCAGAGGAGTGGCAATAGGCTTACAGTCTTCAAGGCCAAAATGCTGCAATAATGTGTCAATATATTTCGTTTGACACAAAGCCATTCCACCATCAACTTGCATGAACTGAATGCCCAAATAGTGATGCAAATGCCCCAAATCAAACATCTCAAATGAGGCATGCAAATTAGCCTTGAAATCAGCAATATGCTTCTCAATAGGACCAGTGAGCAGCATGTCATCAACATAGACAACAATGATCAGAAGCACATCATTAGCATGCTTAACATATAAGGTGCTTTCAGTTGGACTGTTCTCAAAACCATGTGCAATCAGATAGGCATGTATCTTCTCATACCAAGCACGTGGTGCTTGCTTTAAACCATATAATGCCTTCTTTAACCTGCACACCTGGTTTTCATGCCCTTTCTACACAAAACCACGAGGCTGGAAAATATACACTTCTTCATGCAAGTCACCATTTAGAAATGTAGTTTTAATGTCCAACTGATGTACATTCCAACCATGATGGGCTGTAAGTGCACAAATGCTCCGAACAGTAATCATACGACATGTGGGTGCAAAGGTCTCATCAAAATCAATGCTTCTTTCCTGCACATAACCCTTCACAACAAGCCTAGACTTATACCTGTCAACTGTAACATCATGTTTATGCTTCAGCTTGTATACCCACTTAGTGCCAATGGTCTTCTTGCCAGGAGGCAAGTCACATAAAGATCAAATACCATTCTTCATTATTGCATCATATTTAGATTGCATAGCAGCCATCCAATTTTCTGAATTTTGTGCTTCATCAAACAAAACTGGCTCATTCTCATCACAGATACTAGATGCAGCCATAACATAGCAATCTGATGCAAAAGAGGCACTATGAGAGCCTGATCGAGTACGATATAGAGGTGCATCTAATTTGTTGTCACGCAAAGTCTGCACCAACCATTTTGGCATAGTTCTTGCCTGCTCAATATCAGCTCTCTCATCAATAAGTGCATCATGTACATCTACATCAGAAATGGAATTATCTGCATCATCACATGAAACCTGCAAAGGCTGAGAAGTTGCCTCATTAGGACCAGCATTAGACTGTCCACCTGTAAAAAGAGGCAGCAAAGTATCATACATGTCTTTGGAGCTAAAAGATGTCTCCTTAGTACATGAAAGCAATGGGTGAATAACATCTTCCACAAAAACAACATCACGGCTAACCAAAATGCCTTTAGTATGTGGATGATACAGACGATAGCCTTTACTTTCAGAATTGTACCCAACAAAAATACATTTTACTGCTTTATCATCCAATTTTCTGCGATGTTGTTCAGGCACTAATGCATATGCCAAACAACAAAAAACACGCAGATGAGCAACAGATGGCTTGCAGTCATGCCAAGCCTCATATGGAGTGATAGACTGCAACGCTTTAGTGGGACACCTGTTCAGTACATATGCTGCACACATGATAGCCTCAAGCTAGAAACTATGTGGTAAAGTCTGACTCTTGACCATACACCTCGCCATCTCCATGAGTGATCTGTTCTTTCGTTCAGCAACTCCATTCTGTTGAGGTGTATACGGCACTGTACACTGGTGTTTTATCTCACGTTTAGCCAGAAATGTATTAAAATCAGAAGACATATATTCCCCCCCTCGATGAGAACGGAGGATGCCTATTTTACATGCTGACAGATTTTCAGCCAAAACCAAAAATTGTTTGAAGCACATGAACACTTCCTACTTTGCCTTCAATGGATATACCCATGCATGCCTGGAAAAATCATCGATGAAAGTCACGAAGTAAAGATAATTCCCAAAAGAAGGTGTCTGCATAGGATCACACAGATCACTATGTACAAGCTACAATTTCTGAGTAGCCCGGAGTGAACCATCTTTTGGAAAGGACGAACGTTGCATTTTTCCCACAGCCTTCAAAAACATGTTTTCCAGGTGCCTCAAGTTTAGGCAAAGAGGACACCATTTCAGATTTCTGCAGGTGAAGCAAACTAGCAAAATTTAGATGACCAAAGTGTGCATGCTAAAGCTTTGCATCTGACATAGCCTGAGAATCATTTACTGCACATGCCAAATCATTTACAGATCTTTCATAGTCTATGAGCTTATACAGCCCACGACATGAAATGCCAGAAGCAATAATCACATCGCCATTTGACAGATCATGAACTATACACCTGTCATCAACAAATTTCACAACCAAGCCAATCTTGGCTAATGCAAAACTGATAACAGGTTCTTCTTGATCCCTGGTACAAATAAAGCATCTGAAAAAGTGAAAGAACTACCATCAGGAGTAGTCAAAATGATCTTACCAACTCCCATAACAGGATAAGAGGAGTTGTTGGCACATGTAACAGTATTCCCTGTAGGGGCAGGCTCGAGTGAAGAGAAGAAACTGCACTGCAAGGTAATATGTTTGGTTGCCCCACTGTCAAAATACCAAACATTTGAGTCTACTGTAGACATGCACTGCTCATGAGAAGATGGGTCAAAACTACAAGCAGTAGTAAATGCCCATTCTTCTTCCTGCACAAGATTAGCAGACTCTGTTTTTGGTGTAGAGGCCTCTGCAACAACCATTCCAGCCTCTTTCTTCTTTGCCTCTTTAGCAGCCAGTTTTGGACAGTTCTTTATGATATCATCATTCCCTTTACAGTACTTACAAAACAATTTTTGCTTTTCTGATTTCTTCTCATCTTTATCTTCCTTCTTCGAATATGCAGAATTAGCAGATTTCTGCTTACTAGTTGAAGAGCTCCATTTTTCTTTGCCGTTCTGACTAGTCAAGAAAGCTTGATCTACAACTCGCATAATGGACCTGTTCTGCCTAGACTGATCTTCCTACAATAGAACAGAGACTAACTCCTCAAATGATAAGGCATTTGGATTGCCTTTCATCATCAGCCGAAGAGTAGAAGCAAAACTCTGATATGAATTAGGAAGACCATTCAGAACGGTCTGCACAAGTGAGCTATCTGGTATAACCTCATCAGCAGATATCAACTGTTCCTTCAAATCTTTGATCTTCGTTACAAAGCTGTCCATAGAATCACGTTCATTCATGTGCTCACTCTCCAACCGTTTTCGGAGGTAAGCAACACGAGCCTCATTCCTAGCTCGATACAATGTGGTAAGTGTATCCCAAGCACCCTTAGCTGTTCTGCAAGAGCGAATGTGAGGAATAATGGCACGTTTGAGAGACAAAGCTATCAATGCATGTGCCTGGGCATCTCTGCCATCCCAGCGAATTCGCTCTGTAGTAGATGTAGCAGAAACCGCAGCACGAACAAGAATATGCAGAATATCATCATCTTCGACAGCTTCTACATCAGCTTCAGTACTTGCAGTTGTAACAATTGCAGGTGTGATAGGGCGTTTTTTGACACCCTGCACATTGTTCCACAGTCCTTTTGCAACCAACACATGTCGCATCATATAAGCCCATAACGGGTAGTTGGTACCATCCAACTTATCCTCAACAACCAACATACGGAATACATCACTACTTTCAGCCATGGCCGATGACTAAAATACCTTGATGCAGAAAATTGACTGTATCTCAAAAATTTGAACAAAATTGCCCAGACGAATTCCCCTAGACCTGTAGCAGACTTTGAGATGCTTATACTGGCGAACAAAAACTGGTATATAACTTTGGCACAAAAAGACAAAATTGCCTACACAAGCACTGCGATAGTGCATTCGCAGGCCAAAATGAGCTTTGATTACGATTTCGGCACCACAAAGTGAAGCTGTTTTGTGTGATAATATGCATAGCTCCATCAATCTCCATGCATAAATCCATCAATCGACATCTCACACGTATATACTCCATTGTAGCTATGAATATTTCCCTATACTCAGCTTCACAACTCACTGTGGCCACAATAGGTTGCTTCTTACACAACCAAGATATGCATGATCCTTCAAGGGAAAATCAATTACCTTTAATGCATGCTCATGTATCATAACAACTAGCCGGATCACTCTATAAAAGCATGCAACCATGGTTGAGCATCTCTACCATAAAAGAGACACAAACTTAAAGTGCCTTTGAAATATCCAAACACATGTTTTACCACTTGCCAATGCTTACTAGTGTTAGGCCTATGCATAAATCGACTCAATGGGGAAACTACATATTGTATCTCGGCCTTTTGTTACGTGCATATATCAAACATCACACAACTTTCTGATAAAGAGAAGTATCAAATGCATCATTTTCATCCTCAATTGGGAATCTAAATCTTGTTTCCATTGGTGTTGAGATAAGCTTGCAATCCTCAAAACTAAAACATTGAAGTAATTTCTCAATATAGTTTTCTTGATGCACAACAATTCCCCCCTCAACTGATATAAATTGGATGCCAAGATAGTACTCCAAAAGACCAAGATATGTGACATTGAAAGTTTGCTGCAAAACAACCATATGCATGCCAATTTTCTCAGTTAAAGTAGTTTCTCAATATAGTTTGCTTGATTCAAAACAATCGCCCCCTCAATTCATACAAACTGGATGCCAAGATAGTACTCCAAAAGATCAAGATATGTGACATTGAAAGTATGTTGCAAATCAACCATAAGCATGTCAATTTGCTCATCACCTAGTCAAGAGAATGCGATCAACATAAAGAACAAGCACAATAAGATCAGCCCCATCTTTGCATACATAAAGTGTGATTTCAATTGGACTACATGTAAAACTAGAGCAATCAAGTGCTTATGTATTTTGTCCTGCCATGCATATGGAGCTTGCCTAAGTCTATACAAAACCTTACTCAAGCAGCAAACCATATGCTCTTGATCTTTGATGCAAAATCCAACAGCTTGCTTCACATAGACCTCTTTTTTTCCAAATCATCAGTCAAGAAAGTTTTTTTTTTAAAATCCAACTATTGCACTTTCCAACCTGATGGGAAGCCAATGCAATCAAAAAGTGAATGGCCGTCATGCGTGAAGTAGGTGCAAAAGTCTCATCATAATCAATGCCATATTTTTGCACATAATCCTTGGATTTGTAACGATCAATGCCACCATTGACTTTTTTTTTTATTTTCTAAACCCACTTAGAACCAATGGCATTCTTCTCTTTTTTGGAAATTCACATAACTCTCAAGTATAATTATTGTGAATAGAATCCGATTCCAATTGAATTGCACTCATCCAATTTGAATCATCACATGCATCTTTAAAAGCAAGTGGCTCTTCATTACATGCAACTGCAATAAGAGATACATCCACAAATTCACTTGGTGCATGGTGAGAGATTGATCTTGTTCTACCAAGTAAAGGAGCACTCAATTTGCTATCTTGCAATATTCTTTGCAGCTAGTTTGGCATAGATTGTGCATCCTTGATAGACACACATTGTTTGTGTAAGACATCATCAAAATGTACATCAAAGCTAGGCTAAATATCATTCTGATTTTCAACTATATGTGGCTGCAAAGTTTGCAATTTTTCACCCATGTTTGTCAAGACATTTTGAGCCACCTTTGAATAGAATTTTTCAGCCATGTTCCTCTACAAAATTTGGGAATTTTCAAGCATGTTTGGTTGGAATGTTTTAGCCATGTTTGGCTGGAATTTTTCAGCCATGTTTGGCAGAAATTTTTCACTTCTACAATCTTGTCCATCAATGGATGGTGTAATTGACAACCTCTACTCTCCCTAGTATATCCAATAAATATATATTTCTTTGCCTTTTCATCAAGCTTGTAATGTTGTTGTGATGGCACAAGAGCATATGTCAAACAACCAACTATGCACATACTAACCATTGGCTTCCACCCATTCCAAGCCTCATAAGGTGTACTGACTTTCAATGCTTTTGTAGGAAAACAATTCAATACATGGTTTGTACACATGATCGCTTCCATCCAAAACTTATCTAGAAGAAAATCTTTCTCGTTTTGGCTACTTATCTGTGTTATGTTTCTTTGATTTTTCATTTTGCGAGCATTATCAATGTGAAAAAAAATTATGAATGTGCATAAGATGCACATTGACTCTTCAATTTAGCCTTAATATCTTGTTCATACATATGTGTATGGTCCTATGCCCACAAGATCATTAGGTGGTTCTCTTTTCTTTATCACTTTCATAGATGATGCTACTAGAAAATTTTGGGTATATCCTATCAGGTTGAAGGATGAAGTATTCCATACTTTCATAAAATGGCTTGCTTCCATTGAAAAAGAAACTAAGCTCATGGCTTTATGTTCAGATAAAGGGGGTGAGTATACCTCACATGAATTCAAACGTTTCATTCACTTTAGAGGAATTCATAGAGAGTTTAAAGCTCCTTGTACTCCAATATAGAATGATGTAGCTAAAAGGAGGAATAGAACTATTATGGATAGAGTAGTTTCTATGTTGCATCATGGAAACCTTTCACAAGGCTTTTGGGTAGAAGGAGTATTGATTACAGTGCATGTGATTAATCTTTCACCTAGTACTAACAAAGGTCTAAAAGTGGTACAAGAGTTGACAGGGAAACAACCATATTATGACCATCTTCGAGTTTCTGGGCGTGAAGCGTATGTTCATATACTAAAGAATCTTAGACAAAAGCTGGACCATAAATCAAAGAAATGCATTTTTCTAGGATATGGTAGAGAAGGCCAATTTGGATATCGCTTATGGGATCCTAAAACATGGTCAGTGATGTGATGTCCTTTTCAATGAGTTTAAGATGCATAAACAACCCATCAAGGAGGTTGAAGTGAGAACATTAGTGTTTGAGGATACTAGTCCTCCAATTATCATGCATAAAAATGCTACACATAGGGATGTTCAAGAGCATGCCCAATCAGATCAATCTACAAATGTTCCTGTTTAACAACGATTGAGACATTATGCACATGTGTTGCATCCACCATAGATATGTTCCAAGTTTGGATTTTCTTATCCTAACAGATATTGGTGAGGCTTCTTGCTACAAAGAGGCTATGCAGACAAAGGTTCATGTCAAGTGGGAGTATGCAATGAAGAGAGAATTGGATTCTATTCACAAGAAAGGTACTTGGGATTTAGTACCTTTACGAAAGGGCAAGAAAGCTATACCATTTAAATGGGTATATAAAATCCAATTCACATGAGATAGCACTTCTCCAAAGTATAAACCATGACTTGTTTTAAAGGGTTTTAGGCAACAACATGGTGTTGATTTTGAGGAAATCTTCTCTCTCATAGTCAAGATGAGTACCCTGCACATGTTTCTTGGGTTTGTTGCAATGGATGACTTAGACATAGGCCAAATGAATGTAAAAATTGCTTTCTTGCATGGAGATCTTAAAGATGAGATCTATATGGAACAACAAGAGGGTTATGTAGCTCCTAGGAAAGAAAATCTAGTTTGTATGCTAAAGAAGAGCTTATATGGACTTAAAAAGTCCCCTAGACAATGTTATCAAAGTTTTGATGCTTTTATGAAATTTCAAGGCTATTCTTGAAGCAATGAGGATCATTGCCTCTACACAAAGAGAGATGGCAGCTTGAGATGCTTGATACTTTATGTCAATGATATGTTGATTGTTGGGAAGTCCTCTTGTCATTGATCAAAAAGAATTTGAGTGAGACATTTGATATGAAGGATTTGGGGGATGCCAAACATATTCTTGGCATGCACATTACTCTTGAAAAGAGTAAAAGATGCATATACTTGTCTCAAAGAGTACATATCCAAAGTATTTCATAGGTTCAATATGCAGGATGGCAAGGCATTGAGTACACCTTTACCTACATATGTGAAATTGAGCAAGGATGATTACCCCAAATGAGATGGAAAGAAGGAATTCATGATGAAAATTCCTTATCAATATGTTGTTAGTAGTCTCATGTATGTTATGGTAGATACCAGTCCAAACATTGCATTTGCCATGGGAATTGTGAGCGGATATATGTCTAATCGTGGAAAGAAGCATTAGGAAGCAGTTAAGATGATTTTGAGATATCTGAGTGGCACTAAGGACAAGTGTTTATGCTTGTCTAGAGAAAAGGCATCCATTATTGGTTACACACTATGTTGGTTGTGTAGACAATCAAAGGACTATGTTAGGGTACATTTTTCACTTTGTTGGAGGTGCTATTGGAGATCTTATCTTCAAGAATATACAGTTGTTTCCACTACATAAGTAGAGTATGTTGCAAAAAGTGATGCATGTAAGGAAGCATTATGCCTTTCTCATCTTGCTTGTGATATGGGTCTACCTCAACATGTACCTCATTTGCTTAGTGATAATCAGAGTTACTTGTACACTAGTTACTTGTACACTGTATGTTACTTGTACATAGTGTAACATGCCCATCAGGTGGTAGGTATAGCTTTTATACTTACACTTAGGTATTCTTTATTTCATTCTTTATTTTTTATCCCCTAGTCACTTTGTTCATATTGGCCTTTAGTGGGAGGTTGTTACTATCAGTGTCCATGTGCAAGCCAAATGGCCATCAGACACTTTTTTTAATGTTATGTAATAAAACATATAATGGCATGGTCGGCCATTGACTCAAGTTCCTCTACATTTATAAAACCTAGGAAATCGATGTTTGTGCTCTCTATGCATTGTGTGGTCTATGTGCATTCTACATGTCTAGTGCACAGTACTATGTGTGACATGCTGTATTCTTTCTTCTTTCCATTACACTTAGCAAGCTTTCTACGTTCATCAATGATATTTCCAACCTTCCAAAAATACTTGCTTCTCTTCTTCTTTTTCATATCAGCATCAAGAGAGGAAGAACTAAAAGAGGAAGATCGAGGCTTTGGTTTTGATAAACCCAAAGCTAAACCATACTTGCCTTTTTCCTTTTTTGTAATAGCAAATCCTTGTGCTCCCTCAATCAAACCACTTATACTCACTCTTGATTGGTCTTCTTACAAAATGAAGAGACACAACCTCATCAAAATATAGGATTTCCTTCTGCAATGAAACAAAATGTAGTAGCAAAGCTTTGAAAAGGTTCTAGAAATCCTTAGAGTACTATAGAAATGAGCAATGCGTCCAAAATGATCTCATCAATGTTTATTGGTTGCCCTTTCAAGTCCTTGATGCATGTAACATATACATGCACTAACTCATTTTCAGTCATATATACATCTTGAAGTTTCTTTCTCAAGTAAGAAACATTTGCTTCATTACACATAGCATACAAAGAACCAAGAGTTACCCAATCTTGTATTGAACTAGTCCATTACCAAATGTGTGGGACAATATGTTGCTTCAAAGAAAGGGGAATCAATGCATGAGCTTGAGCATACTCTCCATCCCATGTAAGTTGCTCTTGTGAAGGTGGAGAACACATAGTCATTGTCCTTGAAGAAGAACTTGAATCTACAACAACAGGTTGTGTAGTAGAAGAATCCTCGGGTCACTTATCAACAACTGCCACTATGTTCCATAGTTGCTTTGCAACAAGAACATGCTTCATTATGTAAGAACACATGGGATAGTTGGCCGCATCAAGCTTACCTTCAACTTAAAGTGCACCAAATAAGTCATTGTTGCTTTTCATTACACCAAAGAACTCAAAAGTAGAAAGATATGAACTTCAAGAAAAGTTGAAATGTACCTCATAAACTATAACTCCAATGGCAGATCTAACTGAGTGAATGGATTCAAAATGGAGGTGAAACCACATGGTACCTACTAGGAATGTTCTCCAAGTGCTGAAACTTGTACTTCTATGCTCCATAATTCATTTGCACTATTAAAAGTGCATGGTAATGGATGCAATAAACAACTAGTTGAGAAGGACTTGAACTTGCTATGATACCATTGTTGGGTGTGTAAGTGAGTGATGAGGCATGAATAGTACACACAAGATCAAAGAATGAGATCAACAAACGAAGAAAGGTGATGTCTGCAAGACCTCTGTTATGATAGATAATAAGTAGTATGAGAATGAGTGAAATGAGAACTATAATTGAATCACTTAGTACTATGTAACACCACATACAAATATATCATATATATGTGGTTAAATGGGGGACAAAAATTAGCCAGCTATTGGCATCATACTGAAGAAACAAGTACGGGCATACATGCAGATCTAGCACTGAGGCAACCCATCAATTTTTTTCAATCCTTACATTATTTTAAAAGTGATTCTCATCACTGAAAACCATTGTAAATACCGTTTCACCTTTTTGTAGCTCCATTTTGTGCAAGCCGAGGAGTCCTCGAGCTTGAGGAGCTTTAGTAGTATTTGCCTACCAAGTTTTATAATTTTCATAGCTCGTTTGGGCCTCCAAAATAGCTTAGGAACCTAATTTTTAACTAGGCCAAACACTAGGTCTGAACAGGACCAAAGCTAGTCAAAAACTATAAATAGAGCTAGAGAGCTCATTTTTGGGGGTTAGCTTGTTGTCGTTTTGAACTTGTATGACAACTTTGTTGTAATAGAAGTTATTCCATTGTCTTGCTCTCTTTGTTCTTGTCGTGTGTGCGCGCGTGTGTGTATGTGTCTGTGTATGTGTGTGCATGTTGGTGTGCTTCTCACTCACACATTTGTGCCTTCACTTGCTTGAGGTCTTCATACCATCCTCATGTCTTCTCGGATTGACATTAAAGGAGGTGCTACTCATCACTGAGCTACACCAAATTTTGGTGCCGTTCCCGAGGATCGAGCTTTGAGGACGAGCGTGTGATGTGGCATGACAAAATTCCGCAGCTTAGTTTACAAGCTTTTGCCGCATCATCAACAAAGTGGTATCAGAGCCGGAAGGTTCTAAAGCGCAGAAAGGTCCTCAAGAGTAAACGGAAGTAAAGATACAAGAGAAAGTGAAGAATTCTTCACAAGAAAGGTGAAAGCTAAGGAGATCAACAAAAAACAGCATCAGAGAAGCATTCCGAAGTCATTCTCAAGGGTAAAAGTTTATGAAAGGTAAAATCTTTTAACGTTATACTCATCGGCAGTAACAGAAACAAGAAGATCATGGCAGATCACATTTCTATTGACAAATTGGACAGAGATAATTATCCCACATGGGTAATGCGAATGGAAGCCTTACTTATGAGTAAGGACTTAATGATATATGTGACAGGAGAAGAAAAGAAGCCTACTTTTGGAGACGACAGTCAACCAAAGAAAGAAGAGTTAGAAGCCTTGAAGTTGTGGCAGAAGAAAGATGCAACGGCAAGAGCTTATATCTACAATACCATTACAGATCATTTGTTACCACATATTAGAGGTCTGGAAAAAGCGGAAGATGTATGGAGTGCATTGGAAGATCATTTCCAAAACGCTACTAAAGCTAGAAAGGCTAGCTTATGGTCAGAGTTTACAACGTTTAAGAAAAAGCAAAGTCAAAGCATTAGTGATTATGTCACTAAGATGAAGGATTTGGCAGACAGTTTGGGATCTATTGATGAAGATATTCAAGATCACAGATTAATAGCGCAGTTGCTTGCAGGTTTGAGAGGAGATGAAAGGTGGAAACCTTTCGTACTCTCAACTAAACTTTCATTAAATCATTTTGTACCATATTTAAATCAATTACTTGGACTTATGCTAACATTTGAGCAAGATTTGAAGACAGATGGAGATAAAGGACAAACTTCTGATATGTACGCAAAGAATAAGAAGAAAGGTGATAAAGGTAAAGAAAAAGATGAAGAAGAGCTGAATACTCAAGCAAATTATGCAAGAGGAAGAGGTAATGTCAGAAGTAAAAGTAGAGGTAATACAAAAGGAAGAAGTAATCAGAATAACAACAAGAAGACTTGCTGGATCTGTGGATTAAGCAATCATTTGGCTCATGATTGCTGGCATATTTCTCAAGGATCAAGTCAAAATCAGAATAACAACAACAGATGCAGAAGCGAAAGATATCAAAGAGGTAGACAAAGCCAAAGAGGCGGATATGGTAGAGGTGGAACAAGAAGTTGGAGCTAGAATCAATCTCACAACACTACCTACTACAACTATGCAAATTATATGCAGAATGACAATCATACAACATTGATGATGAATTTGATAAGTGTGTTAGAGAATGAAGATCTCAAGGTATTTTATATTGACTCTAGTTGTTCAAATCATTTGTCAGGAAATATAGAATTGTTATCAGAACTCAAAGGAGGTATTTCAAATCAGACAGTACAAACAGGTGATAATACAAAACATAATGTAAGGTCAATTGGAAAAGTGAAGTGTAAGAATGGAGCTGACCTGCTAACAAATGTTTTGTATGCTCCAACAATCCCGAAGAATCTGATCAATGTGGGACAGATAGTAGAAAAAGGTTTTCAAGCCAGGTTTACAAATGAAGGATTATTTGTTGAAGATCCAGAGAATGGATACAATCAAATTGTCTATGGTAAAAAGGAAGGTAGACTTTTTACTCTTAAAGTACAAGGGAATGTTGGTCAAGCATTGATCACACATGGTGATGAAGTGTTTACAGAGTTAGACCTTTGGCATAAGAGGTTAGGACACTTTAATGAAAAAGGAATCAAAATGATGGTGGAGAAACAATCTGTAAGAGGATTACCAAATATGAAGAATCAACATATGATTCACAAATGTGAAGCCTATCAGATGGGAAAAGCACACAGGCTACCATTTCAGAAGAAGGGTTACAAACACGATGGTTTGCTAGAACTCATACATACATATGTATGGGGGCCAACAAAAGAAGGATCTATCAGTGGCTCAAGGTATTACGTTCTTTTTATTGATGATGCAACAAGATGGATAACACTTTATGTTTTGAAAGAGAAATCAGAAGTGTTTGGAGCTTTCAAGCATTTTCATGCATATGCTGAAAGACTTACAGGACAAAAACTCAAAAGACTAAGGTCTGATGGAGGAGGAGAATATTTTTCTCAAGAACTCAATGATTATCTGTGGAATGCAGGTATCAAAAGAGAAATAACTTGCAGGTATACACCGTAACAAAATGGAGTAGCAGAAAGGAGAAACCAAACTCTAGTTGAGTTTGCAAGAGCAATGTTAAAGGAGAAGAATTGTCCAAATTATCTTTGGGCTGAGGCTGTATATACAGCCACATATCTTGTAAACAGATTACCATGTGCAGCTTTAAATGGTATGACCCCTTATGAAGCTTGGTGGGGTAAGAAGCCAACACTTGATCATTGCAAAGTGTTTGGATCAATTGCTTATGCTTATGTAAGAATACCATCACAACTGAGACATAAGCTTGAAGCAAAAGCTGAAAAATATGTGACATTTGATGAAGAGAAGAGTTGGTATGCAGATAAAGAGCATAAATAATTTAAATGATGAAACATTTGAAGAAGAGGTAAGAAGAAATGAAAAAGGTAAATCACATATGCAGGTGAATGGAGACGAAGATAATATGCAGGCAAGTACATCTAGGTTTGGATCAATTATGAGAAATGAAGATGCACCGAGATTTGATGAAGAAGTGTATTCAGATACACATGAAGAGTATGAACCAAGAAGGTCAAACAGATTAAGGAAACAACCAACAAGGTAGTCCAATGATACTTCTTATTTGACTCAGAAAAACTATGCTTACTTAGTAAAGGAAGATGAAGAACCTCAGATTTATAGTGAAGCAAAAGGTAAGAAAAATTGGGAAGAAGCAATGAAGGAAGAGTTCGATGCACTGAAAGAAAACAAGACTTGGGAACTTGTTCCAAAACCAAATGGTAAGAAAGTGATTGAAAATAAATGGGTTTACAAAAGTTAAGAAGCTTGCAGATGGAAGAATAGCTAGATACAAAGCTAGACTGGTAATCAAAGGTTATGCTCAGACGCATGGCATAGATTATGATGAGACATTCAGTCCGGTGGCAAAGATGTCAACCATAAGGACATTGATTGCTATAGCAACATCAGAAGGATGGAAGCTAAGTCAATTGGATATAAAGAATGCATTTCTAAATGGATATATATCAGATGAAGTCTACATGGAACAACCTGAAGGGTTTGTAAGTTCCAGTTACCCAAATCATGTTTGCAGATTAAGAAGAGCACTCTATGGATTAAAGCAAGCTCCAAGAGCTTGGAATTACAGACTTGCGATGTATCTCAATGACCTTGGATATCAAAGTTCAAAGGCAGATGCAAGTCTACTCATCAAGAGAACAGATGAAGGTACGATCTACATTTGTATTTATGTAGATGACATTATAATCACAGGTACCACAGATGAAGGAATCAAGGAAGTAAAGAGATTGCTTGAAAAAGAGTTCAAGATCAGTGATCTAGGAAAGTTATCATACTTTCTTGGAATGGAAGTTACGTATACAGATCATGGTGTATATCTTTTGCAAGAAAGGTATCTCCTAAACTTACTGAAGAAGTTTAACATGGAGAATTGCAGAGAAGCCTCAACACCACTTGAGGTCAATCATAAACTCAGCAAATATGATGGTGCAGAGTTTAAAGATATGAGAAAGTATCAATCTTTAGTAGGAAGCTTGATTTATGGTACGCTAACAAGACCAGATCTTAGTTATGCAGTAGGAGTTCTCTCACAGTTTATGCATTGTCCGAAGGATCAACATTGGGTTGCAGGACAAAGAGTTCTCAGATATATCAAAAGAACTATAAAAGAAGGATTATATTATCCTTTCACATCAGATATAAGGCTGAGAGCATACAGTGACTCAGATTGGGCAGGAAGTCAAGATGACTGAAGGTCAACACATGGGATATGATATACCTAGGAGATAAGCTTGTCTGCTGGTGTTCAAAGAAGCAGCATACAATGGCTCTATCGTCAACTGAGGCTGAGTATAAAGGACTTGTGGAAGCAGCTAAAGAAGTGATATGTGGATGCAGATCTTGTTCAAAAGCATGGGTATTGATCAAGGCATACCTATGATACATGGAGATAATATGAGTTCGTTGTATCTTGCAACAAATCCAGTATTTCATGCAAGAACAAAGCACATAGAGATTCAATATTATTTCTTGAGGGAAAAGGTAATGGAGAAGGAGATTGAAATAGTATACACTCCTACGAAAGATCAGATTGCAGATATGTTGACAAAAAGCTTGGATGGAGTAAAGACAAGCAGATTCAAAGAAATGGCAGGAATAAAAGAAAAGAAGAATATACGAAAGATCAGAAGATGCTAATTAGTGATTGAGGGGGAGTTGTTGGAGATTCACTCACTAATTAGGCATAAAGACTTGAAGATGTATGAAGAATAAAGAAAGACGAAGAAAAGCAGAAACAAAGAATTCAAAAAAATCAAAGCCTTAGTGAAGGGACAAATTCACGCCTGTAATATACAATGTAGAAACTTCCAGAATTACGAGTTTTTGAATCTCATATAAAAATGTATATAAGAGAGTTGAGAGAGTGCTTAGATAGAGTGAATATAGATGTATGTGTAGTAGACACAAGAGTGCGTATGTAGAGATGAATAATAGAACGTGAACTATCCGGTATTCATCTGAGAGAGAGATGGTAAGGAAGAACTACTCAACATAGGAGAGTTTTCCATGGCTATGAGCAAAGTGAGGCCAAGTCATTTTTGTACACATCTTCTCTAATAGAAAACACATACTTATATGGAAAGATCTGAGCGCATTCTTCTTCGTTCTTCTTGTGTGAAGAAATCTAAGTGATTTCATGTTACTGTGAAAGTTAGTTAACAGTTACAGTTTTCTCAGTACACTTTTTACCGTACTTCTACAATTCTGATCTCGCAGTATAGTGTAAAGTTTTTCATGGGTGATAGCTTAACTTGAAGCTAGTAGTCTCAACTACAAATTGATCAAAAGAGTTTTGTGAAATGGGACACGTACACACAGTACAGTGTCTGATTGTAAAGGCATCCAGAACTGGTGAAGTTTTTTCTCAAACTTTAGATAACGTTCATTCACTGAAGGAAGCTCAAGTATTATTTCCTTACTTCATTTACAACTATTTGAAGTAACTATAAACAGAATTGCATTTAATTCTGGTAATATTCCGGTACAATTACGGTGAGACTACGGTGACAGTCCGGTATCAGTCCGGTGGAGTTCCGGTGATATTCTGGTGAATTCAAACATAGTTTTGACACAATTAACTGGCAGAAAAGATATCTAACATTATAAAGTTTTCAGATTTATATAGAGGTGTTCTAATATCACTCTAGCTTAGATCTTGTGGCGTGACAAAATTCCGCAGCTTAGTTTACAAGCTTTTGTGGCATCATCAACAACACCCAAGTATCGCAACACACCGAGGTATCACGACACACCCGACTATTGCGACACACTGAACTATCGCGACACACCCGTCTATTGCGACACACCCATCTATCGTGACACACCCACCTATCGCGACACACCTGTCTATCGCGACACACAAGCCTATCGCGACACTTCGACCTATCACGACACTTCCATCTATCGCGACACACCGACCCGAGCTATCGCGATACACCGGCTCAACACATAAATTTATGAGGGGTGTAATTTGTGTAATTGTGGTAGATTTTGGGCTTAAATTTTGACAAGTTGGGGTATTTTAGAGCCTTAGAAGGGGGCAAAACAACTAGAAAGCCATAGAAAAATTCTTGAACCCTGAGAGCCTGTTTTGAACCCTAAGTGCCTGAATGGTCATAACTTCACCATATGAACTCCGATTGATGAGATTTTGATCTCATTGGAAAGCTTGTTGAGAATCCTAGATGGAGCTTTAGAACATGTATTTTTAAGTTGGCCATTCGGTAAGATTAGGGGTGTAGCTCAGTGATGAGTAGCACCTCCTTTAATGTCAATCGGGGAAGACGTGAGGATGGTATGAAGACCTCGAGCAAGTGGAGGCACAAGTGCGTGAGTGAGAAGCACACAAACATGCACACACATACACACACACGCGCACACACAGCAAGACAAAGAGTGAGAGGCAATGGAGTTCTTAGATTCCTTTCAAAAAGTTCTTACAAGTTCATTTCAATTACAATCTAACCTCAAAAATGAGCTCTCTAGCTCTATTTATAGTTTTTGACTAGGTTTTGGCCCTGTCCAGACCTAGTGTCCGGCCTAGTTAAAAATTCGGTTCCAGGGCCAATTTGAGGGCTTAAACGGAGTCTAAAAATTACAAAAATTGATATGTAGGTACTTCTAAGGCTCCTCAAGCTCAAGGACTTCTTGGCTTGCACAAAATGGAGCTACAACAATATGAAATGGTATTTACAATGATTGTTAGTGACAAGAATCACTGTTATAAAGATGTTGATTTGGAAAAATTTGAAGGGCCTATCTGCCAGATTTGCGTCGACTGCTTTGTCTACTTAATCCTTCACCTCGCTCTGACTCTCTCTGCTGGCTTCCTTGTCTAGTCAGTCCTTGGGTGCCCATACTACTCTCAACACCCCCCCTCTCTCGCGTCTGTCGTCCCTGACAGACCCTTGTTGCTGGAAGTGTTGGATGTAATATTCCACAACCTGAGTGGCGAGCTGATGTTCTTGTATGTGTAGTCCTCTGGCCAAGTCTGTCATCATACGATCCCAATCAATTGGTCCTGGAATGTCCGGATGTGGTAGACGTAACTGATCTGCATGGATCGCTTGTTCTACTGCGAATAGATGTAGCAATTGTGTGGGTCTGGGAATGAAAATTTCTGAATGATATTCCCAGAATCCCGTGGAGAACATTTCCTCAAATGTCTGCTTGAAGCATGCGGGCAAGTACTTTATTCGTGCATGCCAGGCAAAGATGATAGTGATCGAGGGAGTCTGGCTCATGTCGTAGACTAAATCCTTGTTACCTTGGGAGAATCCAGGGGCAGAGATGTATGGAGCTTGTACCATCCGAAAGGTTTTGAAGACAATGGTCATGAGCTCGAATATTTTCATACAAATTTTTGCTGCTATGTCGGGTACATTATTTAGACGTGTAGACCAGTGCCGAATTGTTGATACCATGTAGGCTACGGTTGGGGTCCCTCGAGGTGGAGCAAAATATGGATAGTTAACCCAAGCCGAGCATTCTTTATTGTTGCGTACCTTGATCGAAAATGCTTGCCATGATCTGCGACGTACCATTGGGCAATAACATGGATTATACTTGATATACAGTGGCATGGTTGCCCAGGTGCTCATCATCTCAGGGTAATCGGTTAGTAGACGTGCACGCCAATTAGGCTGGAAAATTGAGCCCGCACGCGCATCTGTCGGTAAGTCCTCTGGCTCAAATTGAGTGGCAAATGTGAGCTCCTTCCCTGTATGTCTTTTAACTTCTGCATTATAATCATGTAGCAAGACAAAATAAGGCATGTATTGCGACTCTGATGTTGTGATTAACCGTTGGTGAGATAGGTTCTGAAAGTAAGAAGACCGAAGGACAGTTTCTTCTAGATTTGTGAGAGATTGCATTTGCACGGCAACGCGATCATCATGTGTCTTACCCACTTTCTCGACCCTTTTTACCCAATCTGGAACTTGAATTTCTAAAGTGTCCTGTCCTTCCTCTGTAGTCCGACCACCGGGTGTTGGCATTGGCTCGTACGGATCTTCATAGCTGTCATCGATGGGGATTTCCACTACTGTTTCAGGTTCTGGTTCTTCAGTGGGTGAGGGTGGCCTTTCATATGGTGCGATGCATGCTTGGAGTTCTGCCACCTGTTTCCGGAGGGTCTCTACTTCTTCTGTAGAGTGTTGCAAGATTACCGGCTCCTGTTGAGCTGCGGGGGCACTGGCTATCTGTTTCTTTAGGTCTGCACATTCAGTCTCTAACTTTTCATATGACTCCAAGAAATTTGCATGCTCCTCAAGTAAGATGCGAATATCTTCCGATGGGACTGCTCTATACTTGGTAGGGCTAATGGTTGCTCCTGCAGTTCCTTCCATAGCCGCTTCAAAGTTGTCTTGGTTTTGTTGTTGAAGCCTCTTGTTCTGTTCTAGTGCTGCTACCATATGCTTCCTTAATAGCCCAAGGTTGCGTCTGAGTGTAGCATTAGATATCATTTGCGCTTGGAGCACTGTTTCTAGTTCCTTGACTGCTTGATCATCTACTGTCGATGTCTTTGATTCCAATTCGGAGTGAGCCTGCTGTAAGGTGGTATGCTCGGTTAGGAGCGTTTGGTAATCAGCTTCAAGAGTGGTGGCTCTAGCTTGCAGACGCTGAGATTCTACCTAGAGGGCCGTAGTGCGTTCTTCCAATTGATGGTATTCTTGTTGTAGTTGATGTGCACACTGAAGTAATGTGTTGAACGTGCTATTTACATTATGAGATGCAAGGGGAAAAGTTTGAAATGCAGGGGAGGTGGGATTGGGGAGGGAGGTAGTGAATGCTGTGTGTGCCAATGATGTGGTGAGTGGTGAGGTGGGGGGTAGTGGAGGGGGAGATGGTGGAATCGTGGGGAGAGATGCTGTGGTGGGTGAAATGTCCATTGGGTCAGACAGAGTGGTGTGTATAGGGGCTACCATGTAGGTGGGCATGGTAGGTGAAGTGAGTGTGGTGTTCGTGTAAATTGATGTCGTTGCAAACATCGGGGAAATGTGCCTTTGAAACATTGGAGAGCGGATGAGCTGCTCCACAAAGGACGGGTATTGGGGTGGTGAGGTCAGGTTGAAAGAGGTGTAGGGGTCCGATGGGAAGTGAGGGTCATGGAATGGAGGTACCCATATTGGGGGATAGGCTGGGAAACACAGGGTGCCTTCTGTGGGTGCGGGGTTTCCAACCACACTTGGGATTATGGGATGGCCAGTTATGGGTTCGGAGGATTGAAGGGTTGAAGCGTACAAGGGATTGGTGACGAAGGAGAAGAGGGTGTCTTGTGAGGTGGGTTCTCAAAATGAGAATGATGTGAATGAGGATGGGTTATAAGTGAAGGTAGAGGTGATGATTGTCGTTTCTTCCATGGTGGGAGGTGGTGGTGGGGGTGGAGAAGGTGGTGATGGGGGATGCTGGGGTGAGATGGGTGATGTCTGAACAAAGGTTTCGGCAGAGAGGTCAATGGTGGTGGTGGGGGCAGCTGTGGCTTCAATGGTTACCTCTTGTTCTGTGACGGGCATCCTGATAGTCTTACCTGCTCGTGGTAATGTGTCGACTCTGCGTTTGTCATACCTCACGGACTGGCGGACTGCAGTGTGGACAGCCTTCGGAACTCCTAAAGACTCTGACACTAATTTGAGGGTGTCAATGAAATGTTGATCCACCCCATCATCTGATAGCATTTCTTGCATCAAAGCTTGACCTGACACAAGAGAGAGTTGATGCCTTTCTTGCACTGCTTTGATTGTGTCGTATAACCTTTGTAGTTGAGCTGTATATGCAGGTGCACCTACAAATTCTGGCACTTCTTGTTGCTCATCATGATGCTCTTGATCATAATCCTCCTCATCTTCCTCCTGTTCTTCTTCTTCATTGTCCTCTTCATCCACTTCAACTGTGGTGACAGGTACTTGGGAGGTTGTTGCTTGCGTTTGCACATTCTCCACTTGTTGTGCTTCTTCTGCCTCCAGCTCTACATCTTGTAATAATTGTTCAAAATCTTCATTCGTGAGTTCTTCCAAGGGTGCACCACTGGGAAATTCAAGATCGGTTGGGATGGGAGGGAATATCAAGGTAGAACCATCGGTGCTGCGCCTTGGAAGTCAGAGTGTGAATGGTCGGACTCTTCGGGGTGGAGGGGTGACGTCTGGTGTTAGGGTGGCTCCACGTGGTTGAGCACAAGGGACTTGGACAGTACCTCTCATCTTCTTAGAAGGGGGTCCAGTGGATGTCCTGCCTCTAAACTGCTCTACACGATTCCACATTAGGGCCCGTTGAATAAGGATTTCATAAGCCAAACACCTATAAATTATTCTCGTCAGAGCACAGCATCCATATAAAACCTGTTTCCGCGGCCATCGTTTGTGAGCTAGGTGTATCTGATCAATTATCCAGTGGGGTAAGTTGATGGTGAGGCTCTGTGTCTCTGCCAGATACAAACTAAACCAAATCTTTTTGGGCGGCATGGTGAATCTATCTTGTGCAGGAAAAGCAAAGTGTTGCATGCACATGCGAAGGTGTATTGCAATATTAGGCGTCATGGACACCATGTCCTTGAGTTTGGTGAGGCTTCGATTCTTCATGTAATCAGGCACTAGGGTCTCCTTCTCGGTAGGAATATGCATTCCGCGCATATCTAGGGCCTCTCTCACCAAGTTGTTGGATAACCTAAACCTCTTGAGCTCATTTCCTTTTGTTAGAGATGGGATCACAAATGAGCTTGCACCTTTTGGGTTCTTGTTTGGGGTCAAGGTGTTGATGAGATAGTAGCATCGCATGAAGTCAGGCTTTGGGAGCCGTGCACTGAAATATGCATTCAATCCTGCCTTCTCCCATACCGAACGTAGACCTTCTGCATTTTGTAACTTCTCAAATTCTCTTGTAAAGAAATGGTATTTACCTTGCTTCCCATTGAAGTCCAACTCTGATTCCCATAGGTATGTTCCCTCTCCCAAGGGTCCTGCCACTTCACTAAACCAGTGGGAAGCTTTTCCTACGAGCATGGTATGGCCACTGGGAGGGTCCGCTATAGGTATGATTTTGATGGCCTGCAATTCTTCTGGTCTTTCATTTGTCTCAGGCAAAACGGGTAAACTGTCTAAGTCCACCACTTGCTGGCTCGTTTTTGTTTGAGAGCTAGTTCCTGCTGCCTCAGCCATGTTGAAAAATTCGCAGCTGGTTCTGTGAGAATATATGAATAAATGTTAACATTGCAATGGACACAAAAATGACACCGTGTCCCCGTTACAACATTAACATGAGGTCCGGGAGAGATTAGTAGGTTAATAAGTGCTCGGTGCTTGTGTGTGTAGTTAGGAATTGAGTAGACCTAAGAACTAAGCGGAATGATGTAGTGTGAGAGTGACGTAGTTAGTAGGTGGACATGGATTTACAACTGGGGTTCGGGGGTTTATTCCAAGTTTTAGGTTGCCAAATGCAATGGAGAGGTTTTGATCTTGACTTTGTGGAGACTCTGGAGAGTGTGATAGGGGTATTTACTTGAAAAATGGGGCTTTTAGGGACCCATTTGCAAGTGATTCTACTTGTGCTCATGGAAGAATACGTGTTCGTGCGTGATGTGTAAGAGTGGGCCTCAGATGTTCAAGTGAGTGAAACATGTTGTACAGGGTTTGGCCTTGGTGTAGCTATTTGAGCCCGCAAGCAAGCCTTAGGCACCCAGATTTGTCGTGATTGTGGGCTGGCCTTCATTGACTTCTTGGGTACCCAGATAGACTTTACTTTCGTAGAAGAATTTATGAAGGACTTCTTATTAGTGTCGAGTTGTTGATTACTAATAAGAGGTTTAGGCCGTGGTGTTGGCCTGGTCGGAACAAGGTGCTCGCCTTTTCGCCTCCATACTTGTTTCATCGGCTGAAACAATCTGCTTTGCTCCTTTTTTTGGCCTCCAGTATAGGTAGTGTTCTGCTTCTTCCGTATTTGATTTGTCGTTGGCTGCTGCATCCTTCTGGCCTTTGGGAAAGAAGGGAGTACCGTCTTATTCTTGACTCCGTTGTTGAGACAATCCTCTTTCTGCATAATACATTTTTGGACAAGAATAGCATTGTCAACTTCATGTGCACCCCTAGAAGGACTAGGAGTTCGTGCCTTACCGAGTTCCTTGAGTGCCTCATTTTTCAATTCAACTGTAATTCGACTATGATTTACCCATACCTGAAGAAGTCCACTTCTTAGGTTCAGGTTGACCGCATGATCATAGATCCAGTCCTGACCCAAGACAAGAGGCTCAGTGAGGTCCTCATCTTGACACACTAGTACTTTGATTGTCATTGCTTCGTCTTGAATATAGAGGGGAAGTTCCACCTCGCCCATGCAAGGGGTTTCCACACCTCCCAATCCTATGAGATATGCTTCAATAGGATTGACAGTTAATTTCAACTCTTGACAGTAAGACAATTTAACAGCACTAGTGGCTGCACCTGAGTCAATCAAGGCTCTTACAGTCCTTGCACCCTTTCCTTGTCCTATATCTAAGGTTATAAAAGGACGTCGATCAATTATCCTATGGGAGCTAATACCTGAAACTTCACACATAGCCATGTGATATCCTTGATCTGCATCGACATCTGGCCTAGGTTGCTCTCTACCTTGTCTTCTTAATTTCATTTTCCGTATGCCCTCTAAGGCTTCTGCTTGAGCTTCTTCTCGAATTCGTTTTTCTTCTTCTTTGCGTCTCTTAGCGATGTTGAGTCGACATAGCATTTCTTCCGTCAGAGGTTCCTGATATAGCTTGACTCTGCACCCACTTATATAGCTAGGAAGAACATCACCTTCGAGGGTAGCGAGTTGAACTGCTCCACTGGTTGAGATCCTATTAATGATCATGGGTCCGTAGCCTCTTTTCTCTAGTTTTCTCGCGTGTTGTTTCAAAGTGTAGACTAGTACTAGGTCGCCTGCCTTCAAACCTTTATCCTTGACGTGGGCATCAAAGTATGCCTTCTGTCATTTCTTAGCTGCGTATATCCCTGCAGCCGCTCTCAGTCTTGTTTCTCCTAATCGTTCAAGGTCAAAAAGTCTTGAGGAGAGTTCATGACCCGTCCATTCATGCTCTCGTGCTACTTTCAGTGTTGGTATTAAGAAGTCTAATGGTAGCACTGCATTTTGGCCAAACACCATCTGAAAGGGGGTGGCTTGGAGTATCGTTTTGTAGGCGACTCGGTATGCCCAAACAGCATGGTGTAGCTGTTTGTCCCAATCAGAGCGTTTACTGTTCACTAATTTTGTCAACACATTGCACAGAATCTTGTTTGTGCTTTCGGCTTGCCCATTAGCTTGAGGGTGATAGGGGGCAGACTTTTTGTGTACTATCAAGAACTCTTGGAGCAGATTTTCAATAACTTCATTCAAGAAGTGAGTGCCTCTATCACTGACTAGCTCTATAGGTAACCCGTATCTTGTGAATACATTCTCAAACAAGAATTTAGCAGTTGTTTGAGCATCGTTCTTCGTTGTGGCTTTTACCTCTACCCACTTTGTTAGATAGTCTGTCGCAACAATGATATATTCTGCATGGGAACCCTTAGCTGGGGGATTAATAAGACCTACGAAGTCTATTCCCCACTTAGAGAATGCACGTCCACCTATCATAGGTTTCAGTGGCATCTCATCTTTACGTATAGGATATTGAGTTCTCTGACAGACATCACATCGTTTCACATAGGTATGTGCATCCATGTGAAGGGTCGGCCACCAGAAGCCGGCAAATAGTATTGCCTTGATCACCCGATCTGGTCCAAAGTGTCCTCCTGCTACACCTTGGTGAGTAGTTTCCAAGATCTTGAGATATTCACTCTCATGGACACATAGTCTCAGGTAACCGTCTTTACCACGTTTGTATAGATTATCACCGATGAGTGAGTAATCCTGGGCTTCTTGTTCTAAACTCCTTTTCCTAGCCAGAGTCATGTCTGGAGGGAATGTTTTCGTCCTCAGAAGGGATACTAGTGGTTCACTCCAATCCGGCACTATGGACACTTGATAAAGAGTGGCATGTTCCACAGGTGGTTTAGTGCAGCAGATTGGGCATTCCTTGCACAACTTTTGGACATCAGCTTCCATAGTCGGCCAATGCACTTCGAGTCTCCGTAGTGTCTGTAGGGTTCGTCGCTTTGAGTAGTGTTGCTCTAATGCACCTACGTGTGCTAATCGCATACTCGTCCTCTTCTACACAACAAGCCAATATCCCTTGATCTGTGTGCTTGTACATACTTCCAGCCATGATGTGGTACTTTTGGGCTTTTACTACCTGTCTATCCTGTGTGGCTATTACTGGGTGATTAGGCCCGTACGTCAATACTGGCACTAATGACTTAGCCCACTGCGGTACAACTTCTAAATTAAACAAGTAAGCATCGGGAAGGTCATCTGACACTCCTTGTGGAGCTTCTCCAGATGTGAGCCTAGAGAGATGGTCTGCTCTCAAATGAGTCCTCCCTTTTCTCACCACTACCTCAAAGTCATATTCCATTAGTAAGAGAAATCATCGTACTAATCTTCTTGTATTGCATGGCTTGTTCACGAGATATAACAATGCTTGGTGGTCAGTAAAAAATTTAAACTTGTTTGCAAGCAAATAGTGTCTAAATTTCTTAACTGCATATACCATGCCTAAGCCTTCTCTCTCAGTAGTGGTATAATTTCGTTCAGCTGCATTCAATTGTCTACTGGCATAGGCAATTGGGAGATCCATATTACCTTCACCAGTAGCTTGCGCGAGTACGCACCCAATAGCATAATTGGAAGCATCCACATGAACATGGAATGACTTATTCCAATCTGGTGTGGTCAAGATTGGTGTTGAACACAATCTTCGTTTAAGCTCTTGGAAGGAATTCTCACATTCGTCAGTCCACTCAAAGTTAGTCAAAAGTCCATACAGAGGCTTTGCTATGATGGCATACATGTGTATAAACCGTCGGTAATAACCACAATGCCCCATGAAAGTTTGTACTTCCTTGACGTTCCTTGGCCTAGGTAACTCGGCTATTGCTCTCACTTTCTCTTCATCAGTGGATATGCCATTCTTTGACACTATGTGTCCTAGAATCTTGCCTTGCCTAACCATAAAGACACACTTTTCTGGGTTCAAGCAGACCTGATATTCTCTACATTTGTCGAAGATTTGTCTGAGTTCAGGGATATGGGTTTGTCTAATGTTGGAATGAGCACAAAGATCATCAACATAGACTTCTAAGTTCTTCCTTAGGAACTCTTTAAATACATGGCACATCAGCCTCTGGAAGGTTGCTGGTGCATTGGTAAGCCCAAATGGCATTACACAAAAGGCAAATATACCCCACTCAGTGGCAAAAGCAGTCTTATGCTGGTCTTCTGGAGCTATGGCTACTTGATTGTAGCCAGAGAATCCATCCAGGAAGCTGTACACTTCCTTGCCTGCTACTCTTTCTAAGAGATGCTCTGTGATAGGAAGCGGATAGTTATCTCGAATTGTGGTTGCATTAACCTTCTTCAAGCTAATGCATACACGCAGCTTTCCATTCTTCTTGGGAACCACTACTATGGGGGATACCCACTCAGTGTGCTCAATTTCATAGATGAATCCAGCTTCCACCAGTCTATCTATCTCCTCTTTGATCTTGGCAGCATAATTATCATTATATGTGTATGGATTTTGCTTAGAGGGTTTGGCATCTGAGGTCATGGGGATGGTGTGTGAGCATATATCAGGGTCCACACCTTTCAAGTCCTTGTAACTCCAAGCGAACACATCTCTGTATTCTCTTAGCAAGACTATCAATTCGTGCTCTTCTTCTTCCGTCAGGTCATGTCCTATGTAAGTGCATCTCTCTTCTCCTTCCTCTCTGGCTACCACAATTTTCTTTGTGGTTTCTTTGTTATCATAGCCCTCTCCTGATTGTGCCTCTCGTTTAGGCATTCTGATCACGACTCTCCTGTCATCTATCTCATACTTCTTAAATTTTTCTGGGACCTCAAACAAAGATTCTTCCTCTTCTGGTGTGACTTCTCTCTTCTTTCTTTTCTTTCCTTCTTCCTTCAGGGTCACATGTGTGGCTAGTCTTACATCACTTGTAAGCTCTCCATACCTCTGGGGTTGAAATTCTACTTCATGGAAGTATTCTTCATCTGATGCAAAAGGTGGGTCCATAATGATTGACTCTAGATCGGAGTCACTCGCATCCTCAAATGCATCAGGGTTAGGTTCGCATTCTTCTAACACTGCCTCTCCCATGATGGGTTCTATGGAGAAAACCGAAATGTCATAGCCATCCTCATCACAGTGGGGTGTCCATTGTTCCTCATTGATGGCTACATCCATTGTTGCTAAGATTTCTGCCCAGCCATGGGGTTCAAATTCCTCATCAGGAAATACTACAGGTGCATAGGCTGGGTCTTGAATGGGTCTATGTGTTTCGTTGGCACCTATTTCTCTGGCCTTTTCTCTCTTCTCTTCTTCTACTGCTACTTTGCACATCCATAAGTGGGTGTCTTCATGCATCCATGAGGATCCTCACCCTATGGAATGCACCGATTTTGTATCATCCTTGGCTCTATGGATGGGATTCCATTGGATAGGAGGGACATCTCTATGAGAGTAATCTTTGAGATTCACTTTGGTCGTAACACCTAAGTGTTGTAGGTACAAAGAATTGGTTCCCCAATCCTGTACCACTTGCAAGTGTCGCATAAAGGGTCTTCCCAAAATCATTTCATAGGCATGGTTCTTGCTAAAATCACATATAGCAAATGTATGCTCAAACTCAACACCACAGGTGGTGAGAGTTATTCCTTCTAGCAGCCCTAGGGGTCTCTCTATGTGACCATCGGCCATTTGCAATTTCATCCTTGTGGGCCTGAGTGCTGGCTTGCCCCAGCGCTTCCATAGGGAAGTGGTAGCAATTGCCACACCTGCGCCTGAGTCTAGAATGGCCTTGGTGGTATATCCTTGATGGGTGATAAGAAGATATGTGTTTCCCTCTTCGCCCTCACTCATGTCTCCTATCTTGTCCAATGGTATTTTGGGCACTGTTCTCTGGGATCCTACCTGGGAACGAGGTTTTGCTATCTCTTGTACTTGTTTGGCTACATGTTTCCATAGCTCAGGCCTTACTTTGAGTAGCTCTTCTAAGGTGAGGTTGCACTGTACTTTAGTGTTTTTCACTACCTCTGTGTTCCTAGGTATGACTGAGTCCTCATTCCGTACCATGACTGTGGGCGCTCTCATACAAGTAGACTTAGCTTCCCATGGGCCTGCGAAGTGGGGTAATTATTGTAAAGAATTAGACTCAAAGTCTAGTCTTTCCTGAGAGTGGGTGCTCTCCTGTTCCTCATAAATGGATGGGATGTCTTGTGGGAATTGGTCATGTGCATCATCCACAAGTTCAATGGGAGGAGGGGCTTCACTTTCTTTAGCCCATTTGTCTTCTTGAATTTCTTGTAGGAATTCTGGTGTGAATCGATTCATAGAAGATGATGTGTCTGGCTCCGTAGAGTTAGGCACATAGGCTTCCTGGGCAGGAAGACCTGCACTTTCACTTGCCTTGTCCTTGTGTTGAGAGGCGGGTTCCTTTTCTGATTGTGCAATCAGCCTCTCTATTCTTTCTAACAATCCATCAAAGTGTAAATGTGTCTTCGCTGAACTAGAGATGTTAAATAGGCGACTGGCTTCAAACATGGTCTGAGCCAATTCCACCATCTTAGCACAAATTTTGGTTCGTTCTAGCTCTAGTTTTGCTCTAGGGTAACACTTTTCATGATCAGTTATGTTTGGCCCTTCTTGGATTCTGGCCTGATAGGCTTTAAGCATCATATTAAGATCCTCGGGAGTGGGATCTGCTAGGACTGATCCTACTCTAGGGGGTGGTGGAATTAGGTGAGGTGGGTTGGAAGGTGGCGGGTCGGATGGAGTTGGGAATGGTGGAGGTGGGGTAGTGTGAGAGGGAGTTTGAGATGTGAGTTCAGTTATCATGGCCTTTGTTTCTCTGAGGCTTTCCTCGAGTTCACTCATCTTTTTTGCCCATTGCCTTTTCATTCTTTCACGACTATCTCTCCAAGCTCTAGTCCTCTTCTTTGTCATGCTCTTCGTTTCACTATCATCTGGGCTCTTATCCTGACCTACCCCTTGGTTTTGCTGCAATGCTTGAGCTCTAGTGACTACCTGTACTGGTGCAGTGGAAGTGACACTTCCTGTGGAATCTACCACTAACCCAATAACGTTAATGGGAGTGATTTTTGGCATATTGCTGGGATTCTTTGGACAATCTCGTAAGAGATGCTCCTTTCCACATTCTTGGCAAAAGCCCTGGATCGTCAGTGACTGGGGTTGTGTAGGTGGAGGCAAGGGACAATCACGAATGAGATGATCTCCCTGACATCTGTAGCATGGTCCTATAGGGAATGGGGGTCTTACTTGTCTAGGTTGAGGTCTAGGGTTGGGGTTTGCATACATGACGTTTGTGTAATCGGACTCCCAACTAGGTTCATTTGGCTCTTCACTATAGTAGGACTCACCATGTTCAGGAGATTGCATGTAGTAAGCCTGGGGACTATCAACATGTGTCGAATCGAAGCTATGGTCACTGGGATCACTTTCTGAAAGCAATGGTGTTACGGGGACTATAGCTCTATTCAGGTTTTCTTCTGCAGCAGCATACTTTACCGAAATCACATTAGCTGGAGCAGGGGGTTGTTGTGCTAGCACAGGCTGAGGCCTTTGTTGGTTTTGGTAGGGTTGGTAGGTTTGTTGAGGTCTCGCATACTGCTGAGGTGGGTACTGGTTCTGGTATCTTCCTTGTTGAGGGTATGGTTGTGGGTACGTCTGCCTAACGGTTTGCTTATTGTAGGGGCAATCTTGTGCGGTGTGATTGGTGTACCTCCGTTCTATGGTGCACTACTGGCTACTAGGATTTACTTGGGGTTGAGCCATAATGGGACATACATTCGCCATGTGGTCGCCACCACAAGTATAGCATCTTTTCACAGGGGCAAACCTTGGGATCTATTTGCTAGTGACACCTAGTTTCTGAGCTACTTTCTCTGCTAATTCCTCAAGTGATGTGGATTGCGAGGAAGAGAGGCTAGAGGCACTATCTGAGTCTTTGTAGATTTTGGAAAGCTCTAGCTCCTCCCCTAGGTTATCCTCGATGTCAATGCACATGCGTACACACTCTTCTATAGTCCTAGGGTCCTTCAGATACGCATATGACCTCAATTTGGTACTTAGCAATCCATCCAAGAATAAAGCTACTTGCTTAGCTGGCGTGGGTAGCTCAGGAAGAGGGCATCTTTCTAAGTATTGCCTAAATCTTCTTCCTGCAAGTCTCACGGTTTCTTGAGGGGTTTGCTTAAAGCTGTGAATCAGCGAGGAAGTGTTATGCCTTATGCCACTCTTAGAGAATTCAATAATGAAAGCCTCTAGGAGTTGGTCTATGCTCCTGAACTGTCTCTCATTTAGTGGCTGAAACCATGTCAGGGCAGTGTTCCTAAGGGTTAGACCAAAAGCATTGTACTGCGTGAACAGATCTTCAACTTGTTCAGCTCTCAAGACTTGCCTAAACTCAGCCACATGATCGTAGGGGTCTCCAGTGCCATCAAAGTAGTTTTTCATGGACTTAACTAGCTGGGTCGGTCTCAGGGTCCTCGTGTGCTCTCTCGGTCTTGGCAAAGGAAAATCCTCGGCATTTCTTCGGTTTCCTGGGGCTCTATGACCTTCAGGTTCCACTCTATTTGTTTCCGTCCTCGTTCTTTCTGTGCCCCCTGAGTTGGCAAAGCTTACTTCTGGCCTATGTCTACTTCTGTCTCTTTGAGTTCCATGAACTTGGGATGTTCCAGCTCCAGGGTGACCATAGGACACGTTCGATCTTGGTTGGGAGAAGACGAATTCACCCTTCCAAGTGTAAGCATGTCTATCATGTTCTGTAACCACAAAGATCCTCTCTGAAGCGTGATCTAGGTAGGTCACTCTGCCTGGGCTATCTGGATCTTTAAACTCATAGATCATGATTGTTCCTATATCAATTGGCCGATCAGATTTATACCTCCAAAAGGCTTCGTCAGTCTCTCGGTTCAGAAGCAGATCTATACTCTTGTTATCCTGAGGAATCCACTCTGGTGTGATAATCCTAGTGAGAACAGATTTGCCTCGGGGGGTTTTAGGTTCTACACCCATGTTTCCTTGCTCTAGGTCACCTATGTCCGTCTCATGGATCACATTCCCGAATTCGTCTGTCCTATCTGGTTGACTGGTGACTACGTATATGGTTCCTTCTTTGTCCAAGTATGCCCCGTTTTCAAACTTGATAGCTGGGTGTTCTAGTCCAATGGATTGGTCAGGGTTTTTAATCTGGACCACGGATCTTCCTAGACCGTCCTCATAGATGCTAGCACCTAATCGGTTAGTCCTAAGGTATTCCAGCTGCATCTTGTACGGGCCTTCTACCCTGTGCAAGTATGGCACTCCTAAACTTCCTGTAGGTCGGTCCATGCCTTGAGACATCTTTGATTCACTAGTCTCAGAGCTAGGGTAGTATGAGTGGTGGCTCAACTGCTGGGCCAAGGACCTAGCAGTGTGGTTGACACTAGCCTCTGAAGACCTAAGACTTTGTCTATCTCTCCCTAGATGTCGCCCTGATCTAAGGTTCATAAGCCTAACTGAATAGCCCAAATTTGCCCAAGTACAACCTCGTTGCTGAGTTCTTTTGTATCAGTTACTTGATTCTTTTTAGTGGTTACCGTGTTTATGCTCTTGTCAGAAATCACGTTGTCAGGACTATTTGAGTTAATTTTCGCACTGTAAGTTGATCGTTCCACGTTAGATTCTTTCCTTCAAGGTTATCGATTGTACAAAGATTATGTCGTTAACTTGAACTTGAATGTTTAGGTATTCTTCAACTTGATAAGTACCTAATGCCGCCTTGGTCCACTCCTACCACTAGTCGTTCTTAGCATAAGCTAGGAATTGACAGAGGGGGTTGAAAGTTTCCAACCTTTTGTTTCCTGCTTGGTTACCCTTGAATGCCCAGGAAGTGTGTTCCCAAGCTTGAACTCACACTTGCTTAGAATGCCTTTCGATGCTCTCAATAGATCTGTAAGAGTTCCAAAGTTAACTTTAAGATTTAAATTCCAAAGACAGAACCAATGATTTTCATTCCTGTAGCACAAACATTAATTTGCACAGTGATTTTTAGAAAAACAATTCTAAAGACCCCTGACTTTGATTCCCCTAGGTATGGTCAAATTCAAAATACCCTATCTAAAAATCAACGCATTATCTTTATAAAAAACAGTTGAAGGCGTGTAGTATATGCCACGAGCTTTCCAACAAGCCCTAGAGCTCAAAAAATGGATTTCGTATGAAAAAGTTATGACCGTTCAGGGTTCTAGGGTTAAAACAGGGTTCAAACAGGATCACTGTGCAACAGGTTTTCCCCAAGTTGTTTTCCTATGGCCTCCTTATGTGCTCTAGAGTAAAATGTTCATGCCCAAAATTAGACAAACTCTTCAAATTAAAAACCCTAAAAAATTGGCTAAAATTGGCTGTCAATCGCGATGGACAAGGCAGTCAATCGCGATGGATAGGGCAGTCAATCGCGATGGACAGGCAGTCAATCACGATGGACAGGCAGTCAATCGCGATGGATGGGTGTCGATCGCGACGGACAGGCAGTCAATCGTGATGGATGGGTGTCGATCGCGACGGACAGGCATTCAATCGTGATGGATGGGTGTCGATCGTGATGGACAGGTAGTCAATCGCGATGGACAGGCAGTCAATCACAATGGACAGGCAGTCAATCGCGACGGACAGGCAGTCAATCGCGATGGATGGGTGTCGATCGCGACGGACAGGCAGTCAATCGCGATGGATGGGTGTCGATCGCGATGGACAGGCAGTCAATCGCGACGGACAGGCAGTCAATCGCGACGGACAGAGCTGTCAATCGCGATGGATTGAAATTTTGCAAATTTTTCAAAAATTTTTGTGGAAATGTGGTGTGCAGGGTCTCTAGTCTACTGTGGTGCACTCAGATTTACCAAAAGGTGAAAATTTCTATCAATCGCGATCGACAGAAGTCGGCGACTGCGAGACAGTTCTGCACATTTCCGTACCTACGCGACATGCTGGAGGGGATGATGATGTTGAAACCTGCAAGAAACTCCAAAAGCATGCAGAAAATAGCACACAACAGTTCCCTCTCTCGCTCTCTCTCACAAGTGAAATGAGGGAAATGAAAGGAGGAAGGAGATATAGTAACAACTGAAATTTCTGCGATGATGGAGATGGAGGTGGGAGATGGTGATGATGATGATGGTGATGAGGAAAACAAAAGAAAATAGATAAAAGTGAAGAAAATACCTATGACTCCAACGCGTCAACTCTACATCTTACCATCACACGCTCGTCCTCAAAGCTCGATCCCCGGCAACGGCGCCAAAATTTGGTGTAGCTCAGTGATGAGTAGCACCTCCTTCAATGTCAATCCGGGAAGACGTGAGGATGGTATGAAGACCTTGAGCAAGTGGAGGCACAAGTGCGTGAGTGAGAAGCACACAAACATGCACACACATACACACACACGCGCACACACGGCAAGACAAAGAGTGAGAGGCAATGGAGTTCTTAGATTCCTTTCAAAAAGTTCTTACAAGTTCATTTCAATTACAATCTAACCTCAAAAATGAGCTCTCTAGCTCAATTTATAGTTTTTGACTAGGTTTTGGCCCTGTCCAGACCTAGTGTCCGGCCTAGTTAAAAATTAGGTTCCAGGGCCAATTTGAGGGCTTAAACGGAGTCTAAAAAATACGAAAATTGATATGTAGGTACTTCTAAGGCTCCTCAAGCTCAAGGACTCCTTGGCTTGCACAAAATGGAGCTACAACAATATGAAATGGTATTTACAATGATTGTTAGTGACAAGAATCACTGTTATAAAGATGTTGATTTGGAAAAATTTGAAGGGCCTATCTGCCAGATTTGCATTGACTGCTTTGTCTACTTAATCCTTCACCTCTCTCTGACTCTCTCCGCTGGCTTCCTTGTCTAGTCAGTCCTTGGGTGCCCATACTGCTCTCAACAAGGGGTGCATAAGATTTTGGGAGTACAGTGAGCTACTCCAAGGGGGGATCATATTTGTTGATGTGTGTCCATCAATTCTTTGTAAGATAAGGCAATATTAACTTGTGAACCTTTGCAGGAACATTGTGAGCAATCAAGGCATCCAAAGCAAGCTAGCAAGGGTGAGTACCAAGCTTGGGAAAAGGCTACCTGGGCTTGTGCAGCAGTCTGAGCCACAAGTGAATTGAGGTTGGAAGTTCTCTCAACCCTTCTTTGTCAATTCCTAGCTTAGGCTAAGTACGACTTAGATGTGGTGATTAATTAGAGTGACGCTAGGCATGAATCAAGTCCACGAGAACTAATCAACCAAGTACAAGCATCAAGTAGAGCTTAAGTGCAAAAATTCTAAGGAACAAAAGTAAACTTGAATCGATCACATATCAAGTGCGAAATTCACTTAAGTAATTCTGACGACATGATTCCAAACAAGGGCTTAACACAATATTCAACTAAAAGGAACAAAGTGATTGGTACAAATTAACCTGCAACGAGAGTGTACTTGGGACCAAGGGGGTAGAGAAACCAGGCATATGAACCTTAAGTTAGGAAGACACTTAGGCCGAGACAGACAAAGCCTCAGATCTTCTGAAGCTAGTGTCAATCACACTACTAGGTCTTGGGCCCAGCAGTTGAGTGATTACCCATACAAACCAAGATAAGAAACAAGTGATTATGAGATGTGCTATAACATGGAGAGACCAGTAGGTAGTCCAGGGGTGGCGTACCTAGAAAAGCCAGAAGGACCTTACAAGACTCAATTGGAATACATCAGGACTAATCGTCTAGGTGCTCGCATCTACAAAGACGGCCTGAGAAGATCTATGGTCCAGATTAAGAACCCCGATCAACCCCATGGACTAGAACACCTGGTAGTCAAGTTCGAGAATGGAGCATACCTAGATAAAGAAGGGACTATTTATGTAGTCACCACCCTTCCAAATAGGACAGACGAGTTCGGCAATGTGATCGCAGAGACCGACATGGGTGATATAGAGCAAGGGAACTTAGGGAGAGCGTCGAGGACCCCCCGTGGCAAATCAGTCCTGACCAGAATCATGACTCCAAAGTGGGTTCCCCAGGATAATAAAAGCATAGATTTGCTTTTAAACCGAGAAACCAATGAGGCATTTTGGAGGTATAAGCCTGACCAGCCTCATGAGTTTAAAGATCCTGAGAGCCCCGGCAAAGTGACCTACTTAGTCAATACGTCAGAGAGGATCTTCATGGTCTCAGAGCATGGGAGACATGCCTACACTTGGAAGGGTGAATTTGTTTTTCCCCAACCTCGGTCCAATGTGTCTTATGGTCACCAAGGAGCTGGAACATCTCAAGCTCATGGGACTCAAAGTGAAAGGAGTAGAGATAGACCGGAGGTGAGCTTTGCTAACCCATTAGGGAGAGAGCGGATGAGAACAGAAACGGATAGAGAAGAGACTGAGAGATCTAGAGCCCTAAGAAACCAAAGAAATGCTGATGATTTTCCCTTGCCAAGGCCTAGAGAGCACACTAGGACCGTGAGGCGAACCCAGCTGGTCAAGTCCATGAAGAATTACTTCGATGGCACTGGAGACCCTTACGACCATGTGGCAGAATTTAGGCAAGTCTTGAGAGCTGAACAGGTTGAGGACCTATTCACACAATACAATGCTTTTGGCCTAACTCTTAGAAACACCGCTCTTACATGGTTTCAACCACTACATGAGAGGCAGTTTAGGAGCATCGACCAACTTTTAGAAGCTTTTGTCATTGAATTTTCTAAGAGTGGCATACAGCATAATACTTCCTCACTGATTCATAGCTTTAAGCAAACACCTCAAGAGACGCTCAGACTGGTAGGAAGACAGTTTAGGCAGTACCTAGAGAGGTGTCCAATGCCGGATTTACCCACACCAGCCAAGCAAATGACTTTGTTTTTAGATGGATTGCTGAGTACCAAGTTTAGATCATATGTGTATCTGAAAGACCCCAGAACCATAGAAGAATGTGTACGCATGTGCATAGACATTGAGGAAAATCTAGGAGAAGAAATAGAACTTTAAAAAATCTACAAAGATTCAGATAGTTCTACTAGCCTCTCTTCCTCGTAATCCACATCTATTGAGGAACTCGTTGAGAAAGTAGCTCAAAAGCTAGGAGTCTCTAATAAACAAATACCAAGATTTGCGCCAGGAAAACGATGCTATACTTGTGGAGGTGACCATATGGCGAGTGTATGCCCTATTATGGCTCAACCCCAAGTGAATCCTAGTAGCCAGTACTGCAACATAGAGCGAAGGTACACCAACCACACCGCACAAGATTGTCCTTATAACAAGCAAACTATCAGGCAAAACTATCCTCAACCATATCCACAACAGCGTAGATTCTAGACTCAGCACCCACCACAACAATATGGTAGGCCCCAACAATCCTACCAACCACCCTATCAAGGGCAGCCTAGACGTCAACCAGTCCTAGCGTAGCAACCCCCTGCTCCAACCAATGTGATTCCAGTGAAATACGCATTTGTTGAAGAAAATCTGAACAGATCCATAGTCCCAGTAACACCCTTGCTATCAGAAAGTGATCCAAGTGACCATAGTTTTGACTCCACACATATTGATAGCCCACATGCTTACTACATGCAGTCACCCGAGCATAATGAGTCATACTATTATAAAGAACCCAGTGAATCTAGTTGGGAGCCAGATTATACGAATGTCATGCATGCAAACCCCAATTCTAGACCTCAGCCTAGGCAGATAAGACCTCCATTCCCTAGAGGGCCATGCTTTCAATGTCAGGGGGATCACCCTCATCCGTGATTGCCCTCTACTAGCACCTACACAAACCCAATCTGTGACAATTCAAGGTTTTTGCCCAGATTGTGGAAAGGAGCACTTGTTACGAGAATGTCCCAAGAACCCCATCAACATGCCAAAATTTGCTCCTATCAATGTCATTGGGTTAGTAGTAGATTCTACAGGAAGTGTGACTTCCACTGCCCAGTGCAAGTAGTCACACAAGCTCAAGCTTTGCAGCAAACTCAAGGAGTAGGGCAGGAAAAGAGTTCTGAGGTTAGTGAGAGGGAGAGCATAACCAAGAAAAGGACAAGAGCTTGGAGAGATAGCCGGGAGAGAATGAAAAGACAATGGTTGCAGAAAATGAGTGAACTTGAAGAAAGTTTGAGAGAAACCAAAGCAAAGATAAGTGAACTTGCATCTCAAAACCACTCTCACACTACCCCACCACCACCCTTTCCATCTCCCCCCAACCCATCACTTTCCATCCCCCAACTTTTTAATCCACCACACATAACCCACCCACCACCCAGAGTAGGATCAGTCCTAGCCGATCCCACTCCTGAGGATCTAGACATGATGCTTAAAGCATATCAGGCCAGAATCCAGGAAGGGCCAAACGTGACAGATCATGACAAATGTTATCCTAGAGCCAATCTAGAGGTAGAGAGAACAAAACTTTGTGCTAAGATGGTAGAATTGGCGCAAGCCATGTTTGAAGCCAGTAGCTTTTCAATGGCCCTAGCCCCACTAGAACACCGTTGCATTTTAATGGTCTATTAGATAGATTGGAGAGGTTACTTGCAAAGTCTGGAAAAGGAGCCACCTCTCAGACTAAGGAGAGGGCAAGTGATAGAATAAGCTTTCCTCCCTAGGAAGCTTATGTGCCTAACTCCACTGAACCAGACACCTCTTCTTCTATTAATCGGTATTCTCCAAAATTCATGCGAGAGATTCAAGAAGAGAAATGGGCTAAAGAAAGTGAAGACCCACCTCCAATTGAAATTGTGGATGACGCGCACGATCAATTCCCACAAGAAATTCTTTCCATTTATGGAGAACAGAAGAGTGCCCAATCTCAAGAGAGGTTAGACTTTGAGTCCAATTCCTTGCAAGAATTACCCCATTTCACAGGCCCCTGGGAAACTAAGTCTACTTGCATGAGAGCGCCCACGGTCATGATAAGAAATGAAGATTCTATCATACCTAGGAACACGGAGGTGGTAAAGAATACTAAAGTGCAGTGCAACCTCACTTTGGAAGAGCTACTCAAGGTTAAGCCTGAGTTGTGGAAACATGTAGCCAAACAAGTGCAGGATGTAGCGAAATCTCGTTCCCAGGTAGGATCTCATAGAACAGTGCCAAAAATACCATTGGATAAGGTAGGAGACATGAGTGAAGGAGAAGAAGGAAATACCTATCTCCCAGTTACCCATCAGGGATACACAACCAAGGCAATTTTGGACTCAGGTGCAGGAGTTGCAATTGCTACCACTTCCCTATGGAAGCGTTGGGGCAAGCCAGCACTCAGGCCGACGAGAATGAAATTGCAGATGGCCGATGGTCATATTGAGAGGCCCTTAGGATTGCTAGAAGGAACAACTCTCACTACATGTGGTGTAGAGTTTGAGCATACGTTTGCTATATGTGACTTTAGCAAAAACCAGGCCTATGAGATGATTTTGGGGAGACCATTTATGCAGCAGTTGCAAGTGGTACAGAATTGGGGAACCAATTCTTTGTACTTGCAACACTTAGGTGTTACAACCAAAGTCAATCTCAAGAATTACTCTCATAGAGATGTACCCCCCCTCCAATGAAATCCCATCCATAAAGCCAAAGATGATACGGAGTCAGTGCATTCCATGGGATCAGGATCCTCATGGATGCATGAAGACACCCACTTATGGATGTGCAAGGTAGCAGGAGAAGAAGAGAAGAGAGAAAAAGCTAGAGAAGTAGGTGGGAAAGAAACCCATAGATCAGTTCAAGACCCAGCCTATGCACCTATAGTATTTCTTGATGAAGAATTTGAACCTCACAACTGGGTTGAAATTCTAGCAACAATGGATGTAGCCATCAATGAGGAACAATGGACACCCCACTATGACAAGGATGGCTATGACATTTCAGTTTTCTCCATAGAGCCAATCATGGGAGATTCAGTTCTGGAAGAATGTGAACCTAGCACTGATGCATTCGAGGATGCAAGTGACTCTGATTTAGAGTCAATCATCATGGACCCACCTTTTGCATCAGATGAAGAATACTTCTATGAAGTAGAAGTTCACTCTCAGAGACATGAAGCGCTCACAAATGATGTAAGGTTAACCATACAGGTGACCACCAAGAGTGAATGCAAGAAAAGGAAGAAGAGAGAAGTCACACCAGAAGAGGAAGAATCTTTGTTTGAGGTCACTGAAAATTTTAAGAAGTATGAAATAGATGATAGGAGAGTCATGATAAGAATTCCTAAACGTGATGCACAATCAGGGGAGGCTATGATAACAAAGAAACTACCAAGAAAATAGTTGTAGCCATAGAAGAAGGAGAAGAGAGATGCACTTACATAGGACATGACTGACGGAAGAATAAGATCAAGAGTTGATAACCTTGCTAAGAGAATATAGAGATGTGTTCGCTTGGAGTTATAAGGATTTGAAAGGTGTAGAACCCGACATATGCTCCCACATGATCCCCATGACCTTAGAGGCCAGATCCTCTAAACAGAAGCCATACACATACAATGACAACTATGCTGCTAAGATCAAAGAAGAGATAGATCGCTTAGTTGAAGCTAGATTTATCTATGAAATCGAACACACTGAATGGGTATCCCCCATTGTAGTGGTGCCCAAGAAGAATGGCAAACTACATGTATGCATTAACTTGAAGAAGGTTAATGCAGCCACAATTTGAGATAATTATCCGCTTCCTATCACTGAGCATCTATTAGAAAGAGTAGCGGGCAAGGAATTATACAGCTTCCTTGATGGATTTTCTGGCTACAATCAGGTAGCCATTGCTCCAGAAGATCAACATAAGACGGCTTTTGCCACAGAGTAGGGCATATTTGCTTTTCAAGTGATGCCATTTGAGCTTACCAGTGCACCCGCTACCTTTCAGAGACTGATAAGTCATGTGTTTAAAGAGTTCTTGAGGAAGAACTTAGAAGTCTATGTTGACCATCTCTGTGCGCATTCCAACATTAGACAGACACATATACCCGAACTCAGGCAAATCTTTGACAAATGTAGAGAATATCAAGTCTGCCTGAACCCAGAAAAGTGTGTTTTCATGGTCAGGCAAGGCAAGATTCTAGGACACATAGTGTCGAAGAATGGCATATCTACAGATGAGGAAAAAGTTAGAGCCATCGCAGAACTACCTAGAAGGAGAAGAGAGATGCACTTACATAGGACATGATTGACGGAAGAAGAAGAGCAAGAGTTGATAACCTTGCTAAGAGAATATAGAGATGTGTTCACTTGGAGTTATAAGGATTTGAAAGGTGTAGACCTCGACATATGCTCCCACACGATCCCCATGACGCTTAGTTGAAGCTGGATTTATCTATGAAATCGAACACAATGAATGGGTATCCCCTATTGTAGTGGTGCCCAAGAAGAATGGCAAACTACGTGTATGCATTAACTTGAAGAAGGTTAATGCAGCCACAATTCGAGATAACTATCCGCTTCCTATCACTGAGCATCTATTAGAAAGAGTAGGGGGCAAGGAAGTATACGACTTCCTTGATGTATTTTCTGGCTACAATCAGGTAGCCATTGCTCTAGAAGATCAACATAAGATGGCTTTTGCCACAGAGTGGGGCATATTTGCTTTTCAAGTAATGCCATTTGGGCTTACCAATGCACCCGCTACCTTTTCATTGACTGATGTGTCATGTGTTTAAAGAGTTCTTGAGGAAGAATTTAGAAGTCTATGTTGATGATCTTTATGTGCATTCCAGCATTAGAGAGACACATATACCCAAACTCAGGCAAATCTTTGACAAATGTAGAGAATATCAAGTCTGCCTGAACCCAGAAAAGTGTGTTTTCATGGTCAGGCAAGGCAAGATTCTAGGACACATAGTGTCGAAGAATCACATATCTACGGATGAGGAAAAAGTTAGAGCCATCGCAGAACTACCTAGGCCAAAGAATGTCAAGGAAGTCCAAGCTTTCATGGGGCATTGTGGTTATTACCGACGCTTTATACACATGTATGCCATCATTACAAAGCCTCTATACGGACTCTTGACCAATTTTGAGTGGACGGAAGAATGTGAAAACTCCTTCAATGAGCTTAAACGACGATTATGTTCAGCACCAATCTTGACCACACCAGATTGGAACAAGCCCTTTCATGTTCACGTAGATGCATCCAATTATGCTATTGGATGCGTGCTAGCACAACCTACGCCGGGTGAAGGTAATATGGATATTCCAATTGCCTATGCTAGTAGACAGTTGAATGCAGCTGAATGAAACTATACGACCACCGAACGAGAAGGACTAGGCATGGTATATGCAGTTAAGAAGTTTAGACACTATTTGCTTGCAAATAAGTTTAAATTTTTTACCGACCATCAGGCATTGCTATATCTCGTGAACAAGCCATGCAATACAGGTAGACTAGTAAGATGGTTTCTCCTACTAATTGGAATATGACTTTGAGGTTGTGGTGAGGAAAGGCCAAACTCACTTGAGAGCAGACCATCTCTCTAGTCTCACATCTGGAGAGGCCCCACAAGGAGTATCAGATGACCTTCCTGATGCTTATCTGTTTAATTTGGAAGTGGTACCTCAGTGGGCTAAGCCATTAGTGCCAGTATTGACATACGAGCCTAACCACCCAGTAATAAACACACAAGATAGGGAGGTAGTAAAAGCCCAAAAGTACCATATCATGGCAGGGAGTATGTACAAGCATACAGATCAAGGGATATTAGCTTATGTGGAAGAGGATGAGTACGCTAAGTGGTTGCAATTAGCACATGTAGGTGCATTAGAGCAACACTAATCAAGGCAAAGAACCCTACAAACACTAAAAAGACTCGGAGTGCATTGGCCGACTATGGAAGCAGATGTCCATAAGTTGCGTAAAGAATGCCCAGTCTGTCGTATTAAACCACCTGTGGAGCATGCTACACTATACCAAGTGTCTCTAATACCAGAGTGGAGTGAACCATTAGTAGCCTTCCTGAGGACGAAAACATTCCCTCAAGAGATGACCCTGGCCCGACAAAGAAGTTTAGAACAAGAAGCCCTGGATTACTCACTCATTGGAGATAACTTATACAAGTGTGGTAAAGATGGTTACCTCAGACTATGTGTCCATGAGACTGAATATCTGATGATCTTGGAAACTGCTCACCAAGGTGTAGCAGGAGGACACTTTGGACCAGATAGAGTGATCAAGGCAGTACTATTTGCAGGACTCTGGTGGCCAACCCTTCACATGGATGCACATACCTACGTGAAGCGGTGTGATGTTTGTCAGTGAACTCAGTATCCCATATGCAAGGATGAGATGCCATTGAAGCCTATGATGGGTGGACGTGCATTCTCTAAGTGGGGAATAGACTTTGTCGGTCCTATTAATCCCCAAGCTAAGGGTTCGCATGCTGAATACATCATCTTGGCCGTAGAGTATCTAACCAAGTGGGTAGAAGTAAAAGCCACAACGAAAAATGATACTCAAACGATAGCTAAGTTCTTATTTGAGAATGTGTTCACCAGATACGGGCTACCTATAGAGTTAGTTAGCGATAGAGGGACTCACTTCTTGAATGAAGTCATTGAAAATCTTCTTCAAGAGTTCTTGGTGATACACAAGAAGTCTGCCCCTTATCACCCACAAGCTAATGGCCAGGCTGAGAGCACAAATAAGATTCTATGCAATGTATTGACAAAACTAGTGAATAATAAACGCTCTGATTGGGACAAACAGCTACACCATGTTGTTTGGGCATACAGAGTTGCCTATAAAACAGTACTCCAAGCCACTCCCTTTCAAATGGTATTTGGCCAAAATGCAGTGCTACCATTGGACTTCTTGATACCAACATTGAGAGTAGCACAGGAGCACAAGTGGACATGCCATGAGCTCTCATCTAGAATCTTCGATCTTGAATGCTTCGGTGAGACACGATTGAGAGCTGCAGCAGGAATTTATGCAGCCAAGAAGAGGCAAAAAGCATATTTCGATGCACATATGAAGGATAAAGGCTTGAAAGCAAGAGACCTAGTCCTAGTCTACACCTTAAAGCAACATGCACGAAGAGAGGCTATGGGCCAATGATAATCAATAGGATCTCCACAAGTGGAGCAGTACAACTAGCCACTCTAGAAGGTGACATCCTACCAAGTTACATAAGCGGATCCAGAGTCAAGTTATATCAAGAACCCCTAACGGAAAAGATGCTAAATCGACTCAATACTGCAAAGAAATGGAAGGAAGAGGAAAAGCAAATTCGAGAAGAAGCACAGACAAAAGCTTTAGAACACATCTGGCGAATGAAATTGAGAAGACAAGGTAGAGGTCAATCCATGCCTCACGCTCATGAAGCTCTAGGTTATCACATGGCCACATGCGAGGCTTCAGGTGAACGGTCCCATAGGATAGTTGACTGATGACCTTTTGTGACCCTAGAAATAAGACAAGGAGAGAGTGCAAGGACTGTAAGAACTTTAATCAACTCAGGTGTGGCCACTAGTACAGTGTGACTTTCTTACTACCAAGAATTGCAATTGGAGGTAAAACCCCTAGAAGCATATCTGATAAGATTAGGAGGTGTTGAAACCCCTTGCACGGGAGAGGTAGAGCTTCCCCTCTACACTCAAGAGGTCCTAATGCCTGCAAAAGTGCTAGTATGTGAAGACGACGATCTTACCAAACCTCTTGTCTTGAGCCAAGATTGGATCTATGATCACGTAGTCAACCTCAACCTAAGAAGTGAACTTCTTCAGGCTTGGGTAGGCCAAAACTGCCTCACGATCGAATTAGAGAACCAAGCACTCAGGCCATTAGAGAAGACACCAACTCCTGGTTCCCCAGGAACCCACATGAAAATAACGATGCTATTCTTGTCCAAAGTTCTATGGTTTAGAAGATTATCACTCTAGACGAAGGTACAAGATTCAAGGAGGAGTTCCCTTCTTTTCCAAAGAGGATTCGAGGACAGCAAGCCAGGACACACACTACACCGAGGAAGGAAATGATCAAGAACCATGAAGCACCTAGTGGCATGAAGCAAGTCTGGAGGCGCAAGGGTAGAAAACCCACAGATCTAGAGACAGATTCTCAGAGAAGCCAACCAACAACACCGTCGAGAATTACAATGAAGAAGCCCCCTAGGCAACACTCTAGACATACCAGGTCTATTTGGGTCTCGAAGCAGTCAATAAAGGCTACCCCCAATGCCAGACAGATATGGGTGCCCAAGACCTGCTTGCACGCTCAAATATCTTCACCTCTAGTTCCATGAATGCATCAACACTCACAAGCATTCTTGGAAAATATCTCAAGGTCGACACCTACACCCCACACCATTCCACCTTTGGTCAAACCTAGGAATATCTGGAAATGGGTACCTGAAAGGCCCCAAATCCAACACACGCCAATCCACAAACCTGTACATATCATCACCACTAAGGGCTACAATGCCACAATCAAAGTTTGGAGACTTAAACCCCACATCAAACCCCCTTACCCAATTTTGTAACTCCATCCACTCTGATGTAGGTGCATTCTGAGTACATTGCACCACTAACCACTAACCACTAACCATTAACCCACATTCACACCTATCACAACCACATCACCTCTAACCACTAACCATCTGGAATGTCATGTTAGTATTGTGGAGGGAACACCATTACATCATGTTTCCTATGCAACACTAATGTGACTCTCTTCTTCTAGAAGATAAGCTTCAAAAGTCTCATGGCAGAAGCAGCAGGCATGAGCGCCCAAGCAGGCACTACTACTCAAATGGATTGGGATACCATGCCTGTGGAGGTTCCACTAACGGCTAGGCCTGAGGAGTTTCTAAATGTGAGACGAATTCCCATCTTGGATCCACCAAGTGGCCTAATAGAAACAGTAAAAGGACATTCTCATTGGTTCAATGAGATGCCAGGAGATTTGGCGGATGCAGACCATATCTGGGAATCCAAGTTGGAATTTGGAGGAGTGTGGTGGACATTTCAGTTCTTCTCAAGAGAGTTTGAAGCATTACAAAACGTAGCACCTCTTCAAGATATTTGGCAGAAAGCGGGATTGCAAGATTATTTTAGTGCATCTCTGCCTAGAACAGATTTCCTTAGATGCTACTACTTGATTGCAACTCTTAAAGGGACAGGCGATCGAGATCAGTCAGGCACATTCCTGATGCCCTCTCCATCAAACCAAGAGGAAATGAAAAAGTTTGAGTTGAACATAACTTTAATCAGGGAGGCCCTTAAGATGTACGACATCCATGTACCCTCCGATCAAGACCCATTGATACCAGAGTCTATGAAGAACAGTAAATAACTCAAGAAGTTGAAAGAAATGTGTGCCCTCACCCCAAACATTGCCATACCATTGCAAATGTGCCTTCAGCACTTTGCATTTCCGTCTCAAGACCGATTCACACAACCTCATAAGAAGATTTGGTACGGGCTATACCTAGCGGAAACAGGGAGTTTACCTATTAAAATGCTAGTGTGGATCGTCGACCAATTATATGAAGCATGCAAACGAGGAGTAAGGAAGCCCACTTTGAATGGTTGTTGTGCCATTACAAGAATCATCTACAGATGCCTCGCTATGATGTGCCGATTCCATGGGCACTTAAATACTCACAGCTACAGTTCTTCCAGGGGCAAAAACTAGGGGTTCAACCAGCTAAAAGAATGTGTGGATCTCTTTCCCATGTTCTAACTCCTCGTGAGTCCACCACAGAAATCTCCCCTAGAGAAGAAGAACAGGTGGCCCCTTTCACGATCCATCTCCAACAACCACAATCAGAGGGCATGGTACAACCCACTCCATCAGCCCCCCCACTACCCACGGATGCTCAGTTTGCCTCCATGGCTGCATTAGCGGAGGATACATCCTTTGACTTTGAGAGCTTCTTGCAAACAACGCAGCTATCTGAGAGTGAGATCTTTTCAGACACTGAAGGTCTCGGGTCATCATCCCAGAGAGGACACACACATCGTGGTGCACGAAGAGTACATTGGGAAGATGAGGCACAACACACTCACATTGAAGGCACACATGAACAAGAGGAGGCACAGGGGAATGACTCAAAGGACAGTGAGGAAGAAGCCCCCGCCTACACTGCACAACTCAAACGGCTATACAAGATGATCAAACAAGTACAAAAAAGGCACAGGTTGTCAAAAGAGGCAAATAGAGCAATGATGAACTAGATGCTGCAGGCGAAGGTCGTAGACCCTCATTTTATAGAATCATTGAGTCTTTTGGCGGATACCTATGGAATTGTGGAAGCCATGCGGACCATGATATACCGTACCCCCCCTCAATACGACCAACAAAGGCTCGATACAGGATCGCGAAGGGGAAAGATTATTCAAATGGAAGTCTCTACCTCACTCCCTACCACCTCTCAAGCAGACGTTTATATGACCTGCCCAACTAACACTCATAAACCCGACGGAAGCACATAGATACCATCTCCACCATCACCTCCCATCCAGCCCACCGAACCCCTCACCACTAATATTCCTGAACAACCAGTAGTCACCATCACTGAACCTATACCGCACAACACCCTTTGGCCATCCTTACCTATCCCTACCTCAATCATTTCTTGCCCATTTTCCGAACCTCATATAGGTCATCCCGCCACCCATCAAACTGTTGGTGTGTGAAACACCACAAGAACCAAACTAATGTGGTATTAGAAGACCTCCATAACCACCATTAGCTTAGCAATACTCACATTGTGAGTTTCCATCACTGAATTTAGTGAAAATCAAAATTTCACTTCACAAAACTCTGCGCCTTTTCTTCAAACCTTCAATCTGACCTGTATCAACTTGATCTTTGCAAATTCTTCTGATCAATTACTAAGAAAGGTTCTTGCTAATGTTCAGTAACATATAACAAGTAAAACTTTCAAGTAATAACTTCAAAATCATCTAATTTTGTACCAAACTTTTCACTATGTCTGAAAACTGAAATTTGACTTCATCGATTTGACATACCTTCACTCTTAAGCTGATTTCTCTGAGTATGCGTCCCGTTTCTTAAAGATCTTTTGACCAAAAGTAGTTGAGGATAGTAGCTTTAAAATGAGCTATCACTTACCAAAAACTTTACAGTATGCTTTGAGATCTGACCTTCAGAAGATCAGTCAAATGTGCGCCAGAAAAGTCGTAACTGTCAACTACCTTACATAGTCATATAGAATGACTTAGAACTCAATGTACAAGATGAATTGGACTCAATCCTTCTACACAAACATGTGTTGATTATCAGAGAAGATGTGTACAAAATGGCTTGGCCTAATTTTGCTCACAGCCATGGAAAACTCTCTCAGACTCAGAAGTTTTCTCTCACCATCTCTCTCAGAAATTCCACGACTTTTCTCTACTCACTCAGATTACAAAATTGAGTTCTCTCATTCATATTTTTGACTCAAATTAACTTATATACCTATGGTTTACATCCTTCTAGACTTGAACTCGTAAGTTCTGAAGATCAAAATGAAAACTAGAATCTAATTTTGCACTAATTTACAATAGTGAAATTGTCCCTTCACTTAGGCTTGATTTTCTGTAAGTCTTTTCTTCACTTCTTCTTTCCTTCATCATATGTCTTCATATATCTTCATATATCCATGCCTAATTAGTGAGTGAAGCCCCAACACAAACCATAAAAGGTCACCCTTCTTACCTACCAGCTCTCGGACAGCCACATGTCCCTACCCAAACATTAACACACCCATTTTCCTTCACTAATACATTTCCTCTTTCCCAACCCCAACCGATTGGGCCCCTTTTAACCCCCTTAGAACCAACACAAACCACCCTACCTCCATTCTTGGCAAACCTTGTAAATGTGATTCAACAAATTGAGAACTATAATAGAAAGCCCCTTTCCCATCCCACCTCCCCCACATTCACGGCCACCACTAACACGCCACCCACCATTCCAGTATTCATGATTCACACTTCACACACAATCACGTCCGACCCCATGGACATTTCACCCTCCACAGGACCACTCTCCACCACTTTTGTTTCAACATCACCACTTCTTACTTCACTCACATCACCACATACACCCACTGTGAGCACAACATCCACTTTTCCCTTCCCCATTTCCCGAACCCTTGCATCTTCCACCTCTACCTTTGCATCCACCTCATTTAGTCATGCACTAGACACCATGCTTAAAGTTGCCTCCCAGTTTAAATAGGAATACAGATTATTGGAAGAAAACAATAAAGAGCTATGTAATCTGTCGTCCCAGCTCCAGGCACGTGTCAATGCCTTGGAGTTGAGTAATAGTGCATTACAACATGAGGTTACCGCCCTCCAACAATCTCATGCGGAGCTCGAAGCCAGGTATACAGAGGAAGGTAAAGTAACCGAGAAACAACTCAGAGATCAACTAGCTCGCAACAGTAGACTACAAAGAAACATGGCACTGCTTCGCCGACACTTAGCAGCTGCTCAAGAAGAGAATAGAAGGCTACAACAACAGAATCAAGAAAATTTAGAAGCGGCCATCAAAAAGACCCCAGGGGCACCCATAGATCCTACCAAATTCCAAGCTATCCCCTCAAAAAACATCATTAGGGGAAAATTTGAGCCCTGCATGGGCCTTGTAAGGATTCATAATTTTTAGGAATTAAAATGCTTAATCCTCTTGATTAAGGAGCCATACAAAACCACCGGTGGTTTTCCCAAATAAAATAGTATATCATATTTTTTATGTTTCAATTATGAAATGTAATTCTTTAGAGCCTTTGGATGCTAAAACTCAATGGTTGAGATTAAAGATCAATGACCTTTAGAGAGATAAATGTCAGAGATTCGTGGGGCTTTGTCTTTATTTGCGCAGGCCGAATGCCCTCTCTCTGCACAAGTTTGGACGGTTCGATCAAGCTGAAATCCTACGGACGTCCGCAATCGGGGCTGATCTACTTTTGCGCAGGGATATGAACCGTTAGATGAAGAGATCATCGAATGGTGGAGGGCAGAAGGCGCCCTCAACTTTTGCTCCTTCAAACTCCACCCTTGGATGGTGGTGGAATCTAATGGCTGCCGTGGAAGGCGCCTATCTTTTTCGGGATTCAACATATGCCGTCGGATGCAAGAGCCAATCCAATGGCTATTAAACAAAGGCGCCTTTTTCAAATTATATCTCATCCTAGCCATTAAATCTCTTGCTAATCCAAGGGTCCAAAAGCAAGGATGCCTTGACTTTTGCAATTCACTCTCATCCATTGGATTTTGGAGCCAATCCAAGGGTTAAAATTCATTCGAGAGGCTTTCAAAACCATTCAAATGAACAAAACCACCTCTTCTAGTTGTTTTTCTCCTCTTTGACCAAGCACAAACAAGGGAAGCCTATGCCTAGCCTAGGTGATTAAGCTACTAGACTGTGGCCACCACCCTCCTCTCATTGGTCCATCACTAATCACTCCTTAATCTAAAAGGCCCATTCAGGGTTCATTTTTTCCCCTAATGTTCAGTAGGTACTGTAAGATTATGTGACCCTCTTGGAAGCACACGAACAACTTGCAGACCAGGTAAAGGAACTATAAAGACACCATGTGCCCACACCGCACCCAACAGAACCTAAAGAAATGGTTAATTTCGCTACTTCTCAACCACCAGAATCTTCAACGACCAACGAGATCCTTGAGCTACGACAACAAGTGGCAGAGTTAAAGATTAAATTGTCACAATACGAACGACCTCCATCTCCACCCGATCAGCCAATAGAAGAGGAGACAATCATCATTCCAGTTGAAGACACATTTGAAGATAATTATGAACCTCAACCTCTTCCAGGAGGCAGGGTCACGGAGGAAGGACAAAGACACATATGAGGAACCCCCTCCGGCATGGATGAAACAAGTAGAAGAGATGGGGCCAACTCACGAAGAGCGTATATCCACTTAGATGCTGGCCATGAAGACTATTGAGGAGACAATACTTCAATCAGAATACTTCAGGCACTTAGCTTTTAGACTATTGATAAACAGTTCAGAGTTACAATATAAGCCCTACTTTGTACTATTGGCCGATTACAACGCTGAGATCAAAAGAGTCACCAATAGGTATCCTTCTTTTGCAACACAGTTCCAACCAGAAGACATCTCGAAAGAAGCCAAAAAAGGTGCCATATTCCGACCAATCTGGAGGCAAAAGTTATTGGAGACCTACCCAGAGGTGCTGCGAACATGGGACCATGCCCCCATGCATTTAAAGTATAATCCATGCTATGGGCCAATGCATAGATGACGATCATGGAAGGCCTTTGCCATAAAAGTTCAGAACAATCCAAATTGCAAACAACGGCTCAATTACCCATCCATTGCACCACCAACAGTAGTTTACATGATGGCTACTATCAGACACTGGATGCCACGCCTCCAACCCATGCCCGATGTCGCTGCGCAGATGATGCTGAAGATCTTGGACCTAATGCAAATAGTACTCAAAACTATCCGCAATGTACGCAATATCCAGCCTTTGATCCCAGGCTTCTAAAATGGTAATTATGACTTACTCTATGATATGAGCACAACCCCCAGTATTAGGGTTGCTTATGCATGGCATGCGAGGATCAGATATCTCCCTGCTTGCTATAAGCAAACATTTGATGATATGTTTACCACTGGGTTCTGGGAATCGCACTCAGAAGTGTTCGCGCCACGCCCAACCCATCTGCTACAACTATTTGCATGCGAACAGACAATGCACTCAGAGCTCTACACCACACCACAACCTGACATTCCTGGCGCGGTCAATTGGGATGCTCTTCAACGCAATCTTGTCAAGGGACTCAGAATCAAAGAACAGGAGCTAGCCAGTGACATAGTACAACACTACATTGATCACCCAGCAGAACAAAGGTATGTCAGAGACGACAGACGCTAGGGGGGGAGAGTGTTGGCATCATATGGAAGAAAGCAAGTACGGGCATACATGTAGATCTAGCACTGAGGCAACCCATCAGTTTTTTTCAATCCTTACATTATTTTAAAAGTGATTCTCATCACTAAAAACCATTGTAAATACCATTTCACCTTTATGTAGCTCCATTTTGTGCAAGCAGAGGAGTCCTTGAGCTTGAGGAGCTTTAGTAGTATTTTCCTACCAAGTTTCATAATTTTTAGAGCTCGTTTGGGCCTCCAAAATAGCTTAGGAACCTAATTTTTAACTAGGCCAGATACTAGGTCTGAACAGGACCAAAGCTAGTCAAAAACTATAAATAGAGCTAGAGAGCTCATTTTTGGGGGTTAACTTGTAATTTTTAACTTGTATGACAACTTTGTTGTAATAGAAGTAATTCCATTGTCTTGCTCTCTTTGTTCTTGACGTGTGTGCATGTGTGTGTATGTGTGTGCATGTTGGTGTGCTTCTCACTTACACATTTGTGCCTTCACTTGCTCAAGGTCTTCATACCATCCTCATGTCTTCCCCAATTGACATTAAAGGAGGTGCTACTCATCACTGAGCTACACCAGCTATGGAGTAAAAAGTGTTGATGCATAGGGAAATCATTCACATCAAAGCTACTTGAGGGACACATAAGTGTAACACACACACACATACATACATACATACATACATACATACATACATACATATATATATATATATATATATATATATATATATATATATATATATATATATATATAGAGAGAGAGAGAGAGAGAGAGAGAGATAATTAAACATTGAGGCATAACTAATGTGAAATAGGTAAGAAAAAGAAAAATATTCTGAAGAAATTGTTTTGATAGTTCTATAAATTCCTTCACATCAGTATACATATTTTTCAAAAATAGTCTAAAAATTTTAACAAATGCTCAAAATTTATGAATACTAAAATGTAGTTGAAACAAAGCATAATTTTTAAGATAGCCTTTCATGCCAAAATTTGGAGATGGACCAAAGCGAAGTCATCAACTTATAAAATGAAAGAAAAAAGGAAGCAAATGAAAATGAAAACCATTATGATCACACTTATTTGACAAAATTACATGATTTCAAGTACATGACCCAAAAACATATCCATGGATATCAACGTCAAAAGTTTTTGCAATTGTAATAATTGTTTCATTAGTTGGTTAACTAATTAATTTACAAGATGGGTGTTCTATTACAATCTCTATCTATGATCCCTACCATTGAGAAGTGGTTTTGCAAAGATATATAGTCTTGAAGTAAAAGTGTAGTTATAATTAGTCAAACTAATGGAATAAGGGGAAATCACTGATTTGCCCCTCCTATTTGTAGGATTCTTCCTGAAAACATTTGCATCTTTTTTCCTTCTAAAAGATTTCATATCTTTTGCAATTCATATATTTCAAAAAAGAAAATTGCATCAATCATTTCAGTGACTCATTTCGCATTACCAAAAAGAAAGTTTCTAAATTTCAAGTTTCATTGCCATTTTGAATCATTTGCATCAAGCATTCGTAAGTCTCATTTTTACCCATTGCAATTTTACCCTCCAAACGTCTTAGTAGTGGGGAAAGCCTATTGGAACTCTCCTAGCTAGTGCAACTTTGAGATTATTGAGTTCAAAGTCATAGAGATTTAATACTTCTTGAAATTCATAGCTATGATTTCAAAAATAAAAAATAAGGGCAATGTCTCTTACAATAGGAGGTATTTTTGAAGAACAAGCTACTTCCATGAGTATGGAGTGATCAAAATAATTCAAAAAAGTGGATTATATAGTAGCTAAAGTGTATTGAGCTTCCATTTCCTAGGAAAAGAGGCTCAAGGTGCTTGGAGTTTGCAAAGTCTAGTTATGACTCTTCAAAAGGGTTTATTTTATTATTAATCATAGAAGAGGCATCCTATGGTTTTTGGCTTAGGGGGGAGTTTCTCTCTACTTGTCTTAATTAGGCTATGGTGGCTCCCTCCCTCATGCTCAACAATATTGGTCACCATGCTAGGGATAAAGGGAGTGGTAATTCTATCTTGATTTTTGGGATCAAGCTGCTAGTAGTATCTCTTCCAAAGGTGGATGTTTTTAAAAAGTAGGAGGATTTAGAGAATATTTTCCTTATTGATCAAATTTTTGGCCCTCAACCACCACTCAATTGTCCCAAACAATGACTTTGAATGAGTGGTTCCCTCATGGTCTCATCGTAGTGTCGATTCCTACCAGCATCCTTCTCATGTTTAGAAAAAATGAAGATATGGATTTTCAAGCCCTTTGAATTGGAGCTTGGAAAAGTTTTGAGCTACCCTATGTTTATTGAAGTGGGTTTTGAACCTCATCGCCAAAAAATCAAAACCTTTGAATCGTCCTCTCAGGGTGGATCTCCCTAACCTCCCATTCTTCCTTTATGGTGTCGTGCAGATCTAGGTACATCTTCACACAAACAAATTTATTAGGCAAATTGTGGCCATAATTGGGCGACCAGTGGCATCCAAGGAAGATGTTGGAGGGAAGATTTATGAGGGTGCATCCTACTTCTTTCATGCTAAATGACACTCCATCATGTGTCGAAGATGAGATCAAATAAAGAGCTCCCCTCCAAGTTCAACATCATTATAAGAAAGCAGATCTTCCAGAGCAAGAAAATTTCTTCAAGAATTTACCTAATGCATGTTTTCATTGTGGAGTGAAAGGACGTAGGATTAAACACTACCCCTTGAGATAGAAAACCCAAAAAGACAAATAAAATGCTAGAATAGTGAATCCATTAGTTGTTGTGGTGGATCTAAAGGAGGGAAAACTTGGCTCAAAAATTCATGTTTAGAAATGATTAAGGTTCAAAGAGACCTAGCTTCCAGAACTTGATTTTGACAGCGTCTTCAAGGTTCATTCTAGATGAAGGAGAATTCCTAAAGGCTTTCTGATGCAGTTCCTTTTGAATACATTGCTAATTTGAAAGAAAAATATAATAGCATCTTGGAAAAAGAAGTTAATGTGTTGGAATATGCAAAAGTACTGAGCCAAGTTGAAGATTCTGACAATGATCAACCCTAGGAGAAATATGCCATGGGTAAGGAGGATAAAGAAGAGGAATATACCATTAGCAAAGAAGAAAATCCAAATAGCCAAAGCTCAATGATTGTGTCACACTTCTAGATTACAAATGGTGAAAGATTGGGTTGATAATGTAGTATGTGTGCGATGCCCAGGCACAACAATGAGAATATATTTATTAAGAAAATCTTATAGAGACATGCCATCACTCCAATGGAGGGCCATCCACCAAATTGTAAAAGACTTTACAAAAAGTGAGGCCTCTAGTGAATCAAAACGTGAGAATGAGGATCACAAACAAGAGGACACTCACTTCCGGATGTGCTCAATTCCTCAAGAGTAGAGTCTAGAAGAAGAAAAAATGAGGAGCTTTGGTGGGAGGATTGCAAATTTGATGGACTAATAGAAGATCCCTCCTATATGACAATGGGATTTCCAAACATGGAGTTTGAACCATATGTTGCTCTAGCACAATGGTGAGAACCACGTTAAGAAGCTTCACCTCCTTAATGTCAATCCGAGGGAGAGGTAGGAGTGATATGAAGATCGTGAATGTGAGATGATGTGAGAGTGAAGGTGAGAAGCACAAAGATGCACACACACATACACACACAATGAAGAGACAAGCAAGACACAATGGAAGGTAGGAAATTAGCTCTATTACTCCAGAACACTCTTACAAGCTCAAACTAGCTCTATGCTCACACTAACCAAAATGAACCAACCTGAAAAATGAGCTCTCTAGCTCTTTTTATAGTTTCTAGACTAGTTTTGACCGGTTTCACATCTAGTGACCGGCATAGTTAAAAATTAGGTCCTAGAGGCTATTTGGAAGGGTAAACGATGTCTAAAAATAACGAAAATTGGTATGCGCATTCTACCTAAGCTCCTCAAGCTCGAGGACTCCTCGGCTTGCACAAAATGGAGCTATGGATTACAAAATGGGGGTTTTTTATAATACATATGTTACAATTAGTGATAATAATCACTGTTGAGTGTTTGAAGAATTAATAAGAAACATATTTGTTTGGAAAATTGATCCGACTGGCTCCCTGCTCCGTCTTTACATGCTTCCATGTCGTCTGTGCCTCTGACTGTGCCTCTGACTGCTTCCAACACCCCCCTCCCTCTCGCTTCTGTCGTCCCTGACAGAACCTTGTTGTGAGGTCTGCCGGATGTAGTTCTGTAGGAGGTCTTGAGCGAGGGTGTGCTCTGATATACGAATGCCTCGGGCTAGATCAGCCTCGAGTTTCTCCCAGTCGATAGGTTGCGGTTCATTGGATGGTGGGAGTCTGTAATGCGTGGAATACACCAACTGTTCACAGGCAAATAAGTGCAATAAGTGGGTCGGCCTGCTGATGAACACTTCAGAGTGGTATTCCCAAAATCCGGTGGTGAACATCTCTTCAAATGTCTGCTTGTAGCACGCCGGTAAGTACTTGACTCTGCAATGCCAGGCGTAACACACCCGGAGCGATGGCGTTGTACTCATGTCGTATGCGAGATCCAAGTTGCCATGCTCAAAGCCCGGGGTGTTAACATGTGGTGCTTTGACTCGCCGGAAGACTTTAAATATCATTTGCATCATGTCAAAAATCTTGACAGTCATATGCGCTGCTATATCATCCATATATCTCAAGCGAGGGAGCCAGTGACGGATTGTAGCCATCATATAGCCAATAGTTGGTAACTCGATGGGTGGCTTAAAATAGGGGTAATTCAGCCAATCTTGGCACTGCTTATTGTTTTGTACTTTGATAGCGAAGGCAGTCCAGGAGCGGCGTCGTGGCACTGGTCCCCAACACGGATTGTATTTTAAATGTAAAGGTGCCTTAACCCATGTGCTCATCATTTCAGGGTACTCCTGTAAAAGACGTGTACGCCAATCTGGTTGATAAATAGTACCTTGTTGCGCATCCAGTGGCAAGTCTTCAGGCTCAAATTGAGTTGCATGTGATGGCTTCTTGCCAGTTCGCTTCTCTATGGCCAGCTGGTATTCGGCCATTAGCATAAAGTACGGTTTGTATTGTATCTCATGCCCGGATATATACCTTTGTGGGGCCAATTGAGCAAAGTAGGGAGATTGCAATATTCTTTCTTCGATCATGGCCATAGCATGTAGCTGGGCCTCTACTCTGGCTGAATGTGTCGTTCCAAGTTCCTCAATCGTTTTCATCCACGCGGGGGTAGGAAGTTCATAGGTCATCTGGCCTTCGGCCGTGACTTGTCTGCCTGGGATGGGTATTGGCTCGTATGCTTCTTCAAACGTTTCCTCCACCGGAATGGTTATGTTCGCGTCGTCAGCTGGGATCTCCGGTGGGGAATCAGGCCGTGGTGGTGCTTCGTATACATCTATGCGTGCTTGAAGAGTGGTTACCTGGGCTCGTAGTGCGTTGAGTTCCTCTATGAGTTCAGGAGAGGGGTCCACAGGTTCTGGTACTTCTGTTGCCACTGGTAGTTGTTGTGGTGCCGGTTCTCTGAGTTGTAGTAATTTGTGATCTTCTTTTAGCTTCTGATGCTCTTCGTTCATTCGATCGTAGTCCTCTAGCAGTCGAACGTGGTCATCTAGCAACATCCGCATCGATTCGGATGGGATTGCCTTGAATCTGCTCGGACTTAATGGTTGTTCCGGATGGTCCAATGCCGCTTCCAAATTTTCTCTATTCTGCGCTTGGAGTCTCACGTTCTCCTCCTGGGCTGCGGCTAGGTGTCTCCTGAGTAGGCCCATATTTCTGGTCAGCGTCGCGTTCCTAATTGTTTGGGCTCGAAGCAGGTTGTCCAGATCAGCAGTGGCTTCTTTTGTCTTCTCTTCACTTTCTAGCTCTAGCTTATGATATGCCTCTCTTAGTTCTTGGTGTCGCGTATTTAACGAGGCATTCTCGATCGATAATGAATTAAGCTGCGACTGTAATTCATTTGTCGTCCTCTGCAGCTGTTGATAGTTGTTGCCAAGAGATGCAAACTCATCTCGTACTTGTGTCATGCATGTGAACATTTGATGAAGTGCAGTGTCTATGGTGGGCGATAATAGTAATGAAGTGTTAAGTGAGGATGCAGTAGAAGTAGATGCAACGGGAATGGGAAATGGGGTTGGGAATGTGGATGCAGTGGTGATCGTGGAAAATTGTGACGTACCTAAATATGATGGTGCTGTGAGTGTAGTGGGTGCTGGTGCGGTGGGTGGTGAGATGTCCATGTCATTGGACGTGTCAAGTGCGGTGACTGTGAAAAGTGGTGTGTATGTGGGTGGTTGTGTCGGTGTGAAGACGGGATTTACAAATGTAGAGTAAGTTACAGGGGGAATGGTTGGAGCAGCTTGGTAAAAAGGGGAAATAGGGGTTATGGTGGGTTGAGGAGGTGAAACTGGTGAGAAGGTTAGTGGGGTTAGAAAGGTGAAAGGGTGTCTTAAAGGTGGGGGAAAGGATGGGAAGGATGAAGGGATGAAGGGGTTATCATGTGGATGAGGTGGGGTGGGTACGGGCGTGGCGGCCTGAATGGGTGGGGCAAAGGTGGTGGCTATGTTGCCGTGAACTGGTGTGGAAGTGGGAGGAGCAGTAGGGTGTGCGGGGGATACAGGATGAGTTGGTGAAACATGAGGTGAGAGAGGAGTAGATGGTGGGGATGTTATTTCAAGGATAGTGGTAGTATGTACAACGGTAGTATGTGGTGGGGAGTCGACTAGGATGGTTTCTTCGGTGAAGGATCTTTCCGGTCGTAGGCGTGCATCTTGCGTTTGGTGGGATGATTGAGCACCTACCGGAACTCGAATATATTCACCGGGCTTCGATAGCAGGCGAACTCTGCGAGGGTCATATTGGGGGAGTGGCTTCCTTTGTAAATACCTCAGTGCTTCGACCGGGCCGATGGATTGGACCAGTTCTCTGAACCCTCTGATGTAGACTTCTTCAAATCCTCCGGAGACTAGTTCTTGTTCGATTAGGGCCTGGCTCTCTTCTTCCGTCAATTTCTTCCGTGCCCAGACTTTCTCCATCGTACGATATAATTTCTTAATTGCCAGCGTGTACGCTGCTGCTTCGAAAGTCTCCTCTTCGTGCGTGCTGGTGTCGCCGTGCGTGTCGGTTTGTTGGCCTTGCCCCTCTGTCTGGTCGTCATGTGAACCCCGGCTGGCTTCATCGTCGCCTTGATCGTCGTCTGTTTCGGTTCTTTCTTCTTCAGAGCCCGACACAGCTTGTCCCTGTGGCAAGTCTCGCGGCGTAGTCGGGTAGCTGGGACGTTCATATTCCTGGGAGAACGGTTGTGCTTCTGAATACTGAAATTCGTTTGAGAATGCATCAGGCATCTCAAAATCGAATGTCGTGTTTATGGGGTCGGCCTCCATATGTGGTATCGGGAAAGAAAACGCTTCCGCACCAATGGTGGTGGGAGCTTCTGCTGTTGTGGTGGCGGGTTCTGTGGGTGTAGCTGCCTGAGGTGCAACTGTACTAGTAGTGCCCTCCGTGACCACTGGTCTAGACAACCTTATGCGAATAGGTTGCACTGTGGGAGCGGCTTCTGTCGGTGATTGTGTTGGAGAGGGTTGTGGTGATGGCGACTCTGGCACTTGAAGGCAAGGAATAGTGCCTCTCATGCGCTTACCTGCCCGTGTTCTACTGGGCTTCCTGGCTTTCTTCGCCGTTCCTTTGAATGCCTTCAGCTCTTCTCCTGTTAATGCACGCTCGATGGGCAAGTCATATGCTAAGCACATATACACAATTCTAGTGAGTGCACAACATCCATTAAGTACTTTCTTGCGCTCCCATCTGTGCTGTGCCAGATACATTTGGTCTATGATCCAGCTTGCCAGATCAACAGTTTGAGGTCCCGTGCAAGCCAAATACAATCCGAACCAGATTCGTTTATGGGGCATGGTAAATCTGTCCTGAGCGGGAAACGCAAAATGTTGCATGCATATCCTTAGTGGCTTCGACAGCTCAGGTGTAATTGCCGAAATCTCCTCCCACTTCGTGACATCCCCACGTTTCATCGGTTCTGGAATTAATCTCTCTCGATCTGTGGGTGTGTGGGTGCCATGAATTTTGATGGCCGCTCTGATTAAATCCTTAGATAGGTAAAACCTTTTGTAAGGTGGATCATCCACTAGAGTAGGCAATATGAAGGTCCCTGGGATGTCCTTATTCTCTGAGGCCAATAGGGTAGTGATTAAGTAATAGCACCTGTAAAAATCCGGTTTGGGCAGAGGATCACTGAAATACTCTGTGAAGCCTGCTCTGGCCCAAACATGAGTTAAATCCTGTGTGCTCTGTAGGGCTTCGAACTCTCTGGAGAAAAACTGGTATTTTCCCCACGTGCGGTCATCAAATGTCAAAGAGGATTCAAATATAAAGTCCGCGTCCGCAAGGGGTCCTGCAAGGCCCTGAAACCAATGAGAGTTCCTGTGTATCTTTTCGGTGTAACCCATGGGTGGGTTGTCGATAGGCATGGGCCCTGGAAATCCCTGAAATTCCGGCGGGGGAGCAGTCGGGTGGGACTCTGCTCGTAGCACGTTGAGGGGCACAGCCGCTACACTGGGGCCTGCTCCGGATGTTCCTTCGTCGGTTTGCATGGTGACTGATGCTCTAATTAGAAAGATCTGCTACAAAAGATTAACACATTAGCATGGAAATCAATTATGATCCCATTAAAGTGAGACCGCAATCCCTTTCCATAACTGATGCGTAACCCGTGTAGCCAAGTGCTGTGATGTGATGGATGCAATGTTTCTTGCAGCACTAGTGCAGGTCTCTAGACACTTATACGTTTCAGATCATGCATACATTTCTTGATGATATGAGATTACGAGTGATGTGTGATGATGGTGGGTGAATTTATACAAGGTTTAAAGGTTAGTGATTTAGTACGAGGTTGTATGTTAGTCGGGGGGGTAGTTTTATCAGACATGGGGTTAGGGGGAGAAGGTTGGACACGTTTTGGTATCCATTTCCTAAGGATCTTGGAGTGGGTGGTGGGTTTCTGCTGAGGGGCCAAGGGTGGTGTCGTGTGTGGTGGTATCGAGGGATGGAATGAGTTGTGGGGGTTATATATTACATGGCTTATGGTTTGAGCTATGATACATGGTTTGGGTACCCAAATCTGCGTGGGCGTGGGTCTATGGGTAAGGTACTTCTTGGCGATCCACATTTGTCGGATGCTCGGACCTGTAGAAGAAGGTCGAGGGGATGGTGGATATCGATTCTGTTTCTGTACTGCCTTTTTTTTATCGATTTCTGCTTGGCTGGAGTTCTTTGGTGCTTTTTGTCCTTTTGGCACCCACATTTGTCTGGTGCCGCTTCCTTTGGGTGGCCTGAACTGCCTTTCTTGTTGTTTCCTCCGATACTGCAGTCGGTCTGGGCTCCTTCGTCGTGATTGACTCAGTTGTTGCTCGAGTTGAGAGGTCGGATGGACACTCTGCTTTGGAAAAGAAGGGAGATCCAAGACTTGCGTGACCTGCCCATTAGGAAGTGATGCCTTATTTAACTTTAATCTAGGCCAGTCCGCAACAAGTTTGGAAGGATGAGCACCGCAGTATGGTGTGCTCGTTTGGCCGCTGATGCAACCCACCTGACCGCCAATTGTGCCCATCTGCCCTTGTGGGTGGGTAACAGTCTCTTCTAGTTTGCAGGAAGTCCCAGGGAAGAGCTCCTGTCGTTCTTCTGATTGACAACTGTCTATAGCCACGACCGAGTGGGTCGGTGTAGACGTAGCGTGACGGAGCTGATTAAAGATCTTCCGGTCTTCCGTCGCATGCGTTTCATAGGGTCTAGGGTCACAACCGTCAGGCGGAATGCCATTAGGGAAGTCAAGCGGTATCACTCGCTTCTGCTCGAAGGTTCCAATCTGTAAGGAGCCTTGTCTAAGATTTAGGTCCACTGAGTGATCGTATAGCCAATCTTGGCCAAGGATTAGGGGTTCTATCAGGTCGTCATCATGGCACACTAGTAGCTTCGCTGTCATGGTCACATCCTTAATGAGGATAGGAAGGTCCACCTCACCCATGCAAGGGGTTTCCATGCCTCCTAGCCCTATGAGGTATGCCTCAATCGGCCGCATTTCTATTCCTGAATCCTTATATTGGGACCATCTAATTGCACTAGTCGCAGCACCTGAGTCAATTAAAGCCCTTAGCTCTTGGCAAGGGTTACCGTGCTCTAGCCTAACGGTAATGAATGGTCTCCTGTCCACTATGCTAGGATGAGTGGTTGACTTTACTTGACACATGGCCATGGGATATCTGGGTGGTGTTTCCAGATGGTTATAATGTTCTCTCCCTAGTCCTTGTCTTCTTAGCTTCATGCGCTTAATGCGTTCTATGGCTTCTGCCTGAGCTTCTGCTCGTATTCTATTTTCTTCCTCCTTAATCTTCTTTGCCAACGTGAGTCGGCTAAGCATATCCTCAGTAAGAGGTTCTTGATATAGCCTGACTCTACAGCCACTAATATAATTAGGCATTACGTCTCCTTCTAAGGTGGCTAACTGTACTGCTCCACTTGTTGAGAGTCTGTTAATGATCATAGGTCCATAACCTCGCTTTTCTAACTTCCGTGCGTGTTGTTTCAGTGTATACACTAGAACTAAATCTCCTTCTTTTAGGCCTTTATCTTTCACATGTGCATCAAAATATGCTTTCTGTCGCTTCTTCGCTGCATATATTCCTGCTGCTGCCTTTAGCCTCGTTTCTCCTAATCGTTCCAAGTCCATTAGTCTCGCTGATAATTCATGGCCGGTCCACTGATGTTCTTGTGCCACCTTAAGGGTAGGTATCAAGAAGTCCAAGGGAAGCACAGCATTCTGACCAAAAACCATCTGAAAGGGAGTTGCATTGAGTACGGTCTTGTAGGCCACTCGATATGCCCAAACAGCGTGGTGTAACTGTTTGTCCCAATCTGAACGTTTGTTGTTCACGAGTTTTATCAGTACGTTACAAAGGATCTTATTAGTGCTTTCAGCCTGACCATTGGCCTGAGGATGATATGGTGCAGATTTCTTGTGAATTACCATAAAATCCTGTAACAAATATTCAATGACTTGGTTTAGAAAGTGAGTGCCTCGATCGCTCACTATCTCTATAGGCAATCCATATCTTGTAAAGACACTTTCAAATAAGAATTTTGCAGTTGTGTGTGCATCATTCTTTTTCGTGGCTTTTGCCTCTACCCATTTCGTAAGATAATCTGTCGCAACTATAATGTACTCCGCATGTGTACCTTTTGCAGGGGGGTTGATGGGTCCTACAAAGTCTATACCCCACTTTGAAAATGCACGTCCGCCCATCATGGGTTTCAATGGCATTTCATCTCTGCGAGTAGGAAACTGAGTTCTTTGGCACACATCACATCTCTTAACATAGGTATGAGCATCCATGTGAAGAGTGGGCCACCATAATCCTGCAAAGAGGATGGCTTTGGTTATCCTATCGGGTCCAAAATGACCTCCTGCAACACCTTGGTGTGCAGTCTCTAGTATGCTCAGATAATCGCTTTCATGAACACATTGTCTTAGATATCCATCTCGTCCTCTTTTGTATAGGTTATCGCCAATAAGAGAATAGTCTTGAGATTCCTGCTCCAGACTACGTTGTCGAGCTAAGGTCATGCCTTGAGGGAATGTGTGCGTCCTCAAGTATGTCACTAAAGGTTCACTCCAGTCTGGTGTGAGAGACACATGATATAACGTAGCATGCTCTACTGGTGGTCTTTCACGACAAATGTGGCATTCTTTACACAGCTTGTAGACGTCTGCTTCCATTGAAGGCCAATATACTCCTAATCTATGCAGAGTCTGTAGTGTTCTATGTTTTGAATGATGTTGCTTTAGTGCACCTAAGTGTGCTAATTGCAACCAATTCGCATGTTCTGATTCATCTACACAACAAGCAAGAATCTTTTGATTATCTTGTTTATATATGCTTCCTGCTAAGATTTGGTATCTCTGAGACTTGGTAATCTCTCCTTCTCTGATATTTATCCTAGGGTTCTTGGGTCCATAGGTGAGAATAGGGACTATAGGCTTAGCCCATTCTGGTACTATCTCAAGATTAAACAAATATGCATCTGGTAGATCATCCATTACTCCTTGAGGAGCTTCTCCTGATGTTAATCTTGAAAGGTGGTCAGCTCTAAGATGTGTCTTTCCTTTCCTGACTACTACTTCGAAATCGTACTCCATGAGTAATAGAAACCAACGTATCAATCGTCCCGTGTTACATGGTTTGTTGACTAAGTATAATAGGGCTTGATGATCCGTAAAGAACTTGAACTTGTTGGCCAACAAGTAGTGCCTGAATTTCTTTACTGCGTAGATCATCCCTAATCCTTCTCGTTCCGTCGTGGTGTAATTTCTTTCTGCTGCGTTCAATTGTCTGCTCGCGTAAGCTATGGGGAGATCTATGTTACCTTCACTCGTGGGTTGTGCTAACACACATCCTATGGCATAATTGGATGCGTCCACATGTACATGGAACGGCTTACTCCAATCTGGGGTTGTCAATATAGGTGCTGAGCACAAGCGTCGTTTAAGTTCATTAAATGAATTTTCACATTCATCTGTCCATTCAAAATTGGTTAAAAGAGAGTACAAAGGCTTGGCTATGATTGCATACATGTGTATGAATCTCCTATAATAACCGCAATGGCCCATAAATGCCTGTACCTCTTTCACATTAGTTGGTCTAGGTAAATCTGCAATTACCTTCACCTTTTCTTCATCCGTAGAGATTCCATTTTTTGACACAATGTGTCCTAGAATTTTGCCTTGTCTGACCATGAAAACGCATTTTTCTGGGTTCAAACAAACCTGATATTCTCGACATTTGTCAAATATTTGCTTTAACTCTGGGATATGCGTCTGTCTTACACTTGAATGAGCACATATGTCATCGACATAAACTTCCAAGCTTTTGCGTAAAAATTCCTTAAAAACATGACACATGAGTCGCTGGAAAGTGGCGGGTGCATTTGTTAAGCCAAAAGGCATTACACGAAATGCAAATATGCCCCATTCAGTGGCAAAAGCCGTCTTGTGTTGATCTTCTGGAGCAATGGCTACTTGATTATAGCCCGAAAATCCGTCAAGAAAGCTGTAAACTTCCTTGCCCGCGACTCTTTCCAATAGATGTTCTGTGATAGGAAGAGGATAACTATCTCTAATCGTTGCGGCATTAACTTTTTTAAGGTTAATACATACACGCAATTTTCCATTCTTCTTGGGCACTACCACAATGGGGGATACCCATTCGGTATGCTCAATTTCGTAAATGAATCCTGCTTCTATCAAGTGATCTATCTCCTCTTTAATCTTCGCAGCGTAGTTATCATTGTACGTGTATGGTTTTTGTTTAGTCGGTTTTGCATCTGGAGTCATAGGGATTCTATGAGAACATATATCTGGATCTACTCCTTTTAAATCTTTGTAACTCCACGCAAAAACATCTCTATATTCGCGTAATAGGGCAACTAGCTCTTCTTCTTCTTCAGTTGTCAAATCATGCCCTATGTATGTGCATTTTTCTTCTTCTCCTTCTATGGCCACTATTATTTTCTTGGTTTTCTCTCGGTTATCATATACTTGTCCGTCATTCGCCTTTCTATTAGGCATTCGTACCATGATTCTTCTATCTTCAATTTCATATTTCTTGAAATTCTCGGGTACTTCAAACAAAGATTCTTCTTTTTCGGACATGGTTTCTTTCTTCTTTCTTTTCTTGCCTTCACTCTTAGTAGTCACTTCCGTGGCTAACCTCACCTCATTCGTAATTTCCTCGTGTCTCTGAGGGTGAGTCTCTACTTCGTAGAAATATTCTTCCTCTGATGCAAATGGAGAGTCCATGATAATTGATTCTAAATCAAAATCGCTTGCATCCTCAAATGCATCAGTGTTAGGTTCACACTCTTCTAAAATCGCATCGCACATGATTGGCTCTATAGTGAAAACTGAAATGTCATAGCCATCCTCATCACAGTGGGGAGTCCATTGTTCTTCATTGATGGCTACATCCATGGTTGCTAGGATTTCTGCCCAACCATGGGGTTCAAACTCTTCGTCTGGGAATACTACTGGTGCATAGGCTGGATCTTGTAGGGTTCGTGGATGTTGTTCTGCACCTAAGGTCCTTGCTTCTAATCGTTCTTCCTCTTGTTTGGCTACTTTACACATCCATAAATGAGTATCCTCGTGCAACCAAGAAGGATCTGATTCTAATGAGTGCAAGGATTCCGTCTCTACTTGTGTCTTATGGATGGTATTCCATTGTATTGGGGGTACGTCTCTATGTGAATAGTCTTTAAGATTAACTTTGGTAGTCACTCCTAAATGTTGCAAGTACAAAGAATTTGTTCCCCAATCTTGTACAATTTGCAACTGACGCATGAATGGTCGTCCCAATATCATCTCATAAGCATGGTTTTTTGCAAAGTCACAAATGGCAAAGGTATGCTCAAATTCTACACCACAAGTGGTGAGAGATATTCCTTCTAGTAAGCCTAATGGTTTTTCTATGTGTCCGTCAGCCATTTGTAGCTTCATCCTGGTGGGTCTTAATGCTGGCTTACCCCAACGTTTCCATAAAGCGGTGGTAGCTATGGCTACTCCGGCTCCTGAATCTAAGATGGCTTTCGTGGTGTAGCCCTGATGGGTTATTGGAAGATAAGTGTTACCTTCCTCTCCTTCGCTCACATCTCCAATCTTTTCCACTGGTATCTCTGGTACCTTATTATGTGATCCTATTTGTGAGGGAGTAGTAGCGAGCTCGGGGAATTGATTTGCTACGTGCTTCCACAATTCTGGTTTTACCTTTAACAATTCCTCTAGAGTGAGGTTACACTGTACCTTAGTATTCTTGATCACTTCCGTATTTCTAGGGATTACTGATTCTTCCTTCCTCACTATTATCGTGGGTGCTCTCATATTAATAGACTTTGCTTCTCAAGGTCCTGTGAACTGAGGTAATTCTTGTAAAGAATTAGATTCAAAGCCTGTGTGATCACTCAGTTGTTCTTCCTCTACATCATCGTAAATAGAGGGAATATCTTGGGGGAATTGCTCCTGCAAATCATCTATTTCTTGAATAGGAGGATGAGTTTCTTGTTCATTTCTCCATTTCTCTTCTTGGATTTCTCTCAAAAATTCATGTGAGTACCTATGTATAGAAGACAAATTGTCTTGACTTTCTGTATTGGGTACTTGAGACAGGGATGGTGCATTCCTTTCCTGTGTCTCTGGGACAATACGATTCCTATGCTGATCCTTTTTCTCTTTGCTTTCTATCAAGTATTCTAGCCTCTCCATTAGTCCTTGGAAGTGTAACTCCGGTTTTGCCATGTTATTCCAGTTAAGATATCTAGAGGCTTCGAACAAAGCTTGTGCTAGTTCTACCATCTTCATGCAAAGTTTAGTTCTCTCAATTTCCAGATCAGCTCGAGGGTAATTCTTACTCATTTCAGCTACTTGAGGTCCCTCTTTTAATCTAGCCTCATATGCACGAAACATCATGTCTAGATTTTCCGGTATGGGTTCCGCTAACACTGATCCTGATTTCTGAGCTGGGTTCTCTTGATTCAGTTCTTGTGAGGTCAATTCTTGGATTTTGGCTCTAGATTCCTTTAAACTTCCTTCCAACTCAGTTATCTTTTTACTCCATTTTCTCTTAATTCTTTCTCGAGAATCTTTCCAAGATTTTGTCTTTTTACTGCTAGATTCTGCTACTTCACTGGTTCCAGCTACCTTCTCTTGATTAAGCTGTTGGTTCTGTAAGAGCGCCTGGGCTCTTGTTATAGCTTGGATAGGCACGTAGGTAGGGTTGGATCCATCTGCGTTATTCACAATACCTATCACATTGATCGGTGTCACATTCGAAGCATTAACAGGGTTCTTAGGACAATCCTTGATTATATGCTCTTTGCCACAATCGGCACAAAAGCCTTGGATGTTATAGTACGGTGATTGTCCTGTTATGGGAGGATGTGGACAATCCTTTATAAAATGATCTCCTTGGCACCTAAAGCATGGTCCTCTAGGGCCCTGTGGTCTCTGTTGTCTCAATTGGGGCCGTGGGTTTGGGGTGGTGTATCTCACCTGAGCATAGTCGGGCTCCCAACTTGGTTCCATTGGTGGACTATCATAATGATATGTCTCCACATGTTCTGGTGACTCCGTGTAATAAGCGGGTGGACTAGTTACATGAGTAGAGTCAAAACTGTTTGAGTTCGGGTCACTTTCGGTGATCAGGGGTGAAGAAGGCACTAAGGCCCTACTTAGGTTCTCTTCTGCCGCAGCGTATTTGACTGAGATGACATTCGCTGGTGGGGGTGGCTGCTGAGCTAAGACGGGTTGAGGTCTCTGTTGAGCCTGGTATGGGTAATTCTGAGGAGGCCTATAGTAATAAGACTGAGCATTGTATTGGCCTTGATACCTACCTGGCTGCTGGTACGTTTGCGGGTAGTTCTGTCTCACGGTTTGTTTGTTGTATGGGCAGTCCTGAGCCGTATGATTCGTGTATCTTCTCTCAATTGTGCAATATTGGCCACTAGGGTTGACGTGAGGTTGAGGTGCATTGGGGCACACGTTTGCCAAATGATTTCCACCACAGGTGTAACAACGCTTGTTTGTAAACTCCCTAGGTTTACTAGAAACTCCTAGTTTCTGGGCCACTTTCTCTGCTAGGTCCTCTATCGAGCTAGACAATTTCGTGGATGCTAGAGATGAACAGTCTGAGTCCTTATAGACCTTTGAGAGTTCCAACTCGTCTCCTAAGTTGTCCTCAATGTCTATGCAAATTCTTACACACTGCTCTAGCGTTCTGGGTTCTTTTAGGTACACATAGGAGCGTAGTTTAGAGCTCAACAAGCCATCTAGGAACAATGACACTTGCTTGGCTTGTGAGGGTAGCTCTTGCATTGGACATCGTTCAACATATTGTCTAAATCTACGTCCTGCGAGTCTAACTGTTTCCTGATGGGTCTGTTTAAAGCTATGAATCAACGAAGACGTATCATGTCTAATCCCACTTTTAGAGAATTCAGTAATGAATGACTCTAAAAAGTGATGGATGTCCCTAAATTGCCTTTGTTGCAAAGGTTGGAACCAAGTTAAAGCGGTATTCTTTAACGTTAGTCCAAATGCGTTGTATTGCGTGAACATGTCTTCAACTTGTTCGGCTCTTAGTACTTGCTTGAATTCTGCGACGTGGTCGTAGGGATCTCCTGTCCCATCAAAGTAATTTTTCATGGATTTTACTAATTGAGTGGGTCTCAATGTTCTTGCGTGTTCACGTGGTCTAGGTAGAGGAAAATCATCTCTACCACCTGGGATTCCATGATCTCTTTGTCTATCCACTCTATTAGTGTCTGTGGTTGTTCTATCTCTCCGTATGGGATGAGTGAAGCTTACTTCGGGTCTTTCTTTATCTCCCTCTCTTTGATTTCCATGGGCCGAGGATGTTCCTGCCCCTTGTTGACTTGTATTCACGTTTGTTCTAGATGGAGGGAATATCAATTCACCTCTCCAAGTGTAGGTGTTTTTAGCGCGCTCAAGCACCACAAAGACTCTTTCTGAAGTCTCATCCAGATATACAACCTTTCCAGGTGTATCTGGGTCCTTGAATTCATAGATTGTGATGATGCCTACCTCACTGGGGTTTTCCTTTCTGTACCTCCAAAAGGCTTCATCTGTCTCTTTATTTACGAACAACTCTGTGCTCCTGTTATCTTGAGGGATCCACTCTGGGATGATTACTCTTGTTAATACGGATTTCCCTCTCGGTGTTCTAGGTTCTTCTAACGGTTCTTTTCCTTGAAATTTCCCTTCTGTCTCTAATTGGATTGTGCCAAACTTATCAGTATCGTTTGGCTGCGTACTCAGGACGTACATGGTTCCTTCTTTGTCTATGTAAGCGTCTCTCTCAAATTTCACCACTGGTCTCTCCAATCCAATGGGTTGATCAGGGTTGTGCAGTTGCACCACTTGCCTTTGCAAACCATCCTCATAGATACGAGCACCTAATCGGTTGGTTCGGAGAAACTCTAATTGCGTTCTATAGGGTCCTTCAGGTTTTTCTAGGTATTCTACATGAGACCCTCCTTCTGGTCTGTCTGCGCTAAATGCCATTTCTGATTCGCTAGTATCTGAGCTCTCGTTGGGGTAATTACTATTCAATTGCTGAGCCCACGATCGAGCAGTAGTTCTTACACTTGCCTCTGAAGATCTAAGGCTTCGTCGGTCCGACTTACCTATATGTTTGCCCGATCTAAGGTTCATTAATTTCCTTCCTTGCTCACTCAATTACACACTTAGATCGTCAATGGCTCTTTATGATTAATTCTTGATTCTTTTTAATTCTTCTTTGGATTCTTGTCTTAATATATGCGTCAGGAATTCGACTTTCCGTTATAGTTTTGGGTTCTCGTTCCGTCAGACTTAGGTTCTTTTCTTTAGGTTTTCGTCACACACACCTTTACTTTGAGTCTTAAACTTGATAGAATTAGGTATCTTGAACTTGAGGCGTTCCTATCGACTTAAATCCACAATGCTAACGTTTTAGCCTAAGCTAAGAATTGACTGAGGGGGTTGAGTAATCTTCCAACCTCGAGTCGGCTTTTCTGGTTGCTCTGATGCCCTGTTGCCTAAGAAGCCGTGCTTCCCAAGCTCTGCTGTCTTCACTGCCTTGCTTGCTAGCCTTGGATTGCCCTTGCTAGACCTGGAAAATTCCAATGTTAGACCAATTCACAAGATGATTAAACACTTGAGTATATACACCTTTTTAGCTCAAATTTTCAATGTGTGCCCCCTGACTTCCTAGTCCCAGACTAGGTGAACCTCAAAATAGCTTATCCAAAAATAGATGTATTCTTTATGAAAAAAACAGTTGAGGTCACGTAGTACTCGTCACGAGCTTTCTAACGAGCTATTAAGCTCAAAAAACGGACTTCGGATGAAAAAGTTATGAGCGTTCAGGCCCTGGGGGGTAAAAACTGACAATCCAATTTTCCCTCAAATATGAGCTAAGGGGTCTCCTATGAGTCTAATGGTCCAAAAATTTTCCAAAAATACCCTCAAAATTGGTCAAAAATTGAAGTCCAAAATTTGCGATGGGGGTGGGCAATCGCGATGGTCTAGGACCGTCGCGATGGTCCGAGCGAACCGTCGCGATGGCGTGGAATTTGGACAATCGCGATGGCCCGAAAAAGCGAACCGTCGCGATGGCGTGGAATTTGGACAATCGCGATGGCCCGAAAAGGCGAACCGTCGCGATGGCCCGAAATGAACGATCGCGATGGCGTGAGGTCGAACCGTCGCGATGGTCCAAAAATTTAACCGTCGCGATGGCGTGAACGGGCGGACAATCGCGATGGCGCGGTCAACGGTCAACGGTGGACAATCGCGATGGTCCGAAGTGAACCGTCGCGATGGTCCGCGATGCGATGGCTTGAGCCAATCGCAATGGTCCGATTTTGGGCTGTCGCGATGGTCCAAAAGTTGAACCGTCGCGATGGTCTATCGTGACACGTGGCACTGTCGTGGCGATGGCATAAGCCAATCGCGATGGTCCGGGGTCAAATGAACCGTCGCGATGGTCCAAGTGGACCGTCGCGATGGCTCAAGTGAACCGTCGCGATGGTCCGAAAAAGCGAACCGTCGCGATGGTCCGGCCGAGCCGTCGCGATGGCGTGAGCCAATCGCGATGGTGCGACACAATCGCGATGGTCCGAGCCAATCGCGATGGTCCACCAAACAACGAATTTTTGAAATGCAACTATGGTGCCGTGTATGCGCAGGGATCGCCTTCCTCGTGGTGTGGTCGCCTACCTCAAAATCCGAACTTGGCGGACCATCGCGATGGTCCGACACAGTCAGAAATTTCTGACAGAAAGTACATTTTTTACCTTTTGGAAGCTCTCCTGATGCTCTGAAGCTCTGTACCTGCAAGAAAACTCAAGAAAACACAAGCACACACAAGCACAAAAGTTCTCTCTCGCTCTCTCGCATGCACAAATGAGGGGAAATGAGGAGAATGGGTGGATATGGTGAATTTTCTGATTTTTTTTGGAGATGAAGATGATGATGCGGTGATGAAGATGGAGTGTGGGGGAGGTGAAAAACACTAAAAACTAAGTAAAAACAACAACAAAAACTGAAATTTTTACCTTCCAACGCCACTTCTTGCTATACTCTTACCATCACACATTCGTCCTAGACTCGATCCCCGGCAACGGCGCCAAATTTGGTGTTGCTCTAGCACAATGGTGAGAACCACGTTAAGAAGCTTCACCTCCTTAATGTCAATCCGAGGGAGAGGTAGGAGTGATATGAAGATCGTGAATGTGAGATGATGTGAGAGTGAAGGTGAGAAGCACAAAGATGCACACACACATACACACACAATGAAGAGACAAGCAAGACACAATGGAAGGTAGGAAATTAGCTCTATTACTCCAGAACACTCTTACAAGCTCAAACTAGCTCTATGCTCACACTAACCAAAATGAACCAACCTGAAAAATGAGCTCTCTAGCTCTTTTTATAGTTTCTAGACTAGTTTTGATCGGTTTCACATCTAGTGACCGGCATAGTTAAAAATTAGGTCCTAGAGGCTATTTGGAAGGGTAAACGATGTCTAAAAATAACGAAAATTGGTATGCGCATTCTACCTAAGCTCCTCAAGCTTGAGGACTCCTCGGCTTGCACAAAATGGAGCTATGGATTACAAAATGGGGGTTTTTTATAATACATATGTTACAATTAGTGATAATAATCACTGTTGAGTGTTTGAAGAATTAATAAGAAACATATTTGTTTGGAAAATTGATCCGACTGGCTCCCTGCTCCGTCTTTACATGCTTCCATGTCGTCTGTGCCTCTGACTGTGCCTCTGACTGCTTCCAACACCATATGATTGGGCTTATATCTTTGCCACATCAGACATTGAAGTCAATGAACAGACCATGACTTCATGTCAAGATGAAGAAAGTTATGACCTCTTCATGGTCCAAGTAGTGATGGAAGAAGAGAAGAAATTATAGACCTAGGACTAATAAGGATTTCAATCTAGAGGATGTCAAGGTAAAGAAAGAGGTATTGAAGAGACAAAAAGAAACAAGAACTTGGAAAGGGTAGTAAGGAGCTTACTCATGTGGCTGATACTCCTTATGAATTGGATCAAGATTACTTGGCGAAGCTTGTACTTTTGGATTCAAGAAGAACACCCAAGTCTTTGACTTATTATATAGAATCCTTTCAGCTTTGACAAGCTTAGTCCAAACATGTAGAGTTGGAGAAGGATGAAAAGGACTCGGTCTTTAAGGTTCTAGAAAACTTTAAGAAGTATCTGATTGAAGAAAGGACTATACATTGTGAGATGCCTAAGAGGGAGGCGATTCATTGCAATACTATGAAAACAAGGAATTTACTAAGAAAGTAGTAATTTCCCACAAGAATGGTGAATATCTTCACTCAAATTGCCAATGATCTCATGGAAGAAGAAGAATTTGAGCTAATAAACCTTCTTAGAGAGTATTGAAATGTATTTGCATGGTCCTAAAACAACTTGAATGGTATAGATCCAAAAATTTTCTCTCATAGTGTAAGCTCTCCCAAATCTTGCTCCTAAACTATCTACAAAAAGGGTTGAAATAAAAGGCATGATAATGTTGTGTGTGTAACTCTCCTCCCATCCTTTATATCCTCTTGCATCCAAAATAGCGATGATCTAGAATGTGCTAGGGTGGAGATGTGGCCATCATGCACACTCATTCCCATTACTCCTTCGGTACCTTAGGATATCCCCCGAGCTAGGGTCCTTAGCTATACTTAGCCCTTATCCCACACACACATGTAAAGGTCTCTATAGGCCAATGTCTAACACGCTCTCCCCCTTCTAAAGATCATTCTTCTCAATTATGAATGAGGGAAATTACTCGCGAACTAGAGCTTCTTGTTCCCTAGTAGAATATGTAAGTGGGAATCCTCTTCTGGCTACTAGATAAAACAATACCCTATATTAAATTATCCTCCCTAGAAATATACTTTCTAAGTTTGCTAACATGAAACGCTAGATGGACTCTGCAATCTAGTGGAAGCTCTAATTGGTATGCAATATCACTAAGCTTCTTCACTATCTTCCAAGGTCCACAAAACCTTGGTAAAAGCTTCGTGCACTTCCCTATGGATATTGAAGTTGATATTGATGGTAATTGAAGAAAAACTCTATCTCCTTATTCAAAGAATCTAGGAGATCTCTTCCTATTGACATAATCTTTTGCCCTATCAGCTGCTTGCTGCATCTTGGCTCTTTACATACTAATTAGTCTTTATGAATGAAAAGCGGAATGCCAAAAGTCCTTTCAAGAACTAAACTGATGCTTGATGCCAACATCAATACTCAAAGTACTAGACCAAAATTATCCAGTTCACATACATGTGGATGCTTTGAACTATGCAACAGGATATATCCTAGCCCAATCAGTAGATGATGGTAACATGAAGTTTGTTATTGCATATGTTTGTCATCAATTAAATAGTGTTGAGAGAAATTATACCACAATTATGTATTAAAAATGTTTAGATATGTTGATATCTAATAAATTCAAGATTTTTGTGGAAAACCTTTCTTTTTCATGGTCAATAAACCATGTGTGACCACCCACCTAGTTAGATGCTTTTTATTACTTATGGAGTGTGAATTTCAAGTTGTAGTCAAGCAAGGCAAGTCACATGTTTGAGCCAACCATTTATCTAGATTGAATCATGGAGAAACCAAGAGTGATATAATTATGATATCCCATATGAGTATATGTTCAATATGGAAGTGGTTCCAAAGTGGGTTGATCCACTAGTGCCCATCCTTACTTGTTCCAAGTCATCCTAATATGAAAACTTCTCCAAACAAAGTTTAAGAAGCACATCAATTGCAAATCAATGTAGGTTGCCTATGTCATAGAAACAACCAAGACATGTTACACTATGGAAGAAGTAGAGCACCTTTTCTTCAATGAGATCTCACAAGAGTATCATGGGAGCTCATTAACCTAGTTCTCAAACTTTTCAAAACTTAAAAAGAGATGGCATACATTGGCCTAGTATGGAAAGGGATGTAGCAATTTTGTATTTGAATGGTAAAGAGTGAAAATCTCAAAATACCAATAAAATGTGCTACTCTTTTCTAAATAGCTACCAATCCTAAGTGGAGTCTCCCCATTGTTGCCTTGCTCAAAACTAGCAAAGATACCAATGGACATGTGTAAAACACAACAATGCTCTTCTGGTGAAACTTCAAATGAATATACATTGATTGGAAATCAATTATCTTGATGTAGAAAAGGCGGATTTCTTCACATATGTGTCCATGTATGGAATACTTACCTTTATTAGAAGCTTACAACTTAGATGTGGCAGGATGACACTTTTCTCCCAAGAGAGCAATTCAAATGCTAATGCTTGTTGGTATGTGGTGGCCAACCATGTGCATGGGTGCAAAGAGCTATCTAAAAAGATATTATGTATGCCAAAGATCTAAAGATCCATTGATGCCCTTAAGATCAATGGTGGGAGGAAGAGCTTTTGCCAAATAGGGTATTGATTTTATTGAACCTATCAACCACCACCAAAAGGCTCTCACATTGAACACATCATTGTAGCTTCTGGAAATCTAATGAAATGGGTTGAAGCCAAAGCTGCTCCGAAGAATGATGCTTAGACAATTGCCAAATTCTTGTTTGAGAATATCTTCACATGCTTTGGACTTCCAATATCGAGATTGTGAGTGATAAAGGGACTCACTCCATCAATGAAGTGATTGAAAATCTAATGAGTACTTTTCTTGTCGCACATAAGAAATCTTCACCCTATCACTGATAAGCAAATGAAAAAGCTAGAAGCTCTAACAAATTCCTATGCACCATTATGAACAAATTGGTGATTAGTGCAAGATTAGGCTGGGATAAGAATTTTCATCATGCAATTTGGGTTTATTGAGTGGTATATAAGACGTCATTAGGTGCAAGCCATTCAACCTAGTTGGTGTTTAACAAGATACTATACCAATAGACTTCCCATTACTTACTCTATGAGTGGCACAAAGATATGATTGAGTTGAACATAATTTTTTTGATCTTGTAGATAGCTTAGAGAGGCTCTAAGAAATACACTTAAAAAACTATCTTAGGTATCTATTGTTGGAACATCAAGCTTACACTATGCTTGAGGTGGACTTCATCTACATCAAAAAGCTATCGTTTGGGTTATGTCAAAATATCCATTGAAGTGCTCTTTTATTTATGTTCATTTTTTTTTATGGATTATTTACCAATGTAAAAGCCTAGAGCTTTACACATGGAAAAGGAGAAAAATAGAGCTCAAATTCCACAAGTGTGAGGTGGTTAAGCTTGACAATCAATCAATCACCTAAAAGTAGATCAAATTAGATCTTCACTTTTCTTAGATTATAGGAAAGTGAATTGATTCTCTTCAACAACCAATCCAGCCTTCAATTGAATTCAAAATCCACCTGTAAAAGTTTTGAAACATTGTAAGAGTCTATATAAAGGGTTCAAGTCACTTAAGCATTACATGGAAGCAATGTACTATACTTTTGGCCATCATTGTCTTGCTCCTTAATTTATTTGCATCATCTTCTTCAACAATAGTGAACTTGCAGAGGTTGTTGCTCTCTCTACAGAGTCCAAATTGGATGAATGAGCATTCATTGGAAATCTATTAGTATCTAAATTATATGTACAAATTTTCAAAGCATTTGGTTTAGTAAATTTGGAGAAATCTTAGTTTTTATGTCTCAAGGTCTATCTTTGCATAGCCCTAAAAAATAGGAGATACCATTGTTGAGTATCAAGTTCATTCCATAATCATTTTCCACTTATTACTTGTACTCTTGTGCATTCTATACACTTAACTCTATGTGTATCATTCCTCCAAAAGGATTTTTTTCAATTTTAATCATGCTAGATGCTATGAGCATTTGAAGTTGATTCATCCAAAGATAGCAAGTTTTTGAGTTAGTCAATATGCAAACCTATCTGTTTTGTATCAACTCTTACTCCTTGATTCTCCAAAGTACATAGTAGACTTTATTGCACTTATCACTGCCTATAAGGTCTATTTGAGTTTCCATAAGCTCAAGGACTTTTCTTGTGCTGGTTGGCTGGACCTAACTGTCACTTTGCAATTCACTTTTCTACCTCCTACAAGCTTCTCCAAGTTCTTTTAGTGGTATCAAAGCTAGATCAAGATGGGTGATGGCTTTCCCTCAATGATTGAGAAGCTCAATATACACAACTATGTAGCTTGGAAAATCAAAATGGAGGCATATTTACAAGGTACAAATCTTTATGGAATTGTAGTAGGTGATGAAGCTATGCCTACTCCAAGATCCAAAGGATCTACACAAGAGGATATAGATAAGCTCACACTTTGGTGTGCAAGGGATGCTGAAGCAAGGTCATACATACCAAACTCTATCTTTGATTTTCTATTACCACATATTAGAGGATGCAAGATATCTCAAGAGAGTTGGGATTCCCTAGAGAATTTCTTTTCTTCTAGCACAAAGGCAAGGAAAAACCATGTTTAGAATGAGTTCCACCAGATGAAGAAGACACCTAAACGAACCATCACAAAGTTTGTTACAAAGTTCAAGGAGGTTGTTGATCAATTGGCATCCATTGGAGAGCTGATTGAAGAAGAGGCCATCATGAGGCAAATTCTCAATGGGATTAGAGATGACAAGTAATGGTAGTCTTTCACCAAAACTTATGATCTCATCATGGATGTGCAAACTCCATAATTCAATATCTTTCTTGGTCAATTCTTCAATCAAGAGGCCAACAATAGCATAAACGAAGGTAACTCCTATCATAGTAATTCAAATAGTGCTCTATATGCAAATAAGAAGGACAAGAAGCTGAAAGGCAAGAAGAAGGAAGAAGATGAAGAGGAGACTTTCCGCCAAGGGAAGAAAGGGCCAAGGCATGACAAAACTAAAGGTCAAAATATTCAACCTTGTGCCATCTTTGATAAGACTAACCACACCACTTAGAATTGTTGGTTTAATGGGAAGACCCATAAAGGAAGTGGAAGAGGTGGATATGGCAGCAATAGAGGCAGAGTTGGACACAACTTCAATAATAACAATAGAGGCCATAATAGAAGGGACCACAAAAAATATTCTAAAGATCAATAACATGAAGACTCATTGCATTTGATGAATCTAAGCCATAAGGAAGGTAAAGAAGATGATCATTTGTTCTACATAGATTCAGGATGTTCAAATCATGTTGTAGGCAACATTGCTCTTCTATCTGAATTGGAAAGTCCAAAGGATAGACATGAATTACAAACAGGGGATGATACTAAGCACAATGTGGAGAAGATTGGTAATATTAAAGGTTCCAATGGTAGGAAAAACATTCTGAGTAAGCTTCTCTATGTATCCACTATACCTAAAAACCTAATAAGTGTAGGTCAAATAGTTGAAATAGGCTTGCAAGTTAGGTTCACCCAACATGGAGATTCTGTGGAAGATCCATGTCAAAGCTCCAAGAAGATAGCCAGAGGTGAGAAGCATGGTAGGCTCTTTACTTTTGAAGTAGGAGAAACCATGAACATAGATCTATTCAACTTTGGGTCTCAAACCCTAAGTGAGCTTGAAGTGTTGCATAAGATACTTGCTCATGTGAATGAAAGAACCTTGAAAGATATATGCATGGATCAAAGTGCTCTAGCGCTTCCAAACATATCAAAGCAACACATGATAAACATATGTGATGCATGTCGAATTGGGAAGGCATAAAGACAACCATTCAACTACAAAGGATACATCCACAACAACTTATTGAACTTAGTACATATAGGTGTATGGGGGCCAAGTCAAGAACCTTCATTGGCAGGATCAAGGTATTATTTCTTATTCATTGATGACCATAATAGATGGACTATTCTATACTTTATAAAAAGTAAGAATGAAGTGGTTGATTGCTTCAAAAAGTGTCTAGCACATGTGCAAAATCATACAAGTATATCACTCAAGAAGCTCAGATTTGATGGAGGGGGAGAATACTTCTCCAAAGAGTTTGATGAGTTCTTGTAGGATAAACGTATCAAAAGGGAAGTGACTACCAGGTACTCTCCTCAACTCAATGGAATTGCAGAGAGGAGAAACAAGAAATTGGTTGGATCAGTCAGAACAATGCTTGAAGAGAAGAGGTTGCCACATTATCTATGGGCAGAGGCTATTTTAACTATTGTGTACCTTGCCAATACACTACCATCCAAATCACTTCAAGTTATGACTCCTTATGAAGCATGGCATGGAAGAAAACCTAATCGTGGACATTGCTAAGTGTTTGATTTTTGGCTTATGTTCATGTACCATCACAAATAAGAGATAAGCTAGATGAAATGGCAAAAAAGGTAGTATTTATTGGGTATGACTCAACTCAGGTGGGTTACAGGTTCTATAATTCTTCAACCTAACAATTCACTACAAGTAGGGATGTTGTGTTTGAAGAACACAGGTCTTGGTATGATGAAGACAAACAAAAGGTAACTCTACCATATGTTCTTGATTCTGATTCTCATCAATTAGGAATCAAGTATGATACATAGGTCCAGGATCCAAGACGTGATATAGTTGAGATCAAGATGAAAGGGAAAGGGATTAAAAACTATGGAAGTTAAGAGGCAAAGCAAAGATGCAAGAGTGTGGAGAATGCTCCAAGCAAGCCCGTAGAAGATCAACAAGGGAGAAGAAACAACCAGAAAGGTATGGATATGATTCCACATTTGTTACAAAGCATTCAATCTATTTGGCAAAGGACTCAATTTCAGACGAACCCTGAACCTATGAGGAGGCAAAGGAAAATCCTAATTGGGAAAAGGCCATGAAAGAAGAAATAGATGCATTGAAGGAGATGGACACTTGCGATTTGGTTCTAATCTCACCCAATCAAAAGGTAATTGGTTGCAGATGGGTATATAAACTCAAAAGAAATTAAGATGGACCAATTTATAGGTACATGCAAGATTGAATGTCAAAGGATGCTCACAAACTCATCGTATAGACTATGAGGAAACACTCTCATCCATTGCAAAGATGATGACAATAAAAACATTCATAAGTGTAGCTACTACAAGAAATGGGAGACTCCTCGAACTTGATGTAATAAATGCATTTATAAATGTTTGGATAAGTGAAGAGGTCGGTTGGAATTACAGGTTGGTTGTAGACCTAGCAACTCAGATCCTTCTCTATTCATAAAAAAGGATCACGATGAGGTTATCTATCTATGTGTATATGTAAATAACATGATTGTGATAAGTGATGATATGAATGGCATTCAAAGGATCAAGAGACACATGCAAGAGGAGTTCAAAATTAGTGATTCAGGTGAGCTTACATTCTTCCTAGGTATGCAGGTCACATACACAGATGAAGGAATGTATTTGACTTAGAGGAGGTAAATTCAAGATCTACTTCTTAAGTTCAAAATGGAGAACACTCAACCTGCACATACACCTTTGGAGATGAATCATAAACTTAGTGTTTATAAAGGTGAGAAAATTGAAAACATTAAAGAGTATCAAACCTTGAAAGGTAGCTTGATATATGCTACTCATACAAGGGCAGAAATCTCATACAGTGAAGGGGAGCTAAGCAAATTCATGCACATGCCAAGAAGACCACACATGGATGCAGCTAAGAGAGTACTTAAGTACCTCAAAGGTCAATGAAGGTATATCATATCCTTACTCTTTAGATTCGGATATCAAAATCTATTCGAATGCAAATTGGGCAGGAGCTAAGGATGATAGAATAAGTGCCTCTAGTTACTTAGCATTTGCAAGTTCAAAGCAAGTGTCATGGAGTTCCAAGAAGCAACCAATAGCTGCTTTATCCTCAACTGAAGCAGAGTATAGAGTTTTGACCATAGAAACTCAAGAGGAAATATGGTTAAAAGCATTGTATACAGATTTGGGACTTGTGAGTTCCCAACCTCACATATTTGGAGATAATGTAAGTTCCATGCATCTAGTAGTAAACCCTATTTTCCATGCAAGAACCAAACACATAGAGGTTCATTAGCAATCCATCACAAAGAAGCTCATGGCAAGGGAGATTGACATTTCTTTTGTTCCAACAGAAAAGCAAGTAGTAGATATGATGACGAAGGCACTTGATGGAATAAAGATTTGTAGATTTAAATCAATGATAGGTATTCAACCTATTAGAGAATGAAGAATCAAGCATACTTTAGCTTGAGGGAGAGCTGTTGGAACATCAATATTACACTATTCTTGAGGTTGATTTGATCTATATCAAAAATCTATCGTTTGGATTATGTCAAAATATCCATTAAAGTGTTCTTTTTTTATGCTCATTTATTGTTTTCTTTTTAGATTTTTTTTGGATCATTTACCAATTTAAAAGCCTAGAGCTTTACACATGTAAAAGGAGAAAAAGAGAGCTCAAACTCCACGAATTTCAGGTGGTTGAGCTTGAAAATCAATGAATCAATCAATCACTTAAAAGTAGATCAATTTGATCTTCACTTTTCCTAAATTGTAGGAAAGTGGATTGATTCTCTTCAACAACAAATCCCATCTTTATTTGAATTCAAAATCCACTTGTAAAAGTCATGCAAAACTTCAAGATTCTATATAAAGAGTTCAAAGCATGTGTACATTACATGGAAGCAATGTACATATACTTTAAGCCATCATTGTCTTGCTCCTTCATTTCTCTACATCATCTTCTTCAACAATAGTGAACTTGCAGAGACTGCTACTCTATCTAGAGAGCTGCAAATTGGATAAATGAATTCATTGGAAAGATATTAGTGTCTAGAGTATGTGTACATGTTTTCAAATCATTTGGTTCATTACATTTGGAGAAATTGTAGTTTTTCTATCTCAGGGTCTACCTCTACATAGCCCTAAAAAATAGGAGGTACCACTTTTGAGTATCAAGTTCATTCTAGAAGTTCAATCTTATGTGCATCATTGCTCCAAAAGGATTTTTTTCAATTTTAATCAAGTTGTCTGCTATGAAAATTTGAAGTTGATTCATCCAAAGGTAGCAAGTTTTTGAGCTAGTCATTGTGCAAACCTACCTATTTTGTTTCGACTCTTTCTCTTTGATGCTCCAAAGTACATAGTGGATTTTATTGCGCTTATCATATGCCTATTGTTGGAGAAACAATCACTAATTGGACATATATTTGAAGATCAAAGCTTTAGAAGAAAACCACATGCCTATGTGAAGGGACAAATTCACAAGTGTATTATATTTGTAAAGTTAGTTCACTTTAGTTCTAGAAGTTTTTTAAAAATCACGAGAATAAGAAAATCTATATAAGTTAGTTTGTATCAATTGACACGATGAGAAAGACAATGAGAAAGTGAGTTAGTACTCATTTTGTATGACTGAGAATAGTCGTGCTTCTATGAGTGAGAAAGCACTTGTAAGCTTCTGAGTTTTCATAGCTATGATAAGAACTAGTTAAAGTTCTATGTATAAGTCTTCTTCTTCCATCTCTAGACTTTTTCTTCTGTGAAATGTTTTTTTTTTTTTTAAGTTGAATTTTTCCAAGCAAGTCGATGCCTGGCATCAAATATATGTTGAAAGGTTGAGTTTTATGCGGGAAGTCTATGCCTGGCATCGAATCTTGGCTGATAAGTCATTGTTTTCATTCTTTGAGTGTTACGTGTTGTTGAATCTTCTAAAAACATGAAGTTTGTGGAGCAACTCGATGCCTGGCATCGAGTTTTAGCATAAAGTTGATGCCTGGCATCGACTTCTAGCATAGAAGTGCTTCATTCATATCTTGTGGCTAAACGCGCCTATTTCAGGAACAAAAAGTGGCTGAAAAAGCACAAAGTCAATGTCTGGCATCAACTTTTGGTTGCAAGTCGATGCTAGGCATCAAATTTTCATTTTTACACTCAGAATTACTAAAGGAGGCAAAATTTCTAGTTTTGGCAAGTCATACAGGGTGATCTTGTGAAGGCCATAACTTGAGTTCTAGAGATCCGTTTCTTGCATATGATAGCTTGTTGGAAAGCTCTACTCTTCTACTTTCATCCACTAAAAGATCTTGGAGAAATAACATTTTAACTAAGAGAAATTAGCAAAATACTGAAGGTATGTCATTTTAGTGACTGGAAAAATCTGAAGAAGTAAAGTTCTTGGTTTTGGCTATCATTTCTCAAAGTTTTGAGTGGAAATGAGTTAATGGTGACCATAGAGGTGTTATAGTGTCACATTATGTCATTTCTTGTGGTGTTTTACACATCAACAAGTGGTATCAGAGCAAAAAGGTTCTAAAGAGTAGAAGGCGGCAAAGGTACGAGAAGCTTTGAAAAGTTTTTCATTAAAGGTTGAAAGGTGAAGCATTTGAAGACACATTTCAAAAGGTTACTTCAAAAGTATCCTCATACACAAAGAACTCCAAAAGGTACTATTCTTTATCATTTAAGCTCACAGGTTGTAGCAGAAGGAAAGGAGTATGGCAGATCATATCTCCATTGACAAACTAGACAGAGATAATTACCCCGGATGGGTAATGAGAATGGAAGCCTTACTTATGAGTAAGGATCTCATGGTATATGTAACAGGTGAAGAAGAGAAGCGAGTATTTGAAGATGAAAGCCGACCAAAGAAAGAAGAACTTGATGCTTTAAAGCATTGGCAGAAGAAGGATGCAAGTGCAAAAGCCTACATCTACAATACAATCTCTGATCATTTGCTACCACACATCAGAGGATTGGAACCATCTGAAGATATATGGAATGCATTGGAGTATCATTTCCAAAGCACTACTAAAGCAGGGAAAGCAAGTCTATGGTCAGAGTTTACAACATTCAAGAAGAAGCCAAGTCAAAGTATTAGTGATTATGTCACTAAGATGAAGGATCTTGCAGATAGTCTTGGATCCATAGATGAAGATATTGAGGATCACAGCTTGATTCCTCAATTACTTACAGGCTTGAGAGGAGATGAAAGGTGGAAACCTTTTGCCTTATCAACAGAACTTTCATTAAATCATTATGTTCCAGATTTGAACCAGTTGCTTGGTTTGATGCTCACATTTGAGCAAGACTTGAAGGGAGATGGAGATAAAGGACAAAGTTCTGCAATGTACATGAAGAACAAGAAGAAAGGAGATAAAGGTAAAGCAAAGGATGAAGAAGAGTCAACTTCTCAAGTTTATTATGCAAGAGGTAAAGGCACGGGCAGACGAAGACCAAGAGCTTTTGGAAGAGGTAGAGGTAATCAAAATAACAACAAGAAGGCTTGCTGGATTTGTGGATTGAGTAATCATTTGGCTCATGACTGTTGGCACAACCAACAAGGATCAAACCAGAATCAAACAACAATAGTAGAGGTCAAGGTGGAAGATATCAAAGTAATTTCCAGAGAGGTAGACAAAATCCAAGAGGAGGCTATGGTAGAGGTGGAGGAAGAAGTTGGGGACAGAATCAATCCTACAACACCACCTACTACAACTATGCAAATGACACACAGAATGAAAGTCATACATCATTGATGATGAACTCAATCAGCACATCAGACAAAGAAGATCTAAAGATATTTTACATTTACTCTGGATGTTCTAATCATTTGTCAGGAAACATAGAATTGATGTCAGAATTGGAAAAAGGCATTTCTAGTCATACAGTTCAAACAGGTGATAATACAAGACATAGTGTACATTCAATTGGAAAAGTGAAATGCAAGAGTGGAGCAGATTTTCTAACCAATGTTTTGTATGTTCCTACAATACCTAAAAACTTGATTAGTGTGGGACAGATAGTTGAAAAAGGTTTTTAAGTCAGGTTTACAAATGAAGGATTATTTGTTGAAGATCCAGAGAATGGATATAATCAAATTGTCTCTGGTAAGAAAGAAGGTAGACTCTTTACTTTAAGAGTACAAGGGAACATTGGTCAAGCTTTGCTCACACATGGTGAAGGAGTGATTACAAAACTTGATCTCTAGCATAAGAGATTAGGTCACTTCAATGAAAGAGGAATTAAAGCTATGGTTGCTAATCAGTCTGTACTCGGATTACCAAATGTGCAGAGTCAACATATGGTTTATAAATGTGAAGCATGTCAAATGGGTAAAGCACACAGGTTACCATTTCAGAAGAAAGGATTCAAACATGATGGAGTACTTGAGCTCATTCATACAGATGTATGGGGACCAACAAAAGAAGGATCTATCAGTGGCTCAAGGTATTATGTTATTTTCATTGATGATGCTACAAGATGGATAACATTATATGTTTTGAAGGAAAGATCAGAAGTTTTTGGAGCCTTCAAGCATTTTCATGCATATGCAGAGAGAGTCACAGGTCAAAATCTTAAGAGACTGAGGTCTGATGGAGGGGGAGAATACTTCTCCCAAGAGTTCAATGATTATCTTTGGAATGCAGGTATTAAGAGAGAAATAACATGTAGGTACACACCACACCAAAATGATGTAGCAGAAAGAAGGAACAGGACTTTGGTTGAGTTTGCTAGAGCTATGCTGAAGGAGAAGAATTGTCCAAATTATCTTTGGGATGAGGCTGTAAATACAGCTACATATCTTGTGAATAGATTACCATGTGCAGCTCTCAATGGTATGACTTCATATGAATCTTCGTGGGGTAAAAAAAAAACACTAGATCATTGTAGAGTGTTTGGATCAATTGCATATGCTTATGTGCCATCACAACTAAGACATAAACTTGAACCAAAGGCAAAAAAATATGTGTTCATTGGTTATGATGAAAAGCAGATGGGTTACAGATTGTGGAATCCTCTAACCAAACAATTTATTGTTTCTAGAGATGTTACATTTGATGAACAGAAAAGTTGGTATGCATATCAAATTCATACAACTGAAGAATTTGAAGAAGAGGTAAGAAGATGTGAAAAAGGAAAATCAATTGTCCAGGTAAATAGACATGAAGACTATATGCAAGCAAGTACATCCAGAAGTGGATTAACAAGAATGAATGAAGAAGCTCCTATATTTGATGAAGAGGTGTATCAAGACACATATGAAGAATGTGAACCAAGGAGGTCAAGCAGGACTAGAAGGCAACCAGAAAGGTATTCTTATGATACTTCTTACATAACTCAGAAGAACTATGCATATATGGTCAAATATGATGAAGAACCTCAGAACTATGATGAAGCTAAAGGTAAGAAGCAATGGGAAGAAGCAATGAAGGAAGAGTTCAATCCACTAGAGGAGAACAAGGTATGGGAACTTGTTCCTAAACCAAATGGTAAGAAAGTAATTGGAAATAAATGGGTTTATAAAGTGAAGAATCTTGCAGATGGAAGTATAGCCAGATACAAAGCTAGACTAGTGGTGAAAGGCTATGCCCAAACCTATGGCATAGATTATGATGAGACATTCAGTCATGTAGCTAAGATGTCAACTATAAGGACAATCATTGCTATTGCATCTTCAAAGGGATGGACTCTAAGTCAATTGGATATAAAGAATGCATTATTGAATGGATACATATCAGATGAGGTATACATGGAACAACCTCAAGGGTTTATAGATTCCAGGTATCCAAATTTTGTTTGTAGGTTGAGAAGAGCACTCTATGGATTAAAACAAACTCCAAGAGCATGGAACTATAGACTGGTGAAGTATCTCAATGAACTTGGATATCAAAGTTCAAAAGCAGATCCAAGTCTACTCATCAAAAGAACAGAGGAAGGTACAATCTACATTTGTACTTATGTAGATGACATTATAATCACAAGTACTTCAGATGAAGGAATCAAGAAGGTAAAGATATTACTTGAGAGAGAGTTCAAGATCAATGACCTAGGAAAGTTGTCATAATTTCTTGGAATGGAAGTCACTTATACAGATCATGGCATATATGTATCACAAGAAAGGTATCTTGTGAATCTATTGAAGAAGTTTGATATGGAAAATTGCAGAGAAGCTTCAACTCCACTTGAAGTTAATCACAAGCTCAGTAAATATGATGGTGCAGAATACAAAGATATGAGGGAGTATCAATCTCTTGTGGGTAGTTTGATTTATGCTACACTAACAAGACCTGATCTTAGTTATGCAGTGGGAGTTTTGTCACAATTCATGCATTGTCCAAAGGACCCACATTGGATTGCAGGTCAAAGAGTTCTCATATATATCAAAGGAACTATAAAGGAAGGATTATATTATCCTTTTACATCAGATTTGAAGTTGAGAGCCTATAGCGACTCAGATTGGGCAGGTAACCAAGATGACAGAAGATCAACTCATGGCTACATGATATACATTGGTGATAAGCTTGTAAGTTGGTGTTCAAAGAAACAACATACAGTATCATTATCATCAACTGAAGCTGAGTACAAAGGACTTGTGGAAGTAGCTAAGGAGGTCATATGGATGCAGACATTGTTCAAAAGCTTGGGCATTGATCAAGGTATACCTACAATACATGGAGATAATATGAGTTCACTTTATCTTGCAGCAAATCCAGTATTTCATGCAAGAACAAAACATATAGAGATACATTATCATTTTCTCAGAGAAAAGGTAATGGAGAAAGAAATTGAAGTGGAGTACATTTCTACAAAAGATCAGATAGCACACATAATGACAAAGAGCTTGGATGGTGTGAAGACCAGCAAATTCAAAAGCATGGTAGGAGTAAAAGAAAAGAAGATGATATGAAGAAACAGAGAATGTCAATTAGTGATTGAGGGGGAGCTATTGGAGAAACAATCACTAATTGGACATATATTTGAAGGTCAAAGCTTTAGAAGAAAACCACATGCCTATGTGAAGGGACAAATTCACAAGTGTATTATATTTGTTTTTAGAAAATCTATATAAGTTAGTTTGTATCAACTAACGCGATGAGAAAGACAATGAGAAAGTGAGTTAGTACTCATTTTGTATGATTGAGAATAGTCGTGCTTCTCTGAGTGAGAAAGCACTTGTAAGCTTCTGAGTTTTCATACCTATGATAAGAACTAGTTAAAGTTCTGTGTATAAGTCTTCTTCTTCCATCTCTAGAGTTTGTCTTCTGTGAAATGTTTTTTTTTTAAGTTGAAGTTTTCCAAGCAAGTCGATGTCTGACATCGAATGTATGTTGAAAGGTTGAGTTTTATGCGGGAAGTCTATGCCTGGCATCGAATCTTGGCTGATAAGTCATTGTTTTCATTCTCTGAGTGTTACGTGTTGTTGAATCTTCTAAAAACATGAAGTTTGTGGAGCAACTCGATGCCTGGCATCGAGTTTCAGCATAAAGTCGATGCTTGGCATCGACTTCTAGCATAAAAGTGCTTCATTCATATCTTGTGGTTAAACGTGCCTATTTCAGGAACAAAAAGTGGCTGAAAAAGCACAAAGTCAATGCCTGGCATCGACTTTTGGTTGCAAGTCGATGCTAGGCATCGAATTTTCATTTTTGGATACTCAGAATTACTAAAGGAGGCAAAATTTCTAGTTTTGGCAAGTCATACAGGGTGATCTTGTGAAGGCCATAACTTGAGTTCTAGAGACCCTTTCTTGCATATGATAGCTTGTTGGAAAGCTCTACTCTTCTACTTTCATCCACTAAAAGATCTTGGAGAAATAACATTTGAGCTAAGAGAAATTAGCAAAATACTGAATGTATGTCATTTCAGTGACTCGAAAAATCTAAAGAAGTAAAGTTCTTGGTTTTGGCTATCATTTCTCAAAGTTTTGAGTGGCAATGAGTTAATGGTGACCATAGAGGTGTTCTAGTGTCACATTAATTCATTTCTTGTGGTGTTTTACACATTAACACCTATAAGTTCTATTTGAGTCTCCATAAGCTCAAGGGCTGGTCCTCTATTGGTTGGCTAGATTGAACTTTATCACTTCGCAACTCAGTTTTCTACCTCCTACAAGCTTCTCCAAGTCCTTTCATCTATGCAACAAAGAAATGCCAGAAATCTTACTTTGATACACACATCAAGGATAAGCAATTGTAAGAAGGAGAATTGGTGTTAGTATATACATTGAAGCAACATGTCAAGAAATTATAGAAGAGAGATTGCGGCCCTTTGGTGATTCATAGAATCTTGCCAAGTGGTGCTATTCAACTTGCTTCTCTATAAGGAGAAACCATCCCGAATTATATAATTGGATATAGATTCACGCTATAGCACGAGCCTCTCACAGGAGATATGGTGTGAAAAATACAAAAATTAAAGAACCCTAAGGAACATCAAGCTTCTCAACAAGAGGTGTTGGAACACATCAAAAAATGTAAAATGATGCAACAACGAGCCTACAAGTATATTGATAGACAATATGATATGCCTATGGGATTGTGCAAGATTGAGGAATCCTCCAAAAGGATCACGATCAAAGACCACAAATATGGGCTTCTTTAGGAAATCATTCCTCCCTACCTTCAAGAATTCTCATAGACATGGGAGTTCTTAGTAATGTGATACAACTATCACTTTTTTACAAATTTCAGGTTTCCATCAAATCTATGAATGCCATTTTGAGGAATGGTCAATACATACATACCATGTTGTGGTGAAGCCATGACACCCATCCATATTGCAAAATACACTTCTAGAGCCAAATTCCTAGCCTATAATGATGATTCTCTTACAAAAAATGTAGTTATAGGACAAGATTGGCTCTTAGATAATTTGGTAGGAGTCAACTAGGAAACGAACCATCTCACAATGAGAATCAATTATGAATGGATTATAATCCCAAATATACCCATATATCATGAAGTGAAGCACACATTATTAAAAGAATGCACTTAAATCGTTTTCAAGGACTTATGAAATAATTGTGTCATACGCATACAAATGACATGCAAAAGTGTATACTCCACGATCTACCAAGCAAGTATGGGTTGTGAAAGGATGAAAATTTTGACCTCAACTAAAAGATCCCAATTAGCTACCTACCACTCCCCTCCCAACCTTAAATAGCCCTTGCCCTTGACACATCTAGAGTCTTCTCTAAGGTCCAAATACTCCTCATATGGCCACTCTGAGGAGATTGAATAACCTTGAAGGCTCATGCTAGAGCCTTGGCTCCCCCAAGCTCTGGTCCTTGACTCAACTAGGGTCCTCGACCAAATCCAAGTATACCAATGGTAGATCATGAAGGTCTAAATAAATCTAACACTCTCTCCCCCTTCTAGAGATCACTGTCCTTAGTGATCAAGGAAGAAAAATTATTTGCAAATAAAAGCTTTTGATTCCCAAGTAGCATCTGTGAGTGGATGGTTGGTCCATGATTCTAAGTACTCTGGTATGAGTGATTCCATAAATGTTGCTCTCTCTTATCAAGGACTCATAATGGAACATCAGATTGAGATGTTCTATCGTTTAAAGCAACTAAACCATCTACACAATTCTCATCTCGAGAAACATATGGTCTCAACTTGCTAACATGAAAAACTGGATGAGATTTGCAATCATTTGGCAATTGTGATTTGTATGTGACCACATATCTTTTTTTTTGTTGTCCAAGCTCCACAAAATCTAGGGGATAGTTTGGGTTTCTAACCCACTATCAGTGGTGAATGAAATGGAACCTATAAAAACACATGATCTCCCTCTTGAAACATTTGTGGTGTGCGATCTCAATCTACAAATGCTTTCATCCTCTCATCAACTTGCGAAAGATTAAACTAAGCTATTTTCGATTTAGCTTGCATATCTGTAAGGAACTGTGAAGCACTCAAAGATTTCTCGGGTAACCCAATGGTAGCTAGACTATGGGGAATAAACCCATAAATCATCTCAAAAGGTACAAGCTTAGTAGTCTTGTGCTTACAATTATTATAAGCAAACTCAACTAATGGGAGGAAACTATCTCAATCTGTTGTTTCTCTTAAACATATGCCCATAGCATATCTTCTAGTATCTGATTAACTCTTTTGGTTTGAATGTCTGTCTGTGGATGCTCTCCACTACTCATCTTGAGTTGAACTTGAATTTTATTAAACACATGTTTCCAAAAGTTCCCTGTAAACCTCGGATCCCTATCTGAATCATGGATTTAGGTAGACCATGTAGTCAAAAAATATTTTGAATAAATAGTTCCACAACCTACAGAGCTTCCATTGATTCCTTGGTAGGAATAAAGTGTGCCTTTTTTCTCAAACAATCGACCACCACAAGAATAGCATTCTTCTATCATGGTGACCTAAGTAAACCCATTATGAAGTCCATCAAAATACTATCCCAACCATATTGCGGTATTTCCAATGGTTGTAGCACAGCTAAAGGACTGATCCTCTCTGCTTTATTCACTTGACATTTAAAACATCGACTTAGATAATTGTCTACATCTCTGATCATCTTTGGCCACAAAAAAGTGTGTCCAATCAAATGAATTTTTTCTCAATACTTGGACATCTCGCACAAGGTACATCGTGGTTCTTGAAAATAACTTCTTTTCTAAACTTCCCTTCTTAGGAATAAGGCACATAAATCTTTCCTTTTCTTTTGAGCAAACCTTGCTCAACTTGAAAATTAGAGAATGCCTTATCCTCATTACTTTTTGACAACTTTTTAATGATAGACTCATAGTACTCATCATTAACCTGTGAGTCTTTGATCTTTTGAATCAAATCATTGTCTAAAATGTGAAGCTAATCTGATTCAAAATACAAGATAATGCATCTGCAAATGTATTGGTTTTTCCTTTTCTATATAGATTTCCGTGTGAAATTCTTGCATCAACTCAACCCATCTACGCTGTCTCCCCCTGAGATCAGGTAATTTAGAAGTTGTCCCATACAAATAGTGTCTCCAAATTTTCAAAATATGAACTATGGCATATAGTTCTTGCTCATGGACAGGCCAGTTTTTGTGAGCCAAAGAATTTTTTACTTTCAAAGCTACCAGTCTGCCATCCTGAATCAAAACTGCACCACTTGCAATGCCACTACCATCGGTTTCTAATTTGAAAGGTTTTTGTGGATCTACCACTAATAAAATAGGGACACTTGAAACTGTTTGTTTCAATTGCTCAAAATTTTATTGTTGTGCACTAACCCACACAAACTTTTGATTATTTTTCAATAAATCTATCAAGGACATAGCTATGTGTGAGTAGCTTGCAATAAATTTCCTATAAAAGCCTGATAATCCTAAGAATGGTTGCAACTGGCATTCATTCTGAGGAATTGACCAATTGAGGATCATGAAAACTTTTCGTGGATCCATTCTAATTCGATCTATGGAAATTATGTGTCCTATGTTGGAATTTGGGGCCCTAGGATCGTTCCAATACTAAAACCTTTTGAGCGTACACACTTAATTAATTAAGATGATAAGTGAGAGATAGAAAGAAAGAGATCTTGAGACAAGCATAGAGAATGTAAGCTAGATTCTTACTCACTAAAAAATAGATGTCCAAATTACAACATGGGACTACAACTCAACCATATGATGTGGTGCACTCACTAATGGAAGAATAGCCAAGAAGATGATGATACAAAATTCAGATTATGCTGTTATAATCTGAGTGTGTGTAAAGTGAATGAGCAACAAAGCGAATCTAATTCTCATAAAATAGTGCAACAAATCTGAAAATAAAAAACCCTAATTCTGAAATTAGGGTACAAAAATCCTAAAATAGAATATAAGGCTAACTTACAAAAGGTACCTGCCACCACCTTGTAGAAGATCTCTTGCTCCAAGAGAGTAGCCTCTCCTTCACCAAAATTGCACCTCCAAATCTTTAGAACTCCAAGAGCTCGCTCAAGTTGTGTCCAAGAGTGTGCCCAACATGGTCTTTCTATAGTATTGTAGCCTCCAAAAAAATCTTGCAAAAAAATAACTCAAAAGGCTGATTGTTATTGCAAAAAACTCCTATCGTTGTATTCTAAAAATAGATTGCAATAAGTTTGCTTTTCTTTTAAAATAGCAATTGGATAAAAATATGCTTTTGTTTTAAATTTGATCACCCTAATTTCTTTGCTTTTGGACCCAATCGACTATATGACCTAGCTTTTAAAAGTTTGGACTTCATAATCTGCTTTTCTTCCATTTTGGGCTGAATTAGGGTTTGGATTATCTCCTTGATTTGACCTCGAATGAAGAAATGAAGCATACCACTAGATAGCTCTTGCCAAGCTCTATCTATCTGGCCTAAAAAAGTTTTACCCAAACTATACAAAAAATGCTAAGTCCTAAATGTAGAATTGTTGGAATGTGGACCAAATCTACATTGACTTCGAACAATCCCTCCTTCAATGTCATATTGGTACAAGCTTCAGTAACTTGCAAATCTTCTCATGACTATCTCTAGTCAATGCTTTGGTAAATATATCTGCAACATTCTCACTAGAAGGAACATAAACTAGCTCAATGTGCTTCTTTGCTATCTGCTCTCGAATATAGTGGTAGTGTACCTCTATATGCTTTGTTCTTGCATGATGCACTCGATTCTTTGCTATAGATATAGCACTTTGGCTATCTAAAAATATATAAATGGGTTCATGTACTCTCACATCAAGATAATTGAAAATATTCTACAACCAAACTGACTCTAGAGTAGCTGTAAATGCTGCACAATATTCAGCTTCACACGATGAAGTGGCAATAGTGGGTTGTCTTTTCGAAAGCCATGAGATCATATAATCTCCAAGATAAAAACAAAATCCACTAATACTTCTTCTTGTGTCTCTATCACCTACCCACTCAGAATATGAAAATCCTTTTAGTAAAAAATGTGTAGATTTTCAAAATACCATAGCATAATTTGAGTTCCCTTCAAATATCGAAAGATCTGCTTTATTGCTTTCCAATGTAACATTGTCGGATTCTGCATGAACCTTGATACTTGAGAAACTGCAAACTATATATCAAGATGTGTATTACAAAGATATATCAAGCATCCAACTGCTTGACTATATAAAGTAGCATCAAATGACTCTCCATCTGCTGCCATCTATAACATCGCGTTCTGATCTATAGGTGTTTGCATAGGTTTAGAATCACTTATCTGAAACCTTTCTAAAAGTTTCTCAATGTACTTCTGCTGTGTCATATAGATACACTCATCCTTAAACAGAAACTGAATCCCAAGATAATAATGCAAAATTCCCAAATCATTCACATCAAATTTTTTCTTCAATTGTTCTTTGAACATTTGCAAATCTTCATCTCTGGGACGTGATTATAATATCATCCACATAAATGATCGCTATAATCATCATACCTCATTCAGTTTTAACATAAAGAGTTGGATCTGCATCTGAGTTACGGAAACCAATGGACAAAAGATATGTATGTATCTTTTCATACCATGCTCTAGGTGCCTGTTTTAAACCATATAAAGCTTTTATAAGCTTACATACCAAATGTTCGTTACCTATCTCTTCAAAACCTTCTGGCTGCTGAATATACACATCCTCATGTAAATCACCATTTAGAAAAGTAGTCTTTATGTCAAATTGATATATATGCCAACTAAAATGTGTTGCTAAAGCAAGTATTCACCTAATAACAGTCATCCTAGACGTAGAAGCGAATGTCTCATCATAATCAATACCTTTTTGTTGTGCATATCCTTTGACAACTAATATGGCCTTATACCTGTCAATGGTACCATCTGCTTTCCTTTTTATTTTGAAGATCCATTTTACACCTATAGCTTTCTTTCCCTCTATAACTCACATAGCTGCCAAGTTGAATTCTTATGAATAGAATCAATCTCTTCTTGCATAGCTTTTCTCCAAATAGGAATGTTAAGTGCATCTTTAACACATGCAGGTTCATCTTCAACTGTCGTTAGTGCCAAAATATCATGAATCTCAAAGTCTTCAGCAAAACTTATATGATCTTTTTGTTGTTGTTGTCTAGTCTGACTCCTTGTTCTTCCTGTAAAAGTCTTTATACCACTATCTTTCCAAGTTTGCTATAACCATATAGGTGTATCCTTAAATAGTGGTGAAACTCTTTCTAACCCTTCAGCTTCCACAAGTTCTCGCACTTGTCCTTCTGTGGTGCTAGGACTTTCTGGAACTCTAACTTCTTCCATTTTTGGAACCAAAGTTTCATGTGGAACTGACTCTGTAGAAAGTTGTGAAATTCCTCTTTCTTCAACTCTTTCTTGAATCCTAGGAATTTTAACTCCTTCTTGATATGGCTGAACATGTAAATCCAAAATCCTTCTAAAAAAATCCATAGTCATTTTCACTAATGAACTCTGGAATTTCTGCTTCTTTATCATAAATCTTATTTTCAGCAATAAAAGCATTACGCGAAAGAATAACTTCACCTCTTTCTGGAACATAAAACCTGTATCCCTTAGTCTCAATAGGATATCCAATAAAAACAGCTTTCTTTGCCTTTACATCTAGTTTGTCTCGGTTCTTTTTCTCAACATGTACATAAGAAAGTGATCCAAACTTACTTTGAAGTAACTCACATTAGGTTTTCTACCATAATAAGCTTCATAACGTGTAATTACCTTTAAAGCTTTTGTAGATGACCTGTTCAAAATGTGATTAGTTGTATGTACTGCATTAAACCAAAATTTTGGTGAAAGCTTCTTGGATGCCATCATGCTACGCATCATCTCAACAAGTACTCTATTCTTTCTTTCTGCAACACCATTCTACTGAGGAGTATAAGCAATAGTAAGGTATCAAGTAATACCGTTCTCATCAAGAAATGTCTGGAACTCATTTGACAAGTATTCTCCACCTCTATCACTTCTGAGAATCTGGATAGTTTCCTCACTTTCATTTTCAACCATAGCTACAAACTTCTTGAACATAGGAAAGACTTCTGACTTCAACTTAAGACCATAGATCCATGAGTATCTCATAAAATCATCAACGAATAGAACAAAATACCTGAAACCTTGAATAGAGTTTGCTCTCATAGGTCCATTCACATCTGAATGAATAATCTGCAATTTCCTGGTAGCTATAATATGACCATGTTTCTTGAAAGGTAATTTATACATCTTACCTTCAAGACAACCTTCACATATATATGAATCATCTGGTAGCTTGAATGAGGGTAAAGTCTCAACCATACCTTTGTCTTTGATACTTTTGAGAGCTCCAAAACTTATATGTCCAAATCCTTCATGCCATACCTTCATATCTTCCACTGGTGACGAAGATTTGACCACATATGCTTTACTGATTTTTGACAAAACAAAGATCCCTCCTCTATGCTCACCTTGCAAAATACACTTGTCTTCTTTGTGTGATAAGATCTTACAAAGATCTCTCTCAAATACAACTTCAAAAGCATCACATAAAAATGTAGATATAGATAGCAGATTTTTCTTCATTTCAGGTACATAAAGAACATCTGAAATCTGAAAACTACCACCTTCTCTTGACTTTAGGGTTACTGTACCTATTCCCACAACATCCAAATCATTGCCATCTATAATAGTAACTCTTCTACCTGTAGAATAGGAAAGGTAAGAAAATACATCTATGCAAGCTATCATATGCTTTATAGCACCTGAGTCAAATATCCAAGGAGTTGCTGAAAGAACTTGTAAAGCTACCTGATCAAAAGTTGCTTCCTCAATGGTGATACAGGCATAAGAATCACCTTGAGATTTCCCTTTTTTATCATCTTCTAAAACATTACCTAATGCCTTTTTCTTTTCTGCTGCAATCCTTTTATAACATGCTGACTTAAAATGCCTAGGTTTCTTGCAGTAAAAACATATTACTTCCTTCTTCTTAGAAGACTTCTCTTCTTCATTCTCTTCCATTCCCTTCAACTGATCTTCATCTTGAAGTAACAAGAACTCTAACTCTTCAAATGTAACCTCTCTATCTCTTGTGGTAAGGGTAAGAGTGGTTATGAAAGAGCGATATGAGATAGGAAGTGAATTGATCAACGTATTTACCATTTCTTCATCAGATATCTCAACTCTTACATTTAGAAGTTGATCTCTCAAGTCAACGAGTCTCGTAATGTGGGTTTGAATTGAGTCACCAGCCTTCATCCTTGTATTTGCTAGTTGTCTCCTCAATTTAGCTTTTCTAGCAGGATTTCTGCTTTGAAAAAGATTCTCAAGCTTCAACCAAGCTTGTGTAGAACTTCTGCAAGATATGATATGTGGTAGAATATGCTTTTTGATGCTCATTGCTATGAATGAGAGTGATAAAGCATCTCTAGCATCCCATCTTGCCTAATCTTCAGTAGGAGGAACTATAGGTAAAGACCTACCTGTGACTCTCGATGTAGAAGTAGTTACCTCTTCTTCAGTTGGTTCTATAATAGTAATTCCACTACCTCTTGAAGCTGTTGTAACCCCTTCTTCGCCTTCTCGTCTGGGTCCTGTTAAGGATCCATTGACGATACTCCATAAATCCTTTGTCACTAAAGTATTCATCATCATGAAACTCAACATGGGATAATTAGAAGAACCATCCAACTTGTCTTCAATCTCAATTCTAATCTCACTCATCTTAACTAAGTGTGTATGTCAATTATGCTCTGATACCAAGTGTTGGAATTTGGGGCCCGAGGATCGTTTCAATACTAAAATCTTTTGAGCATACACACTTAATTAATTAAGATGATAAGTGAGAGATAGAAAGAAAGATATCTTGCGATAAGGATAGAGAACATAATCTGGATGCTTACTCACTAAAAAATAGATGTCCAAATTACAACATGGGAGTACTACTCAACCATATGATCTGGTGCACTCACTAATGGAAGAATAGCCAAGAAGATGATGATAAAAATTCAGATTATGTTGTTATAATCTGAGTGTGTGTGAAGCGAATGAGCAACAAAGCGAACCTAATTCTCACAAAATAGTGCAACAAATCTGAAAATAAAAAAACCCTAATTTTGAAATTAGGGTACAAAAACCCTAAAACAAAATACAAGGCTAACTTACAAAAGATAGCTGCCACCACCTTGTAGAAGACCTCTTGCTCCAAGAGAGTAGCCTCTCCTTCACCAAAACTACACCTCCAAAGCTTCAGAACTCCAAGAGCTGGCTCAAGTTGTGTCCAAGAGTATGCCCAACATGGTCTTTATATAGTATTGTAGCCTCCAACAAAATCTTGCGAAAAAATAACTCAAAAAGCTAATCGTTATTGTGAAAAACTCCTATCGCTATTTTTTTTTAAATTGATCGCAATAAGTTTGATTTTCTTTCAAAATAACGATTGGATAAAAATATGCTTTTGTTTTGAATTTGATCACCCTAATTTGTTTGCTTTTGGACCCAATTGACTATATGACCTAGATTTTAAAAGTTTGGACTTCATAATCTGCTTTTCCTCCATTTTGGGTTGAATTAGGGTTTGGATTATCTCCGTGATCTGACCTCTAATGACTTGATGAATTAACTATATAATATATGTATATATACAAAATTGCGTTCAAGGCTGAATATGGAATGGACCTAGGTACAAAATTTGAGAGAAGTGTTCATAAGAGTTATAGAAAATATGAGTGAGTGTTGGGTTATGAGATAGGATAAGTTGAATATAGAGAATTCAGATTATGTGTTTTGTGAAAGTGAAAAAATTTGCAACCAAACTAGAACGATACTTTTTCTCTAACATAAGAAGCTACAAGTACTTCTCCTCTTGAGGTGGTAAGCCAAAAAAAATAGTACAATAACAAGGCTGAAGTAGGAATAAAATTATGCAGCATATTACTAGAAACTAGTAGCTATACATAATATATATGTGTAAAGAAGAAGTAGGCAGCAAATTAAACATCTTCAAAAGCAGCAAGAACTCCAAATTGAAGAACTCCAAATTGTAGCAGATAACCCTAATGCACAATTTTATAAGTTTATTTGATGATTATGAGCACTCTGACACCCTCTTTTATAACAAATCAAAGATGTGAAAGAGGCCGCGGAGAGCTACGTCGTGGTGTGCTCGGTTGCTCCAAACACCAAGGGAGTGGGCTGCTGCGTGAGGAGAGAGAAAGTAGAGAGAGAAACCTGCGCAGAAATTTGGAGAAGAAGATGGAGAAGCTGAAGTTAAAGAAGTCCCAATCAAGTTATGAGAGATTTGGGACCAAGTCTTATTGATAAGTGACTTTTAGGTCATTTGGGCATGTTCACACATGGCCAATGACCAAAAGTCATAAAAATAATGTAAATGCCTATAACTCCCCAATTTGGGGTCCAAAAAATACAACAAAAATATGTCTGGAAAGCTCTCGAAGAGAGCTTTCACATGGAAGGGTCAAAATATACAAAAGGAGAGTCCTTGGGGCCTTTATCCCCAACAACCTCCCACTTAAAGGACCAAGGAGGCTCCTTTAAGCTAAGTAACTCCCACCATCTGTATACATAGCTGATGTTGTGCCTTGGGTAGACACTTCGTGAGAGCATCTGCAGGATTCTGTGAAGTATTGACCTTGATCAAAGTGATCAGGCCATCCTCTAACACCTCTCTGATGAAGTGATATCTCACATCAATATGCTTTGTGCGAGCATGAAACATGGCATTCTTTGCCAAACATATGGCACTCTGGCTATCGCATCCAAGAAGAGGTGCCTTTTCAAGCATCCCAAACTCACTGCAGAGCCGAGCTAACCAAATGGCTTCTTTGGAAGCCTCTGTGGCTGAAATATATTCAGCCTCTGTAGTAGATAGTGCAACTATCCTCTGAAGTCTAGAGCACCATGAAATAGCTCCACCTGCAAGGATGTATACATAGCCACTTGTGGACTTGCGTGTGTCCACATCACCTGCCATGTCTGAATCACAAAATCCTTTTAACTCCAATGGACCCTTTCCATAACATAAGCATTTACTTTTGGTCCCTTTCAAATATCTCAAGATAGATTTGACTGCCTCCCAATGAGCTCTACCAGGATTAGCCATAAACCTGCTAACAACTCCCACTGCATGAGCAATGTCTGGCCGAGTGGCAACCATAGCATACATAAGTGAACCACAAGCTGATGCATATGGAACACTCTTCATGTAACTGGCTGCATCATCATTTTTGGGACAGTCATCCTTGGAAAGCTTAACATGTGGCTGCAATGGCACTCCAAGAGGCTTAGCATCAGCCACATTAAATCTGTCCAGCACTTTTTCAATGTACTTTTCTTGGGATACCTGCAAAGTATGCTGCTGTCTATCCCTTTTTATACGCATACCAAGAATATGCTCAGCTTCCCCAAGGTCTTTCATTGAGAATGCAGAGTTCAGCTGCTGTTTTAGAGCATTCAGAGTGCTCTTTTTCTTCCCAGCCAGCAGCATATCATCTACATACAGTACAAGAATAATTGGGCTGCCATCTTCATCCTTTTTCGTGTACAAACAATGATCTGCATGGCTTCTTTTAAACCCATGTTTGAGCATAAATGCATCAAACTTCTTATACCATTGTCTGGGGGCCTGTTTCAGCCCATACAAGCTCCTTTTCAGTTTGCATACCAGATGCTCTTTTCCAGGAATGGCATATCCTTCTGGCTGTTTCATGTACAGCTCTTCATCTAAATCACCATGCAAAAAGGCTGTTTTAACATCCATTTGGAATAATTCCAAATCCAAGGCAGCTGTGAGAGCAAACAACACACGTAAAGTGGTCATTTTCACCACTGGAGAGAACACTTCTTGGAAATCAATGCCCTCTTTTTGGGCATATCCCTTAGCAACCAGCCTTGCCTTATACTTGGGTTTGCCATCAACAGTTTTGATTTTGTACACCCACTTGTTGGGAATGGCTTTCCTTCCTTTGGGTAACTCAACCAAATCCCAAGTATCATTTGCATGCAAGGCCTTTATCTCTTCCTGCATGGCTAACTCCCACTTCTTCTTGTGCTCACATAGCTTTGCCTCTTTATAAGTAAGAGGCTCACCCTCATCTGATAACATAATGTAATGTATAGAGGGATCATATCTGTTCATTGGCCTCCTAGCACGTGTAGATCTTCTTACCCAATGATCCACATTATCTGGCAATGGATCTACATCAGGAGGTATATCAACATGTCCATTGTTAATGGGCTGTTGCACATCATTTCCAGCCCTGTTTTCAGCATGAATAGGTGGCTGCATATGCCCTTCAGGATCATCATTTTGCTGTCCAGCATCATCTGGCTCAATAACCACGGGCTCATTGTCATTTCCAGCCATATGTGGTGCATCCCGAGGGTTCATATCAGATTTAATTGGTGACTGTACATGCTGAAATTTGACTCTTTTATGGTCATCTTTAGAGGCACAATTATTTTTGAGCAGCCTTGCCTCATTAAATACAACATCTCGGCTGCGTATTACCTTCTTGAGTTGAGGTAGCCAAATCCTGTAGCCCATTTCACCTTCATCTCCATAACCCATGAAGATTCCTTTCATGGACTTTGCATCTAACTTGCTTCTCAACTCAGGCCTTATATGCACAAAAGCATCGCAACCAAAGATGCGTAGGTGGTCATATGAAGCTGGTTTGCCAGACCAAACCTCTTCTGGAATGCCACCTTTTAAGGACATATGAGGGGATCGATTGCAAACATGAACTGCAGTTTTCAAAGCCTCTCCCCAAAATCCATGAGGGAGATTAGCTGTGGACAGCATGCATCTCACCCTCTCACATAAAGTCCTATTATACCTTTCAGCCACACCGTTGGAAGAGGGGCTATATGGGACTGTTAGCTCCCTCTTAATACCAAGATTTTCACAAAATCTATTGAATTCAGCACTTGTAAACTCACCCCCATTATCTGTACGTAAGCATTTCAGCTTTCTACCTGTTTGAGTGGTCACAAATGCATGAAATTTCTTAAATGCAGCAAAGGCTTCATCTTTATATTTTAACAAATATACCCAAAGCTTCCTAGAGTAATCATCAACAAAAGAAACAAAGTAAAGAGCACCCCCCATAGATTTTATGGGCATGCTACAAACATCAGAATGAACAAGATCAAGCACATTAGACTTACGAGAGACACCAGAGTAGTAGGAATTCTTTACTTGCTTACCATATTGGCATTCATTACAAAAATCAAGTTTTGAGCCTTTAGCATCAAACTTGTCCAAATTACATAGTTTATCAAGACCTTTTTGGCTCATGTGGCCAAGCCTTTTATGCCATAATTCCATATGTGAATGGATTTCAGCCAAAGCAATAAACTTGCCCAACAATGCTTTACCATGCAAGCAATAAAGAGTCCCTTTCTTTGTACCTTTAACAATCAGCCTAGAGCCTTTGATAAGCTTCCATGACCCCTTCTCAAAGAGGGTACTATATCCATGCATATCCATTTGCCCAACAGACAATAAGCTTTTCTTGATGCTTGGTACATACCTTACATCATGCAAAACCAGCTCATTGGTACCATCCACTGTGAGATGCACTGTGCCAATACCTTCAATTGAACAAGCATGGTTATTTCCAAGATATACATGTCCATGGCTGCCTGCATGAAAGGTAGTGAAACACTCCTTAATAGGAGTTACATGAAACGATGCACCTGAATCTACAATCCATGTTTGTGACAAAGCATCATTCACAGTAAGCAAGGCATCAATCAAATCCCTCTTTGTGATTTGCATGTCTTGTGCATGAATATTAATAGAAGCATCAAAAATTTCAACATGCTCTTCTGCCATAGTAGCACAAAGTATATCTTCTGCATCTGATAGCTCCTCAATGATGACACTAGAGGCCACATTGACCTTCTCTTTGTCTTTGTCCTTGGAGGTATCATGTGCTTCATTCTTGGTGTCCTTTTTCTTCCTGTCACCTGTGTTCTTCTTTCTTTCTAGTTCAGCTTTATAAAATCTGCAATCAGGCTTCTTGTGACCTTTCCTACCACATTGATAACAAGTCACTTCAGCCTTGCCTTTGCTTTTGCTCCTAATCCTCTGTACATTTCCACTTTTCTTTTCTGTTCTTCCTCTAGCCACATTGGCTGAACCACTGACCTCTCCACTAGCTTTCCTCCTGATTTCCTCATTCAAAATAGAACCCCTTACACCATCAAAGGTAAGACTGGGGCTATTCGAAAGTGAAACAACCAATGTTTCCCACGAATCAGGTAAGGTCATCAACAAGAAGATGGCCTTAAGCTTATCATCAAATGGAGGTAATCTAGAGTCCTGCAATTGTGAAAGAGTACCTGTAAACAAAGATAAGTGCTCAGCCGCACTTTTTGACTCATCAAGCTGCATACACACTAGCTTACGCATAAGATGCACTTGATTTACAGGCGTGGTATTTTCATAAGTGGCTTTCAGCTTCTCCCATACCTCAAAACCAGTTGTAAGGCCTTTCAAATCCACTAAGATTTCATCTGATACAGCCATCTTGATGTAAGTGATGGCCTTCTTGTTTAGGTTCATCCATGCTGCATCTGTCATATCTTCAGGCTTGACTTCCTCAAGAGCCCCTTCACAATCTTTAAGAAAGAGGATGCCCAACATTCTCTCTTTCCACAAATCGAAACCATTACCTTCAAATCTCTTGATCTCAAACAAGCTTTTGACATCAGAGGAGGTAGAGGCCATGTTTGCACACTAAGAGCTTCAAAATTTCACCAAAAAAGGTAAAATTCACCTGCTGTCCTGTGCGCAATTACCTTAGGAGACTATAGCTGAGAAATTAAGCCCAAAAACTGCCCAAAACTTGCAAAAATCAATTTCTGAAATTTTCTGCAGAAAATTTCAGAAAATTCCAGCAAGCTGTAATTGAATCAAAAACAACAAATTTGTTGTTTTTCAACCACAAAAAGCATACATAGATATAAAACCAAGGCAATGGGTGCTTGTTTTCACAAAAGCCCCAATTTTTTGCAGCAATATGACCTGTAAAATCAGAGAAATGACCTGCTGTAATAAGTTTCCAGCAAGTATGCACTTCCTCAATCTTTGTGCATGTCCTCCCACTTGAAAAATGAGAGAAATTCTGCCACAAAAGACCTGTAGATGAAAAAATCAGCAATGTGGATGCTGAAAAAGACCTGTGGGGATACAAAAAAAAAGAATAGAAGAGATTCTTCGCGATGAAACTCTCTAAAAAGCACAAAATTTGCTTCAGCTTTGCTCCGGGCTGAAGTAATCCTCCAAAAACAGCCCTTTTATCGCGAAAAAAGAGGGTTTTTCGCGATGAAATTCTCCCAAATGCAAGAAAACACCTTTAGCTTAACATAGGCTGAAGTGGAAAAGCAGTTTGAGCAACTTTGTCGCGATGGAACAGCTCAAAGCTCTGATACCAGTTGAAAGAGGCCGCGGAGAGCTACGTCGTGGTGTGCTCGGTTGCTCCAAACACCAAGGGAGTGGGCTGCTGCGTGAGGAGAGAGAAAGTAGAGAGAGAAACCTGCGCAGAAATTTGGAGAAGAAGATGGAGAAGCTGAAGTTAAAGAAGTCCCAATCAAGTTATGAGAGATTTGGGACCAAGTCTTATTGATAAGTGACTTTTAGGTCATTTGGGCATGTTCACACATGGCCAATGACCAAAAGTCATAAAAATAATGTAAATGCCTATAACTCCCCAATTTGGGGTCCAAAAAATACAACAAAAATATGTCTGGAAAGCTCTCAAAGAGAGCTTTCACATGGAAGGGTCAAAATATACAAAAGGAGAGTCCTTGGGGCCTTTATCCCCAACAAGATGTAGTGGAAAAGCTACCAAAAAAATGGGAAAGCAACCTACATAACTTTTTGGAAAAGTTAAAAATAGTGATTGTTCTTGAATATTGTGCTTTATTTGGATAAATTTATGGGAAATCATCTTTTACTATTTTTTATAGATTTAATTTCAACTTATTAATTATAATGTGAAACGCACTTTCAAAAAGCAAATTTTTAGGGTTCTACTTTTGGAAAGGTTATGGAATAGGTGACTTGTTATATGTGAATAGAAAGCTCTTCTGAAGCTCTATAAGAGTACATAATAATAATTTTTTAACATCTTTGACCATGCCATTCTTGAGAAATGTGAAATGATAAAATTAGGGTTTTTTATCACAATTTGGTATTGTTTCCAACAAAAGAGAGCAAGGAGAATTTGGTTATGCATGCATATAAGTTTTTTATACCTAATCTTTGGAGGAACTCTTTTTCATGAGAAAGAGAGATTATATTGGACATTTTTCTAGAATAGACTTCTTATGCAAGTGTCGGCATGATGAAAGAAAAGTGAGTTATGATGAAATGCACGCATGCAGTGTCCAACACTTTATAATGTGATTTTATGTGCTTAACAATACAAAATGATTGATATAGTGCATGTAGAGCACTCTTTTCTTTTTATAAGATCATGCCTATGCAATATTTATGCTACATAATTTTTTCTAGATTTATGCATAAATTTTCATAACTCGTAATCACCTATAACTAGGTCTAACAAACAATTTGCTACCTAGATAACATTACAAATAAAGATTTAAGAATAATTTTATGAGTAATATGTAATAAAAAACTCTTCGCTCCTAAGGTAGGAGCAGAGGATGGATTTTGGTGTTTCTAAGAAACACAATGTACACACATGTTTATATATATCCAATAACTTGGAAGAGATATCCTAGTTCGTTGTGAATATAAGAATTGTAATAGATTTCAAAAAATGGTGAGAGTTGTTGGAAGTGGGGTAGGCCATAATAATAATATTCAAAGGTTTACAAGATCTTCCAACACATGAACCTTGGCATACACACCATAAGACTCAAAAATAGATGAAGGAGAAATAGAGAGAGAATACATAATTTTTCAAATTGTAACAGTAAGTTGAACGCTTACCTACACTATCTTATATTGAATGTTAAATTACAATGTATGTAATGATTACAAAATTGAATATGTGCTAAATATAGATACAAAATCTGAATTTAGGCTGAATTTTGGGTTTTAGATACAAGAATTTGATTATAAAGTGCCTAAGAGGTATGAAGAGTGTGTGTATGTGAGTTTGAAGTGAGTAGAAACAGTTTAGAACTATTTTTAAAGCAAACTCTAATTCTAGATAGCAAGAAAGATGACTCCTCCTGTTGAAGCAAAAGACTTGAAGCCTAGGAACAGCATCAACATAAGAAGGACTGAATATAGAATTTCTACTTACAAAACCCAACTATAAGCTAATGGTTGGCTGCCAAAATCTCTTCCAAATATGCACCAAGGTAGTACACACCTCCTCCACTTCTCCTAGCATTGAGTAGACTTGAATTGGATCCTTGAGTAATGATCAAGTGATGCTAGAAGTCACCCTCTAAGTGTTATTATTTAGCCTCTTATCTGCTCATGATAAAATCCATCACAAAAGCTAAAAAAGCTAGGAGAAAAGCTGAAAATAGAGATCTATTTTTTTTTTTTCCACCAAACTTTCTTTTTGGGAGAAAACTATAGCGATCTCATTTCTTGGCCATCACATGAACTTGAAAATTTTCTTTCCTTGTTGTACATATCATGAGGGACAAGAATATGTAAAAAAAAAACTTTTTTAGCAGAAACTAGGGTTAGAGTTTACTACCATTTTTGGACTTCTGATGGCCGAATGTTATATACTAAATGAAAGCTCTCCTCAAGTACTATCTAATGGGCTAATGAATAAATTTTTGACATTGTGTGAACAAAATTTGGCTAAGTACCAAAAATTAGGGTTGTTAGAAATTAGGTTTTTGTGCTATTTTGACATTGTTTCCAACAATCCCCCTCCCCTCTCAATGTCATAATGGCATAAGGTACAAAAAACTACAAAACTTTTGATGTATATAAATATATCTCTTAACTACTTTCCAATGAATCTTGAGCAGACTATGCATTAACTTGGATACTTGAGAAACTGCAAATTGAATGTCTGGATGTGTATTACATAAATAGATCAAGCAACCAACTGCTTGACTATACAAAGTAGCTCAAAAGGTTCCAAATTTTCTTCTATGTGTAATGACACATTAACATCCATAGGTGCTTGCATAGACTTGGAATCTGTCATCTTAAACCTTTCCAATAATTTCTCAATGTATATTTTTTTTGCGTTATATAGATACACTCATTCTTGTATTTGAACTCAATCCCAAGAGATAATAATGTAAAATAACTAAATCATTCACATCAAATGTGTGCTTAATTTGTGCTTTAAAATATTGAAGTTTTCAATCCTTCGGACCTATCATGATCATATCATCAACATCTATGAAAATAATAATGATAATAATCAAAACTTTTTTTTCTTTAACATAAAGAGTAGGAGCAGCATCCGGGGTTTCAAAACCAATCAATAAAAGATAGAGATGTATCTTCTCGTACCATGCTCTTGGTGCTTGTTTTAGTCCATGCAAAGTTTTGATAAGCTTGCATACTAAATGCTCTTTACCTATCTCTTCAAAAACTTCTGGTTGTCGAATGTAGACATCTTCATGAAGATCACCATTAAGAAAGGTAGTTTTGATATCTAATCGGTATGCATTCCATCCAAAGAATGTGACAAGAGAAAGTACTATTTTGACTTCCAAACTTTGGAACCTTTTCCAACTTCATAAGTTGGGACATCAAGAGGTATTGATGATGGACTAGGTACTGATGTAGGTAATGGAACTCTCTCTTCACCTTTATCAAGTGCATCTTTTAGATTTGAGAAGGTTCATCAAACTTTAAACTCATATGACAAGAAAGTAGATATAGAGAGCAAATTCTTCTTGATTTTCGAAACATCAAGGTCACTCTTCTACCTAAAGAGTTAATAAGAGAAGAAAATACATTTCTACAACCTTTCGTATGCTTAGTAGCTTCGAAATAAAAAATCCAAGGATTATCAGAGATTGCATTTAATGTTGCTTGATCAAAATCTAATTCTTCAATACTAACATATGCAAAAGATTCTTCCTTTGAAGACTTAGGTTTTGAATCATCTTCAGCATTATTACCTATTGCTCTTTACTTCTCATCATAAATCCTCTTTTTGCATTTTGCTATGAAATGATCTAGTTTCTTACGGTAACGAAAAATTCCTTTCTTTGAAGTAGATGTAGTGGAAACATAATTTTCTTTGGGTGTGGAAGAAGTAGTAGAGGTAGCTTAGGTAGAAGATGAAGTGGAAGATTTAATTTCCTTTGAAATAACAAAAGTACAACTCTTCAAATGAAATTTCTCTATCTCTTGTAGAGAGAGATAAAGAAGTAACAAAAGAACGAAATGAAGATGGAAGTGAATTTAAAAGTGTGTTTACCATATCCTCATCTAAAACATTGAATCCAATATTAAGTAACTGATCATGTAAGTCTTTGAGCTTCAAAATCTATAACTAAACTGACTCACCAACTTTCATCCTTGTGTTACCTAATTGTCTTCTTAGATGAGCTTTCCTAGCCAGATTTCTGCTTTAATAGAGATTCTCTAAATCCAATCAAGCATACCGAGAGGTTTTGCATGACCTGATTTGGGGTATAATATGCCTCTTGACTCCCATAGCAATGAATGAAAGTGCTTGTGCATCCCTTAAATCCCATCTAGATTGCTCTTCTATAGGAAGTAATCTAGTAGCATCATGACCTTTGGATGATGAAAGAGTTTCTTCTTCTTCTTCAATAACCTCCTATTGAGCAAAAATTGGGGCAACATGCCTTTTGAAAGATGAAGAAATGTCTTCTCCTAATTATCTTTGTCTTAGGCACTTGCTATTGACAATATTCTGCAAGCCTTTAGATACTAGAAAATTCATCATCATAAAACTCCACGTTGGATAGTTAGACATTCCTTCAAGCTTATCTTGATTCTCAAGTCTATAATCACTCATCTTGTTAAGGATGTATATGAACTATGCTCTGATAGCAAATGTTGGAAGTGGGGTGGACCCTAAGAATAATATTCACACGTCTATAGGATCTTCCAACACATGAACCTTAGCATACACACCTTAAGACTCAAAAATAGATGAATGAGAATAGAGAGAGAATACATAATTTTCAAAGTGTAATGATAAGCTAAATGCTTACCTACACTATCTTATATTGGATATTAAATTACAATGTGTGTAATGATTACAAAATTGAATATGTGTTGAAATACAAAATCTGAATTTGGCTGAACGTAGGGTTCTAGATACAAGAATCTTATCATAAAGTGCCTAAGAGTTATGAAGAGTGTGTATATGTGAGTTTGAAGTGAATAGAAATAGTTCAAAACTGTTTTTAAAGCAAATCCTAATTCTAGCTAGCAAGAAAGACTCCTCCTTGTGTTGAAGTAGAAGGTTTGAAGCTTAGGAACAGTAGCAACATAAGAAGAAGGATTGAATATAGACTTGCTACTTACAAAACTCAACTATAAGCTCATGGTTGGCCACCAAAATCTCCTCCGAATCTACACCAAAGATAGGAAACACCTCCTCCACTTCTCCTAGCATTTAGTAGACTTGACTTGGATCCTTCATTGATGATAAAGTGGTGCTAGAGGTGGCCCTCTAGGTGCTATTGGCCTCCTAGCTACCTATGATAAAATCCATCACAAAAGTTTTAAAAAAAAGGGTGAAAAGCTAAAACTAGTTATCTATTTTTTTTATTTGCCAAACTTGCTTTTCAGGAGAAAAATACAACGATTTGATTTATTGGCCATCAGATGGACTTAACAATCTGCTTTCCTTGTTGTACATATCATGAGGGATGAGAATATATTAAAAAACCTTTTTTTAGCAGAAATTAGAGTTGGGGTTTTCTACCATTTATGGACCTTCGATGAATGAAAATTATATACCGAATGAAAGCTCTCCTCAAGTACTATCTAATGGGCAAATAAAATTTTTGACCTTTTGTGACCAAAATTTGGCTAAGTACCAAAAATTAGGGTTGCTAGAAATCAATTTTTTGTGTTATTTTGACATTGTTTCCAACAAGAGCCTCACTAGCATAACTTAAATTATATATATAGATACACTTCAAATGGAAGACATAGATATGGTTATCATCACAAAGGGAAAATAAAAGGTTTATGTTTGAGAAGATTCACAAATAGATAATATTGATGAGAATGATAGAGATGGTATCATCTCTATCATCTGGGAGTGAAAACAGATGGTAATTAATATAGAATAACTTGAAAATATACTATATGTATGGTATCATTGTGTGGAACTCTTCAATCGACTAGAGAGTTTAAGTATAATACTAAGAAAGGTCTTAGGACAAGGACAATTTATTGCCAAGGTCATGGGAGTAGGGAGGGACAAGTCAATGTTTAAAATTACATGTTCTTGTAGGTGAGAGCGCTAAGGTATTCATTATGAGCCAAATAGGTTTTATTTGTACATCTCTGATGAGAGGATAGTTCATCCTAAAAGTTTTCATGATCAAGATCAATGCAAGTATCATTATGGTTAGAATAAATAAGTTAAAATATTATCAATAGAATCCATAAGAGAGAAAAACAACCAAAGAATTGAAGATATTAAAAAAATCAAATAGTTTGATAAAAAGATTGAGCTTCCTTTCATTGATAAATGGAAAATTAAAGAATGATTAGAATGCCATGGTAGAAGAATTTAGAGAGTAGTGGGAATTCATTTAAGAACTTCTAAGAGTTAGAAGTTGTTCGAATTTGGGGTCCCAGGATCATTCCAATACTAAAAACCTTTGAGCATACACACTTAATCAATCAAGATGATAGATGAGAGATAGAAAGAAAGAGATCTTGAGACAACGATAGGGAACATAAGCAAGATGCTTACTCACTAAAAAATAGATGTCCAAATTACAACATGGGAGTACTACTCAACCATATAATGTGGTGCACTCACTAATGGAAGAATAGCCAAGAAGATGATGATACAAAATTCAGAATATGATGTTATAATCTGAGTGTGTGAAGCGAATGAGCAACGAAGTGAAACTGACCTCACAAGAAATATGAAAATCAACAAACCCTAATTCTGAAATTAGGGTTAAAAAACCCTAAAAACAAAATATTAGGCTAACTTACAAAAGATAGCTGCCACCACCTTGTAGAAGACTTCTTCCTCCAAGAGAGTAGCCTCTCCTTCACCAAGTCTTCACCTCCAAAGCTTTAGAACTCCAAAACTCTAGGTTGTGAATTGTCCAAGAGTGTCCCAACATGCTCCTTATATAGGTTTGAGTCTCCCTCCATAAAGCATGCGACAAAATTTATGAAAAATCAATTCGTGGGCCAAAAAAGCTACTATTGCAAGTTTTAAAAAGATCATTGCAGTTTTTAGCTTTTTGTGACTTAAAAATTTTTTATCGCTAATTTTTATGTTGCTTTATTTTGGATCGTTGGAATTAACTTGCTTTTTGGCCAAGTTGATAATATGACCTAGCTTTTTAAGTTTGGACTTCTAGAAAATGTTTTTCCTCCATTTTGAGTTGAATTAGGGTTTTTCTTTTCTCCCTGTTCTGACCTTTGATGAAGAAATTCAGAAGCATACCAATAGAGAACTCTCACCAAGCTCTATCTATCTAGCCTAAAAAAGTTTTACCCAAACTGTACAAAAAATGCTAAGTACAAAATGTAGAATTATTGGAATGTGGACCATATGTACACTGACTTCAAACAGTCCCTCCTTCAATGTCATATTGGTACAAGCTTCAGTAACCTGCAAATCTTCTCATGACTATTTCTAGTCAATGCTTTGGTAAATATATCTGCAACATTCTCAATAGAAGGAACGGAGCGAATGTCTCATCATAATCAATACCTTTTTGTTGTGCATATCCTTTGATAACCAATATTGCTTTGTACCTGTCAATAGTACCATCTGCTTTCCTTTTGATTATGAAGATCCATTTTACACCTATAGCTTTCTTTCCCTCTGGTAACTCACATAGTTGCCAAGTTTGATTCTTATGAATAGAATCAATCTCTTCTTGCATAGCTTTTCTCCAAATAGGAATATTAAGTGCATCTTTAACACATGCAGGTTCATCTTCAACTGTCATAAGTGCCAAAATATCATGAATCTCAAAGTCTTCAGTAAAACTTACATGATCTTTTTGTTGTTGTTGTCTATTCTGACTCCTTGTTCTTCCTGTAAAAGTCTTTATACCACTATCTTTCCATGTCTAATATAACCATGTAGGTGTATCCTTAAATAGTGGTGATACTCTTTCTGACCCTTCAGCTTCCACAGGTTCTAGAACTTGTCTTTCTAAAGTACTAGGACTTTCTGGAACTCTAGTACTTTATTCCATTTCTAGAACCAAAGTCTCATGTGGAACTGACTCTGTAGAAGGTTGTAATTCCTCTTTCTTCAATTCTTTCTTGAATCCTAGGAATTTTAACTCCTTCTTGATATGGCTGAACATGTAAATCCAAATTCCTTGTAAAAAAATCCATAGTCATTTTCACTAATGAACACTAGAATTTCTACTTCTATATCATAAACTTTATTTTCAGCAATATAAGCATTGCGTGAAAGAACAACTTCACCTGTCTCTGGAAGATAAAACCTATATCCTTTACTCTCAATAGGATATCCAATAAAAACAGCTTTCTTTGCCTTTACTTCTAGTTTACCTCAATCCTTTTTCTCAACATGTACATAAGAAAGTGATCCAAATACTCTGAAGTAACTCACATTAGGTTTTCTACCATAGTAAGCTTCATAAGGTGTGATTACCTTTAAAGCTTTTGTAGATGACCTGTTCAAAATGTGATTAGGTGTATGTACTACATCAAACCAGAATTTTGGTGAAAGCTTCTTGGATGCCATCATGCTCCGCATCATCTCAACAAGTACTCTATTCTTTCTTTCTGTAACACCATTCTGCTGGGGAGTATAAGCAATAGTAAGGTGTCGAGTAATACCTTTCTCATTAAGAAATATCTAGAACTCATTTGACAAGTATTATCCACCTCTATCACTTCTGAGAATCTGGATAGTTTCCTCACTTTCATTTTTAACCACAGCTACAGATTTCTTGAACATAGGAAAGACTTCTGACTTCAACTTAAGACCATAGATCCATGAGTACCTCGTAAAATCATCAACAAATAGAACAAAATACCTGAAACCCTGAATAGAGTCTACTCTCATAGGTCCATTCACATCTGAATTAATAATCTGCAATTTCCTGGTAGCTGTAATATGACCATGTTTCTTGAAAGGTAGTTTATGCATCTTACCTTCAAGACAACCTTCACATATATCTGAATCATTTGGTAGCTCGAATGAGGGTAAACTTTCAACCATACCTCTGTCTTTGATACTCTTGAGAGATCCAAAACTAATATGTCCAAATCTCTCATGCCATAGCTTCATTCCTCCACCGATGATGAAGATTTGATCGCATATGCCTGACTGATTTTTGACAAAACAAAAGTCCCTCCTCTATGCTCATCTTGCAAAATACACTTATCTTCTTTGTGTGACAAGATCTTACAAAGATCTCTCTCAAATAAAACTTTAAAACCATCACCTAAAATTGCAGATATAGATAGCAGATTCTTCTTCATTTCATGTATATATTTATACATCTGAAATCTCAAAATTACCACCTTCTCTTGACTTTAGGGTTACTGTACCTATTCCCACAATATCCAAATCATTGCCATCTGCAATAGTAACTCTTCTACCTATAGAATAGGAAAGAGAAGAAAACACATCTCTGCCACCTCTCATGTGCTTTGTAGCACCTGAGTCAAATATCCAAGGATTTGCTGAAAGAACTTGTAAAGCTTCCTGATCAAAAGCTACTTCCTCAATGGTGATACAGACATAAGAATCACCTTGAGATTTCCCTTTTTTATCATCTTCTGCAACATTACCTGATGCCTTTTTCTTTTCTGCTGCAATCCTTTTATAACATGATGACTCAAAATGTCAAGGTTTCTTGCAACAATAACATATTACTTCCTTCTTCTTAGAAGACTTCTCTTTCGATGTAGAAGAAACAGAATCTGAAGTAGAAGGTGAAAGGGACTTACTTTCCATCTTGGATTGTTTTTCTTTCTTCTCCTTCTTCTTCTTTTTACCCTTTGATGAAGATAAAAGTGCTTCTTCATTATCTTCCATTCCCTTCAACTGATCTTCATCTCGAAGTAACAAGAATTCTAACTCTTCAAACGTAACCTCTCTATCTCTTGTGATAAGGGTAAGAGTGGTTATGAAAGATCGATATGAGATAGGAAGTGAATTAATGAGCGTATTTGCCATTTCTTCATCAGATATCTCAACTCCTACATTTAGAAGTTGATCTCTCAAGTCAACGAGTCTCGTAATGTGTGTTTGAATTGACTCACCAGCCTTCATCCTTGTATTTGCTAGTTGTCTCCTCAAGTGAGCTTTCCTAGCAGGATTCCTGCTCTGAAAAAGATTCTGAAGCTTCAACCAAGCTTGTCTAGAACTTCTGCAAGATCTGATCTTTGGTAGAATATGCTTTTTGACACTCATTGCTATGAATGAGAGCACTAAAGCATCTCTAGCATCCCATCTTGCCTAATCTTCAAAAGGAGGAACTCTAGGTAAAGATCTACCTGTGACTCTGGATGTAGAAGTGGTTACCTCTTCTTCAGTTGGTTCTGTGATAGTAACTTCAGTACCTCTTGAAGATGTTGTATCCCCTTCTTCGCCTTCTCGTCTTGGTCTTGTTAAGGATCCATTGACGATACTCCATAAATCCTTTGTCACTAAATAATTCATCATCATGAAACTCCACATGGGATAATTAGAAGATCCATCCAACTTGTCCTCAATCTCAATTCTAATCTCACTCATCTTAACTAAGTGTGTATGTCAATTATGCTGTGATACCAAGTGTTGGAATTTGGCGCCCCAAGATCGTTCCAATACTAAAAACCTTGAGCATACACACTTAATTAATCAAGATGATAGGTGAGAGATAGAAAGAAAGAGATCTTGAGACAAGGACAGGGAACGTGAGCAAAATGATTACTCACTAAAAATAGATGTCCAAATTACAACATAGGAGTACTACTCAACCATATAATGTGGTGCACTCACTAATGGAAGAATAGCCAAGAAGATGATGATACAAAATTCAGATTATGCTGTTATAATCTGAGTGTGTAAAGTGAATGAGCAACAAAGTGAAACTAACCTCACAAGAAAGTGCAACAAATCTGAAAATTAGCAAACCCTAATTCTGAAATTAGGATTCAGAAACCCTGAAAATAGAATATTAGGCTAACTTACAAACGCTAGTTGCCATCACCTTGTAGAAGACCTCTTGCTCCAAGAGAGTAGCCTCTTCTTCACCAAATCTTCACCTCCAAAGCTTCAGAACTCCAAAACTCTAGCTTGTGAATTGTCCAAGAGTGTCCCAACATGCTCCTTATATAGGTTTGAGTCTCCTCCATAAAGCATGCGACAAAATTTACAAAAAACCAATGGTGGGCCAAAAAAGCTACTATCATAAGTTTTAAAAAGTTCATCGTAATTTTCAGCTTTTTTTGACTTAAAATTTTTTTATCGCTAATTTTTATGTTGCTTTATTTTGGATCGCTGGAATTAACTTGCTTTTTGGCCAAGTTGGCAATATGACCTAGCTTTTTAATTTTGGACTTCAGAAAATGCTTTTCCTCCATTTTGAGTTAAATTAGGGTTTCACTTTTCTCCTTGTTTTGACCTCTGATGAAGAAATGAAGCATACCACTAGATAACTCTCACCAAGCTCTATCTATCTAGCCTAAAAAAGTTTTACCCAAACTTTACAAAAAATGCTAAGTCCAAAATGTAGAATTGTTGGAATGTGGACCATATGTACATTGACTTCCAATAGAAGTTGAGATATAAACTTCAAATCCAGTAGTTTACGAGATATAGCTCTATCTATCTCTCTATCTAACAATGAATAATAGATATCCAAGATGGACTCATCTTCATTAAGCAAACAAGCAAAGTTTTTGGGTCAAGTAATAAAGAAGAAGATGACCAAGATACATGAAAAGACAAGTTTTGCAAAGCGCAAAGCAGACAAGGTTGTAGACTAGACCTCTTAGAGGGAATGACAAGGGTATATAGCAAGGCAAGGTTTGCTTAGAGTTGACAAGGAAAGGTTGTTCTTCCCCAAGTATATGATTACACAACAAAGTGTTGATATATTTTGATAGTGATGTGTGAACATACTTCAAACTATCAAGGCACTTCTTTCCCTTCGGCTTGCATATACACCTATAACCCTAACAAGTTACTTATCTTCTCTTGTACATTCACTTAGTCTTAATTTTGTATTCCAAGGTTCTTCTTCTTCTGTGTGTTCTATGCGAGCTTCCATAATCCTTGAACTCCAACAATTGGTATTAGAGTAGGTCACCACTTTCTATAGGGCATCATTGATACCCTTCCAATCAAATTCTCAAAATTGCATGAAATTTGGTGAGCATACTCAGGTTCGTTAGCAATTCAAAACAACTTCATTTTGTGGCATCAACATTTTGATTTGAGTTTATTTTGTTCTCAAAACACACTGGTTATAGTGACTATGCAAGTAATTTTGTTTTTTTGTACCAAATATATATAAAGGTTTTGGTTTCCCATCTCAATGCCTCAAAGTCTACTGCACGTCTATCGGAGCTTGGTATTTCAACTTTTTATAGAAATGGTCAATTTCATGCATCAAGGTAGAGTCACTTGCCATGGTTGAAAGCAATGATGTATTTCATAGGTTGGCTATTGAGGATAAGTTGGATGGTTCCAACTACCCATTGTGACCATACATGATATGGCATGTATTGTTAGCAAAAGGTTTGTGGAATATTGAGTGCAAGGTGTTGAATCCTCCTACACCTACAAATATTGTGATAGAAGGTGATGCAAGTGGTATCAAAGACGATGATCTTCAATTTCTTGGTCCTACTATAGGTCCTATTGCACCTATTATAGAGAAACTTTGTGCCCGTAGGGCCGAGACGGTAGGACTTCTGGTCGCGGAGATATTGTCAGATCGTATATTTTACCGACTATTTTGTATCTCCATTATCTATACCGAACCGCCTTGTAAAAGCTATATAAGCATGGCCCAGGTTGAGCTTTTACATAGCATTGCGCACTAGTAAGCCCTTCATCTAGAGTCTATCTAGATTGCCATCTAAGCTCCACATTGGGAGCGCACGGGTGGACAGCACCATCATTGTAATTGCATTACGCTCGGCAATTTGAGAATTTGAGATCTCTATCTGTCAGTTTGCATCTATCTTTGTTTGCATTTTTCTCTCAACTCTGTCTACAGGTCTATTCCGTGGTGCTGTTATTTTTTTACAGATAAAGATAACAAGAAATCAAAAAGGCACAAAAAATTTTGCAAGGATTGTAAGGAAAATTTCATGTCGTCAAGAGTTATCCTAAACTGACTGCAAAAGAGGCAAAGAAGAAAGAGGCTTAAATGGTTGCTATTGAGGCCTCTTCACCTAAAATTGAGTCTGCTAATCTTGTTCAGATTGAAGAATGGGTGTTTATTACACATTGCAACCGTGACCCCTCTTCTAATGAGTAATGTATGACTATAGTGGAATCTGATGTTTAGTATTTTGATAGTGAAGCAACCAAACATATTACCTTAGTGGAATCTGATGTTTAGTATTTTGATAGTGAAGCAACCAAACATATTACCTCGCGGCATAGTTTTTTCACTTCACTCAAGTCTACTGAACACGAAACACTATCACATAAGCAAACAAATCATGTTATCTTTTCATGGGAGTTGGAAAGATCATACTGACTATTGTTGATTGTAGTACTCTCACATCGTCAGGTGCCTTAAATGTGTCAGGGGTCAAGAAGAATCTATTATCAATTTCAGCACTAGCCAAAATTGTCTTGGTTAGGTGTGTAGTGCACGATCTCTCATATGGAGATAATATAATTTCTTCTAGATATGTAGTGCATGATCTCTTAAATGGTGATAATATAACTCCTTCTAGATTTTTATGTTGTGGGTTGCAAGAATTGAAAATGATTTGGCATGATTAGTCTATGATTCTCATGATATTTCAAATGCAAACCTTTGGTATGCACACTTTTTTCTTCTAAATTATGCTAGTTTGCTTCGCATGCAAAAATATGAAATGGCATCCTCTTTGCCCAAACTTAAGGCACCTTATAAGCATGTTTGTGAGGGTTGTATTTCGAGTAAAATGCAGCATTCTTCCTTTCCCAAAGATGGTTCAGTTAGAGCTCACATAAATTGCATCTTATCCATAGTGATGTCTATGGACCCATGCAAAAACCTTCATTTGGGAATCAC